>VDFB02105785.1:240276281-240634599 GCA_007258455.2 Sequoia sempervirens | reverse complement strand
CCAGATTATACTGAGTTGGAGAAGAAATAGTTGTTTTAGACGAACTTCCTTTTAAAACAACCTTTGCTTGACCTCTTGTTGTTACATTAACCTGTTGATATTCTTGTTTTCCTTTGATTTTGATAACATTAATCCGATTATCATCTGTGTAAATATGACGGATTATATTGTCTTCAACATTATGTATGCTTTTGGCTTTGGTATCCGATGTTTCCCCCTTTTGGTAGTTTGGCAAAGGATCTTTGAATGCTTGATGATCAGCATTGGTATGATGTCCCTCAATTGTAATAGTACCATTGTCAATTAAATCTTGTACTAGATTTTTCAAAGCTTGACAATTGTTTGTCCTATGGCCTTTACATCGATCATAATTGCAATAATACAAGTCATTCCATGATGTTGGTTTAACTCGTGGCTCATAATCTCTTTGTGGTGGTAAAGTAATAACCTTATTATCAAGAAGTTCCTTGAGAGCAGATTCAAGAGATTAACCCAAAGCAGTAAAAGTCCGTCGATTTGAAAAGAATGAAGGTCTAGACGGATTTGATATTTGGGTATTGCCAAGATTATTATTGAAATTACCACGATTTTGATTGGTATTTTGATTGGTCATGTTCTCTTGCTTGGAAATTTGTCCTTGTTGATTATTGTTTCCTTGTTGAATTGTATTTCCTTGTGAATTGTTTCTTGGAGTACTTGATAAATTGAAAACGGATGGTCTTGTTCGTAAATTATTTGCATCCACTATACCATCATTAACAACATTTTTGTTTCTATTCCAAAACCGTGTTTTATCGTTGTTTTGATTTGATGTACTTGGATTATCAAGTTTTATCACTCCTCTTTTAACCAAGGCCCCTTCAATAGTGATTGCATTTTCAATCAGTTTTTCAAAGTTATGAGGACAATGAAGATTAAGCCTATAGCTTAATTCTGGATCAAGGCTATTGATAAAAATATCCATCTTTTCCTTTTCAGGAATAGGACGAGAATATCATGTAAATAACCTTCTCCATCTTTGTAAAAATGTAGTAAAGGGTTCTCCTACCTTTTGTTTCACTTTACAAAGATCAAGCATTTTTATTTGATGTTGAATATTGTAGGCGTATTGTGAGATAAATTGATTTATCAACTCCTCAAAAGTTTTGATAGGTGGAGTGATTTTTGAAAGCCACTCCATGGATTGTATGCCTAGACTTCGTGGAAATAATCGCATCAAGTAAGTATCATCATAGGAAAATTCAAGACTCATGTTTCGGAAATCCCTAACATGGTCTATGGGATCGGTTTTTCCATTATACCTATCATACTTAGGAATTTCACAATGTTTTGGAAATGGGATCATTTGAAGACTCCTATCAAATGGATAAGGAGATATGTCTTCCAAAACATATTTCTTTGTTGTACCTCCTTGCATTTCCTTTATTTGCCCTTGTAATTCTTTGATCTGTTGATTAAGAGCACTAAAGTCATTAGGAGGATTTTCAGGATTTTGTTTAATCCCCTCTATGTCAAAGGTGTGAGGCAACTTAGCTCCTTGATTAGCTAATGTAAGGAAGTATTTTTCTTTGTTACGTTCTAGGATTCTCTCCATAAGAGTATGGAATTGAGGATCTTGTTCTGCTTCTTGAAGCTTTTCTTCCGTTATCTCATCAATATTAAATTTTTCCTCTTCTTTTTCATTTCGATCACCCATTTTACTAGTTGTAGTTTCTCCTTCGTCTTTTTCCATTTGTTTTTGAGATCTCGTGAAGACAGGCATAGATTTGTATCAAGATTTTACTCGCTTTTGATAAAAAAAAATGAAATAGTGCAATTGATATGGTATGTATGAAGGTCAAGATAGAATGAAAATTCTATGACTTACACGAAATTTTCTAATCTTATAACTTGTGTTGTTCCCTAAGTGAAAGGATGAAAATCCTGTTGGTGGGAATATAAGCAAAAGATCTAGAAAAGGATGGTTGTTGCACTTTATGAAGTTTTGATCATGGCTTTGTAAAAAGATGGATTTAATGATAAATGCCTAATGTTTTCTAAGTTCTCTATTGTAAGATTTGATTTGGACGAGTAGAGTATTCGATTGCTGGTTGGGGAATATAACTAAAACGGATGCGTTGACTATGGTTATGCCTTTGAGAAAGGGCTCTTCTTTGAAAATAAGCTTGTGAATACAAAGGCTCTATGGCATAATCATCTGAAAGACCTCTAACACAATCATGATACCTATGAAGGAAAGTTCTATATTTAAGTAAAACTTTTCGACTTTGATATAAGAATTTTTGTTTCTTCAATAATTTCTTGTGGTTGAGAGGTTTCTTTGGCTTCTTAATCCTTTTGGAAACGGATTTCTTTACAAACTTTGTAGATTTCCAATCTCGTAACATGAGATTGATCAATATGATAATGAGTGTTTTGGATGATCTTTATCTAAATTAATGTAGTGAAAACACATCAAACAAGTTAAAAACAGTTGTTTTTTAAAGTCCTATGCTAAACATCAAGTGTGTAACCAAAATGTTTTTCAAAAATTGTTTTAACAGGTTTTACACATGACAAGTACTTCAAACAGACTCACTCTTAGTTCTCAAGTAGGTCATCATAGCAATCAACAACCCACATCTTAAAACTGCGTCGACTCACACAGCCGTGTCACCCCTGAAAGGGCGCCCGTGTTTTTGTCTTTTCCAGGTGCGTACTCAGAGTGACGGAAGTGGATACCGGATCCCCTGAGCAAACAATCCTTGGCAGTTATATGGTGAGTATCTTGGGGGTAGATTATTCCCTCCCCTGCACTGTGATTGAGATGATGTTTGGATACTGACTCGGTTAGCTACTACACTAGGTTCGTAGTAAGGATTTCCGTTCGGTGCGGCAAATGATAAACTCCCTCGAGAGACCTCCCTACCTTTAGAACAAAGGCTTTGGGGATGGTTATCATGCACACTACCGTCAAAAGAGGGTTTCCCCAATTTTGCTTTAAATTTTATAGTGGGGTGGAATAGCCTGGCTTTGGCTTGAACCCACTTGAGTCGTTCCTCTTGGGTGAGTACTTTTTCCCACAAGAGCAGGCTCTCTACAAGGTTGTAATAAAACTTAAAGATGCATAAAAAGAAATAAGTGAGTTTGGCATTTTGATCACCCAGTTAAGGGGAGAGCATAGGCCTATCACTTGAGAACAAAGCAAACACTAGATTCAATTTTAAGCACCAAATTGAAATTTTCTAAACTAAGTGAAGATTTTGCTTCACATAAACAGAAAATTCATTTTAAGCTAAAATTGAAAAATGATGTGTCTATCCTAGGATTGGTTCGTTTTTCTTTAAATGGCTACCCTAGGATTGCTTCGTTTTATCCTTTAGATGACTACCCTAGGATTGGTTAATTTTATCCTTAAGATGACTACCCTAGGATTGGTTAATTTTATCCTTAGATTATTAACTGTCCGCGGCTGCGTCGGAATCAGTTAAAACTAAACTACGAGTACAGATTACAGATTACAGTGTTTTAAAAAATTTGCGCTGCAAGAAATATTATGGGCGCTGAAATAAACATTACGGGCGCTGAAAGATTTATCACGGGCGCTAAAACAGAGTTTATGGGCGCTAAAACAGACTTTATGGGCGCTGAAGGATTTTACGGGCACTAAACAGATTTCACGGGCGCTGAAGGATTAGTCACGGGCGCTGAAATTTTAATCACGGGCGCTGAAATATACTTCAAGGGCGCTGAAACAGACTTTATGGGCGCTGAATGATAAGTCACGGGCGCTGAAAGATTAGTCACGGGCGCTAAACTGGAAGTGTTTTTCGAAAACGTGTCGTCTGCGCTATTCCGCTGTTTTTTTCCTGTAACCTGTCAAAAAAAACTATAAACAAAACATTAAAAAGGGGGCAAGAGCCCCACGGTGGGCGCCAAAAATGTGTAGTGTAATCTATTGTTAATCTAATTAAAACAAAACACTAAATGGAACATTAAACTAAAGAAATTTAAATAAAATTAACAAACAAAATCTTCAGAACCGTCCCATTTTCCTCTATCTACAGTGATTCTTTTGAAGCTTTTGCTCTCAGATTGTGTAAGCTAGGCTTCCTTCAAATGGCAACTTGTAGAATGAGTATGCAAATGAGAATGCTTTACTATTCTATATGCTGGTGGAGATGAGATTGATGATACGGATATGGACAGGGGCTGTGAATTATGCACAGGGGCTGTGAATGGGAGATATCATGATTCTATTGCTACTATGCTATGATTCTATGCTATTGCTATGAAAGTACTCTATGAATGCTATGGATGCTATGTAATTTGCCTATAATTTACTTGCTTAAAATTCTATATATGATTTGGAGCTCCCGGCAGCTGTATTTATAGATTTTTGCAGGCTTCATCCCGGCTGGCAAGAATCTACGGCTGTGAATTGTCTGGTATGTTTGAATGGTGAGAGATTGAGAAGTTGAGAAGAAAAGGGAGGAGGTTGAGAGGTTGGAGAGAAGAATGGATTCTTGTCTTCAACCCACGGGAACAAGCCTGCACAGAAACAGAGAAATTTAATTTTCTGTTTTGGCAGTTTGTTTCCCGGGAGTTGAAGATAAATCCCAAATTAAATAAATATTTAAATTTATTTAATTTCATTTATTGCTTTTTGATATTTGATATTTGATTTTTTGAAAACTATAGAAGAATTAATTAAATATTTTGGTAATATTTAATCATGATGTGACTTTAGAAGATTTTTGAAATATTTAGAAGAATTTAATTAAATATTTTTGGAAATATTTAATTATGAATAGATTTTTGAATTGATTTAGAGGAATTTTGAAATGATTTAAAAATGAATATTAGATTAGAAGAAATAATCAAATATTTTGGAATATTTAATTATAAATGATATTTAGAAGAATTATAATATTTTAATCTTTATTTGAATAAAATATTCAAACTAAGATTATATGATAATTAATATAAATAAATTGTAACATTTATTTAATTAATTAAGAAATGAATATGAAACGGTGATTAAATATTTAATCGAAATGAAATTATGAAGACTATAAATAAATTATTTAAATTTATTTATACGTAGATAGAATCAAAAGATTTTAATTAAATATTAAAAATATTTAATTAATTACCAGACAATGTGATATGACCATTTTTAAGTGTATACAAATGCTATATGTTATTAATGGATGAATGAATGTTATATGTTATTAATGGATGAATGAATGAATGTTATATGTTATTAATGGATGAATGAATGATTAATGTTATATGATTAGGTATGGGGAATTGAGAGTGATGTGAGGGGGGGAGGGGCCAAATGAGCTTCCACCGTCACGTGGTTGGCCCTGTTAAGTAGAGAATATTAAACTATTCTCGAAACAAAGAGAAGCTCAATAAGGTAATGCACTTTTCAATATAAGAAATGCATCGTTTGAAGCATCAAACCAATATGCAGTATGTATGTATGATCAGTCGTTAGTCTCCGCAATGGTACATTTCCACGAATATTTTTTTTAAAAAAAATTTGCTGCTTCATCGCAATTTCGATGACAACCACCTACAAAAACCACCGACGAATCAACAGAAAGGCTCGACGAAGTTGCTATAGCTGCGATGAAGATTTTGTCATAACTCCTTCCCCATTTCATCGCAATTTCGATGATCTTTCGGTGTTGCTACCATGCTACTCCTTGCCAATTTCATCGCACTTGCGACAAAATTTTGGTGTTCTTTTGACGCTACTCCTTGCTAATTTTGTCACAAAGTCGACAAACTCTTGGTATTGTTTCAACGCTACTACTTGAATATTTCATCGCACATTCGATGAACATTTGGTGTTGCTTCGACACTACTCCTTGCCCATTTTTTTGAAATGGCGATGAATGTCTGTTGTTGTTTCGACACTATTGCTTGCCCATTTCCTTGAACTGGCGATGAACTTCTGCTGTAATTCGTTGATGGATACACAAAGTTTTCGTCGATATTCTGATGAATGTCCGAGGCATTTCACGATGCCGTCGACCGATGATTCTTTGCCGTTAGTTCAACGTTTAATTCGTCATTGGACGTTTGATGAAAAAATAACGATGTAAATATTTTCTCCATTTCGTTGCTCTTCCGACAAAGATTTGTCGAGCGACCGACGAACGACCGTCGGAAAATGGTGTCAAATTCAATAGTGAATGCAATCAAAACATCTTAACTCCAGAACCGCAAGTGAAAATATTTCATCAAAGAGAAATCTGAACCAACAACTTTTCTCCCATATTTCAACCAGAACATGGAGAAACATAGTTCACAACTTGTGAACACAACTTGAACTTCACAACAGACCAACAACCAAACATCTGGATATAAAAACCTTCAACAACCATGACCAACATATCTGAACCACACGAACACATGGGAAAATACCGGACCAACAACTGAATACCTATAATCTTCCTTTAATATAATTCTCTCAATATCCTCAACATATACAACCAACAACAACTAGTAGATAACTAGTTGACTAGTTGACATCAATGACAACACCTTCATTACTTTCTTTTTTCTTGCAACATGAGATATAGCCCATCCTATTTTTGGTGCAGTCTTTTTTACGACATGATTTATAGAGGATTATCATAGTAATGACATATGCATCTTCATGAATTAGTTGACACATTAAAGTAACAAATGGTCTATGAAGGATTATTCCAAATATGTCAATTCAATAGACTAAGGAAAACACAATGACATCACTAATGGTGTATGAATAGCCAATTTTCTTAGAACTAGATTTATGCTACTCATTAATGATATTTCATAGATTTCCTAACAAAAATAATTATTTCCATTTCAATGAGAGCATATATTAATATCTAGTAACACATTAAGTTAATTTAAGCCCAATTTTAGATCATAGACAACATTGTAGGATGTATAAGTTTAATATTACACAAATATATTTTTAGATTGTATTAATATTACTTGTACAAATATACAAATCATATGCATATATACAAATAAGGTTGACATTACAAAAAAAATTCATTTACAGTCAATCCAATATACCATTTGAATCCGCTCTACTCTTTATTGTGTCAAGTATTGCCTTGTGGTCAGACTCATGGACCTTCCACAAGTCCATGTTCAATGGTTTACCCCCTATGACCATAGTCATAGTATGAGCTAAATATGCTAGATCCAAATGAATTTAAAGCCTATTTAATCCCCTTAGCCATGATCCCAATGAGATATTTGAAATTATCAAAGAAACTAAGAAGCCATTAAACTAACATGAAATCAACATGAAAGAATAACAGCACCTATTCTAAGACTTCAAATCTTCACCCATTGGGGGAGTGGTGTCGCATTGATGTGGAATGGCAACCCTTTCCCAATGCCTTGGATAATATGAGTTGTTCCAATCGATTTTATTGACGAAAATCAATGAAAATGATGAGATCTGTGTGAAACATGGATGCAAAACTAGTTTAATATGATAAATATGAGTGTTAAATGCTATTGGTGGAGATGGATGCAATCTATGCTAAATAGAAATAAATTTCAAAGATTCAAGTCATGGATGCAAAACTATGCTAAAATGGATGCAAACTAAACTAAAATGGAAACCATTAATGGATGCTTATGCTAATATGGATGAATATTAATCTAAAATGTTAACAAATGCTAAATATGGATGTAAGTGAGTATGAATTTTAGTAGCACGACTTTATTTTGAAAAGGTGGATCTATTTCTCTCCAAATGGTGATGCATTTATAGGAGAGAAAATGAAGAATCAAGGGCTCATATCGATTTGGTCAATCAATGGTCAATATGGAATGAAGGGTGAAGGCATAAATCAAGGAAAGATCAAGGGATGTGAATGGTTCAAACAAACAAACTTTGTAACAACTTTGAAAGTTTGTTACAAAGTTTGTTTGAAAGAAATGATTCCCTTTTTGGAGCCAAATAGGAGAATATTCCCTATGTAAGTGGATGGGTGAGGAAATCAGCAATTTAGTAATTAAAACAAAATTTTAATCTGCAAGATTAGGAATGTGAGTATATCAAGTAAATAATTAATTAGTTTAATGAAAAAGGGGTTGTAATAGGACATTTAATTCAATAATATATGATTATTTAATTAAATGAGAGGACTTAGGGGGGTTTAAATTGAATAATTTGCATTATTCAATTAAACTAGATGAATTGTTAGTGTGAAAGGGTAGTAATTAACCTAATTAGATTAATTAGATCAATAGATGAAAGTGATGCATTTAATTAAATAACTAGGCTTATTTAATCAAACATGCGAAAAGAGGATGAAATTTAGGATGAAACAATGTTAGTATATCAGATTCAAGTGTGTAGTATCATTCAAGACATTTTTAAGTGTCTACATTTTCCCCTCTTTGAAGTGAGGTACTTGTTATGTTGGTTCAAAGAATGACACTTTTCGGATTAATGTTGTTGCTCATATCAAATTTTTCTTTTTTTTAAATTTTTTCAGATGCCCCACTATTGCCCAAGTGGAAGGAATTAAGATGGTTCCCTACCCCCTCGAGAGATTGGGAATTTTTTTTGAATTTTGGTTTGATCTCTCGACAAAGATGAAACATTGATTTAGGGGTTGAAAACATGCTCCAGGATGCAAAAAAGAGCTAAAAAACACAAAAAATGTCTCAAAATATGCCCCATGGTGTGAAAAAAAGGATAAATAGGATAAAAACCCTAGCTTTCCTCTCAAATTAGGGAAAAAAAACCCTAATTTTTAGGCATAAATATATGATAAAGGGTTACTTTCAGTTCATTTGTGCATTCATACTTTAGAGGTTTTCTGCATTTTAAGCTTTGAACTTCTGATGAAATGGATCACCACGTGCTTCAGTGACACATTTTTGACCAAGTTCGAGAGTACCAGCAACCTCCAAGCTTACAACCACTAATACACAAATCGAAACGTTCCTTATACTTCTTTTTTTCATGTATTTATTAGGCATCAAAGTTAGGTCAAGTCTGGCATTGCCCTATTGCAATGCTTTTAGGAATTTCACTAACACTTTTGGCAATTTTGGTGATGCCATGTTGTAAATGGAAACACTTCTTGGGATTTAGAATTAGGGTTTCAAATTGATTTTGGTGACACAAGTGAACTTGGTGATGCTTGGCGGGATTTGATTTGGGTGACATTGGGAATTATGATGATGTCATTCTATTGGGCGACACTTCCTTGGATTTGAAAGGGGTGACACTATTTGGTAAAAGAATTATGGTGATGCTATTGTGAACAATGACACAATTGTTAGTTGGTGACACAAAATCTCCAAACTTTTTCAATTTTATCCAAATTTTAACATCGCGTGCTTCATTCATTCATGAGGTTTTCCGACCACTGATGTCACACGAGAACCAACTCAGATTGTTGGAGGAGCTAGATGATTTGGATCTTATTTGATAGGAGCACCTCGAGGAGATTGGGTTGTGGTTTATTACATACATGCCCATGGTGAGGACACACTTAGCGATGATGACAACATTGTGCGAGCAATGGTAGAGTGAGACCTCATCCTTTCATCTCCCCACCGGCGAGGTGACAGTCACTTTGGAGGACATGTGGTGGATATTGTGACTTACAATTCATAGAGATTGAGTGATCTATGATACTGACACTGGGTATTAATGCATGTCATGAGGTTCTTTGTCAAGATAATTTCATCCTTGTGAACTCACAAATTGATTTATGGATGTACATAGGGAACTCGCCCATATTCAGATTGATAGTTGATGCATTGATCTCTAGGATTGTTGCCCCAGATAGGCAAGGCAAAGGATTCAGTCCCAGCTAGGGAATTGCATGGCATTGGATGATCTACAATGGACACTCTTTGCATGGGGCCCAGTCATGCTAGCCTCACTTTACCATGATATGCACTAGTTTTTTTATTGTCAGGGTAGAGGTATTGGCGCCAATGTTACATTGTTACACATCTAAGCATGGGAGCATATAGTTGTGCTTCGACCAGTGGTTCAAATGGCAGACATAGAGCCAGATGATCCAATCGTGTTTTGATATAGGGGGCCATAACACTTCAACACATAGGCCCATTAGGCATTCCATACTAGTGATGTGTCATCGATGATATGACACCATTTAGATGGTGGCCATGGTTATAGATTCCACCATGGTATAATGACCACTAGCAGCTCTTTTATGATCGACAGACTTGGTACATGCAGTGCTACGAGCACACTATGATTGAGTGATACCTACTAGATAGAGTGGCCAGATAGTTTGAGGAGGTGCAAGATGCACCGTCATAGGATTACATTGTTATTTTTGTGAGGATTGCCAGGGAGGTTACATGGGATCCCTAGATTGATCCACAGGTGGTCATTGATGAGTTTCGATAACTTGCTACATGGCCATGGGTTTATGATTAGGGATAGGAAGATGCTAGGACCACTTTGACATATGATGCATTGTTAGTGCCTCCCCTCTGACTTATGGATCCAATAAGTTTACCTCCCTGAGGGAGGCCCAAAGGGAGAGGGTAAGGCAAGGGTAGAGGATAGGATGGGGAACCAGATAAAGGCTAGCAAGATCAACCTTTGGGACAGGGTTGAGGGCAGAGCAAACATGACAAATAAGAGAAAGTAGTGGGACAGGTCCCACAACAACCACCACAACAACCACCACAGGGGCCACCACTAGGGCCAAACCCTTGGGATTCCCAGATATAGATTTTGACACAAGAGTGGGACCAAGACCATTAGTAGTTATAGATAGTCACAACTGAGCGAGACTAGGCCCACTAGCAGATTCAAGCATTGATGCAGGAGAGGGACCATGAGAAACAACTGCGATAGACCTCAGACATTCAACTAGCCTAGGAGATGGGGAGGAGGCAACAACTAGAGGTTGTTGCTCAACAATAGGCACATTAGGCATAGGGGAAGGTGGGCCATACAATGGTAGCTCACCTTTATGGGGTGGTTAGAGAGGTGTCCTATTATAGGACACTTTATTATTGAGATGTACCCTCGAGCTATCGACAACTTGATTTTGAGGATAGCAGCAAAGTTGCACTGAGTGCATCAGGTGATTAGCCCTTTATTAGACAACCAATAGGTGGTCACCAAGAGTAGTCGGATCATGGGGACTGAGGCAACAGAGGATAGCCTCGCTACATAGACATATTTTTTTTTATGTATAGCCTGATTTATATGTGTATATACATTCATTGGCTCATTTTTGATAGCCTCTTGTATATGTACTTTTGATGATAGTTACACACATTGATTCTGATATTTGTACCATTACAACCATTTTTTGATATATATATATATATATGAGATAGCCCGATGTGTATTTATGATGTGATGCATTTATGGTATGTGATGCAATGTGTTTATTTCATGCTTCATGATTATGTATGGATGCAATGGATGAAAATGTTTATATTACGGATACACTTCCTTATTTATGCTTTATGTAATATCAAATGATCTATGATGTGATTCTTATGTGATGTGCGATATATGATATGGATGTAAATTCAATGAATGTTTTCATTTCTTTTTCAGTATCTTTCTATGACATTTTATGAGATGGATATGCTTTTCTTTTTCGTGTTTCCCATATGATGATGTCATTCTTTATGATATGCATATGATATGACATGATTATGCAGGATATATGTATGCTAATAGTTTGTGGATGCAGGGTCGGTGCATTATGATTTTTGTTGACTATCATGATACCATGGTAGCATGGAATTAAGATAGAAGAATAAGATGAATGGATTGACTATTGATTTTGAGATTGATTCAAAAGTCCAACAATTCCATGAGTTGTCAAGACTTTATTAGATTATGGTGATGAGATGGATGATTTTCTCATTTCTTGGGATTGGGACTCTCCTTCATTCCTTATTTTTGATATAACACATAGACACAATGCATCATGGTATTGAAAACCAAGATGGCGTTGTATCTAGTGCGATGGACTTTGACTCGACAAAAATATAGGATAATCCTTGTTCACACCTTGACATACAAAAACCTCATTGGAATGTAGTTTAGAATTTTAGAATATTTTAGACCAAAGCATATGCAATAGTCAACAATCTACTCTAAACGATCTCCCTACATACAACTAAGCAAGTATGTGCCAAGATTATTTTACAAGAGTACCCAAAAAGCACAAAAAGAAGAAGATAATGATCGATGCCCCATTCCTTTCTCTCTAAATCATGTAGACATCATTGAGAGGTCCTTAGAATCAGTCAATAAGATAAATCATAAGAAAAGATCAACAAAAAATAGTTAATGTTATCTGTGTCTTTTTCCAATGTAACATAGCTAAGGTGATTTTTGATGTTGATGCCCATTGTAGGAAGGATACATTCTAGGACATGTTTATCAGATGTTTTGACTAATACTAAGTGTGTGATAGGCCATTGATACAAATGCCACTGACTCATTTACCTATGATCTAGACTTTAGATTTTTACATTTAGGTTCACACTTCATGACTTGCAACACTTGTTTTCTAATTGCTTTACCAAAGTTTGAAGATGATGATTTATTTATTATGGATGAAGGTTTTTTGCAGGTGAAAGCAAAATGGGATGGATGGTTTTGTTATTTTTGGAATATTTCAATGTGACCATAGTCATAGTATGAACTAAATATGCCAGATCCAAATGAATTTAAAGCCTATTTAATCCCCCAATCCATGATCCTAATGAGATATTCGAAATTATCAAAGAAACTAAGAAGCCATTAAACTAACATGAAATCAACACAAAAGAATAATAGAACCTATTCTAAGACTTCAAATCTTTACCCATTGGGGAGTGGTGTCGCATTGATGTGGAATGGCGACCCTTTCCCAATCCCTTGGATAATATGAGTTGTTCCAATTGATTTTATTGATGAAAATTAGTAAAATTGATGAGATATGTGTGAGACATGGATGCAAAACTAGTTTAATATGATAAATACAAGTGTTAAATACTAAAATTCTTGGTGGAGATGGATGCAATCTATGCTAAATAGAAATAAAGTTCAAAGATGCAAGCCATGGATATAAAAATATGCTCAAATGAATGCAAACTAAGCTAAAATGCAAACAATTAATGGATGCTTATGCTAACATGGATGAAGATTAATCTAAAATGTTAACAAATGCTAAATATGGATGTAAGTGAGTATGAATTTCAGCATAACAAATTTACTCTGAAAAGGTGGATCCATTTCTCTCCAAATGGTGATGCATTTATAGGAGAGCAAATGAAGAATCAAGGGCTCATATTGATTTGATCAATCAATGGTCAATATAGATTGAAGGGTGAAGGCATGGATCAAGGAAAGATCAAGGGATGAGAATGATTCAAACAAACACACTTTGTAACAACTTTGAAAGTTTGTTATAAAGTTGTTTGAAATAAATCATTCCCTTTTTGGAGCCAAATAGGAGAATATTCCTTTGGAATATTCCCTATGCAAGTGGATGGGTAAGGAAATTAGAAATTTAGTAATTAAAACTAAATTTTAATGTGCAAGATGAGGAATGTGAGGATATCCATTAAATAATTTATTTATTTAATGAAAAGGGGGTTGCAATATGGCATTTAATTCAATAATATATGATTATTTAATTAAATGAGAGGACTTAGGGGGGTTTAAATTGAATAATTTACATTATTCAATTAAACTAGATGAATTGTTAGTGTGAAAGGGTAGGAATTAACCTAATTAGATTAATTAGATAAAAAGATGAAAGTGATCCATTTAATTAAATAACTAGGCTTATTTAATCAAATAGGTGAAAAGAGGATGAAATTCAAGATGAAACAGTGTTAGTATATCATATTCAAGTGTGTAGTATCATTCATGACAATTTTAAGTGCCTACACCCCCATATTCCATCAAATGAATGTTTGATGCCACACCAAGGTTAGAATAATAAAGAATCTTTTTGTGTGTCTCAAAATCCTCAAACAACCACAAATTAGACTTCTTCATTGGGTGTCTTCTAAGCCACATGTTCTAGTAACAACCATTTATCATGTAGGGTACTTTATGTTTTCTCCATCTATAACAGGGGTTTCTAATTTCTTTTTGCCTCAACATAATGACATATATAATAATTTTTTCTTTCTTCATTTTCTTCAACTGTAATAACTACATAAACAGGCCCTGCAATGATATGTGCCTTCAATGAGATGAATTTACTGAACAATTTCATTTAATTTTATTAAATTTTCATCACATGGATAATTTACTCAATTGGACTATATCTAAAACATGGTCATATCCAACTTATGCTTCCATCTCTATGAGTTTTAGTGTTGTCAGGAGTTGATACATCTCAAGCATTCATTACTATAGATTTCATGTGTGAGGAAGAACCCACACTCTCACATGAATTCATTATATTATTTATGATAGATTTATCACTTGAATCATCCGATGTTCTTAGCCCAAGAATCTTCATGATGGTCCTAAATTTTAGTTTCCCCATCATTTCAAAAAATAGTTGACATCTTCCAATCTTATTTAACTTCTCAAAAAATAATACCCATATCCTCTTCACATATCTTTGACAAGTACACTTTAGAATCTTATCAACCATTGGTTTCAAAATATTAGCATCAATATTTATCAAATACTTAGGCTTTCTATGCAAAACTCTAGGAGGTTTTCACAAAGTTAGAGTTGCCTCAATATTAGGAATTTCAACAATATTGGGGATAGATGGCGTACATTCAATTGGAGATGAAAAGGATGACATACCTTGAAATTGAGATGTAAAAGATGGTGTACCTTCAACTTGAGATGTGGAAGATGGAGTGTTTCTAACTTGAGATGTGAATGTTGATGTACTTTCAACATGACATGTCATAGATGGTGTGCCTTCAACTTGACTTGTGGTAGATTATGTTCCCCCAACTTCGAGATTCAATTGTCTCATTGCATGGAGGTTTTGCATCCATTGTCTTTGTGATGCCAATTCCACATATCTCTTACATTGCATGGATGTTTCATGTTCTTCTTGAATAAGCATGTCTTCTTCTATGATGTTCAATTTCCTTCCTTCATGAACTTGCCTCATTCTTTATTTTTTCTTTTCATTCTCGGCTTCAGGTTCATCCAATGTTGGAGTCATTGGTCATTTCCTTGGAATGATGATGAATTCTACATGTATGCACCATTAAACAAGGTTGGCCAAATTTAAATAATGTTTACATTCCATTTCATTATCATTCAAAATTAGTAATCTTTATTTGTATGACCATAAGAATCAAGGATGGTCATATTCGTTCCCTAGGAATGTCTAAAGATCTTTATGAAACCCATATATTCTTTGGTGTGCCAAAATGAACCAATTTGGGAATGTGAGATAGAAATGCAACATATGTTCACTTTGTCGACATGGACCACTTAAGTTGTGCACATATCAATGACATGTTAACTAGGAACATGCTAACATAATCATAAAGTCAAGTAAACAAATAAAAAAGAATAAAATCAAATAAAAATGATTGTAATTGAACTTTGTGAGAAGGTGACAAGCACAAAGCACAGAAAGAAAAATAGAATGCACCTTAAAATTTTAGATTCAATAATACATTTTGCAAATTATTTCATGTTCTTTCATTTTTTTCTTCAAACTCCTAATTTTTTTTTACTTTTTATGCAACTTCCTTCGAATTCAATTTTGAATTTGATGTTAATCTAATAGGATTAGTAAAAATTATGAAAATAATGAGTCTATATTCTCAAATTCTAACAAAAAACTCATAATAAACATTTGAATTCTAGAAACATGAAAATATTACCTCATATAATAAAATTTGATGTAAAAACTTCAAATTTATTTCTTCTATGTTGTCAAATGAATAAAAAGGTGGTGGAAAGGTGATGTAATATGAAAAATATGCTTGTGCAAGATGTCAAAACCATGAAAAACCATTTCTTTATTGGATAATTGAATAGAAACCAAAAAAATAAAAGAATTTGGGCCTCAAACATAGGTCACATGCCTCTTTTACCATCTTTAGTGCAAGCTATTTGATGCTCCCCAAATTTTGTGAGCACCAAATAACCTTTATTGAGGATTTTCAACCCTTAACAATTTGGGAAAGAAGACAGAGAGATAGAAAAGAAAAAGAGAAAGAGAGAAGGAAATGGAATGAGTGAGAGAGAGACCCTCAAATGTAAGCCATAAACTATATATTGATACCCTTAACTATAAAATGAATACCCTAAACCCTACACCTCAACCCTAGATACCCTATACCATCAACCCTAAACCCTACACCCTCGACCTATACCCTCAACCCTAAATCGTACTCCTTATACCCTAAACCCTAAGCCCTATACTAATACCTTCAAACCTATAATCCTATATGCTAAACCCTCAACCCTATACCTTATACCTTATACCCTCAACCATAAAGCTAAACCCTAAACCCTCTAATACCATAAACCTTATAATACCATAAACCCTATACCCTATGTACCCCAAACCTTGTACCATAAACCTATACCAATATCCTAAACCCTATACCATATGTAACCTAAACCTTGTACCATCAATCTTGTATCCTAAACCCTATACCAATATCCTAAACCCTAAAATATATACCCTAAATCCTATAACCTATGTACCCTAATCCTTCTACCATCAATCTTGTACCCTAAACCCTATATTGCTACCCTAGACCCTGAACCCTAAATCCTACATCCTATATCCTATACCTAGATGGGGAGAGAGGAGTGAGATATATAGAGGGGGATAGGGTGTCCAATCCTAATGAAGGTTGAAGCCTAAGGTAGTCTTTTCTAGCATGAACAAGGTAGTTGTTAGCACTCCTCATATACCACCTATATCATCACAATCTCACAATATGGAGGAGCTAATTGATGACAAGTTAAACACTATAGATAATGTTGTTATTGATTATGAGGTATTTCTTCAAGATAATGTTTCTAGTTCTATGGTTATGGGCTCAAACAATAATATACCCAGGTCCTCATAGGGTAAAAAGAACAAAAAATAAATCTAAATACTACTATTGAAGCTCCTCTTTGTAGAATTATTGAAAGTTCTAATGAAGCTCTTAACAGTGAGGCATGTCTTATAAAATGAGAATAAACACACTTAGATTCAATGAGAAAGGAAAGAAAGGGAGAAAAATTCAATTGGGATTTTAACTCCAAAGTTGAATTGGAGCAAGAGTAACTTGACATTCCTACAACTAGAGTTGGTTTTTTTTGTCATTTCATGCCCCCCTTTGATGAGCCATCACTGATATTCAATCTGAGTGATCTTCCATGGGTCATCTTTCATGTGTTTCCCTTGAAGTGTTCCATTATCCCCATCTGATTACTGGCCCCTTATTCCTAGGTTCTTGTTTGCTTCATCGTGTGATAATTCTCCTTTCACTTTGGTCTGGGAGTTGATGTCTTATAAAGTTGGAACTTTGAAATATTTTAACTTTATAACCTAGGTTGGATTGGGTCTTAAGTATATTTTAATTCCCCATCCTTTGTTTTACCTAAGCAGCCCCTTCTTTATGAACAAATTTGAGGCATGTGCTAATTACTGCCACTTAAGTCTTTGCATCACATATCACTGAAGCCTTGTCACTTATGAATTCCATTTCCACGATGAGCAATGAACTTATTTCCCATGCATCGCATATTGCTGCAAACATTTTGCCTCTCATTTTTTTTTTGTGAGAGGTGATGGATTACATTTCCCTTACATCACTTCCCTCCGCATCACTAAAGTCTTTTTGCTCACTTATCCTTTTCCACGACGTGCGAAAACCTTTGTAGTTTCCTTTGCATTGCACCTGTTCTTTGTATCGCTGAAATATTTTAATGCTCAACTCATTTCGATGATGAGTGATGAGAAATTAAAAAAATGAGGATTGTGATTAAGCCACCTATCAAAATCTTGTGCCATTGCCCTATCGCTGAAAGCTTTTTCATTTCAAATGAGCTTTAGTGATGAGCAATGAGTGATAATGAACCCCTGCTTACCTTGCATGCCTTCTTCACTTCTCCATCACTTCCTTCCTTTCCCTTTTTCTATTAAGTTTCGGCTTTCAACTTTCGGCCTTACCCTTTACCCCTTACCATCTTTCATGCCTTCTCCATTTTTTCTTTTCTCCTTTCAGCCTTCGGCCTTTCGTCCTCTACCCTTACCTCTTACCTTTACCTTCTTTAGGTAAGAGGTAAGGTTTTGGTTTGACCTTCGATGGTCTGAGGTCCAACCTCTGAAGTTTTCTTTGAACCTTTCACTTTCTTCCTTCTCCTTCTCACCTTCACTATTTCCTCCCAAAATTTGACTAAGTGTCATGTTTTTGAGCTTCGGGGGTATCACTTCCTCTGTACTTTCAACTTTTGGATGTAAGCCTTCCTCTTAACCTCCAACCTCTAATGATGTGAGGTCCAACCCCTGACATTTCTTTCTTCTTCGTGGTTCCTTGTTCGTCCTTTCTTCTATGCATGTGGTAAGCTACAGAGCTGACGCCTAACCTTTGACAACCCGACACCCAATTGCTGACGATAGTGAGTTTGATGCAGATCATATGCAAGTTGTATGGCTAAATCCTGACATCCAACTACCCGATCTCTGATGGCTGAAAGATGCATTTTTTGAGGCTCAATGCCATTTACTTCCAAGGCTTGTAAAGGAAAATTTTTGGGCCCGATTCCCCAAGGATCCATGTTTGGCATGTTTTTCTAGGTGATGCCATTAATTCTCAACAACTCCTAGCTCCATACTTGATATTTTAAGGTTTTGAGGACATCTTTAATGCATTTTGGTGACTTCTCTTGGTGTTTTTGATGTGCACCCATTCCCATTCATTGTTGTTTCTCATCCTCTCTAACCATTCCCATACTCAAAACCACTGATTTAATGGGTATTTTGATTGAATTTCAATAAAATATTAATGGCAAGTTGGATGGTGTGTAGGTTTGTTCAATCCAAGCTCCTCTTTGCATGATTTTCATAGTAGGTATGGAATCCATGGCTCTTCTTGGCACAAATTTCATAGTGGATGTTTTCTTGATAAGATATCTTCGACTACTAACCCTAGCTGGGTTAGGGTTAGTCATTGTTCATCTCAGTTATGCCTAAACTATAGAGGCAACACTTGTGTATTTTTTGGGCATTCTTCCTCTAGATTCTATAGGGTTTTTCTATTGCAAACATTGCATTCTTGCATTCTGCCATTGTAAATATTGATTCTAAGCTTTATGTTAATAAAATTCAACTATTATCACTATTATTCCTTGCATGTTTGAGTAAAATCCATTTACCTTCATGTTTGAGTATGTGTTTTAGTTGTTTTATTAATGTATTATGTTGTTTAGAAGTAGGAAGAAACACATTTCTACCTTGGTGCATCACCTTCTTTCATTTTCATGTTCTCCTTCTATCCCTTTTCCTTTGTGATTTGTTAGATTAGAGTACTGATAGGGTTTTCATGTGCTAGGTTAGACCAACACGTTTGCACTTAGAAGAGGAAGCCGACCTTCTCTAGAGATTCAACCTCTAGGTTATTTCCATTATGTCATTAGAACATTGAACTCTTGTTCAATATGGTGTAGTTTTATGTGACAATAGTTTTTTCCACACTCGATGGGACAAGCAAGAAATTTTATTTTATTTTGTTGAGAGAGTGGTGCTACTCTCAACATTCCAGCCTTGAAGAGGCTCTCAAACAAGTACCTGATGACTCTTCTATCAAGGGAGGACTCTACATACAAATTGGTGACCCTGTTGCTACCTAGAACTCTTGGTTCAAGATTAGACCTGCACATTCATGAAAAGTATACAAACAAGAGCATTTTCTAGAGGTAATTTCCAATACATTTAGCTCTATTTTTCCACTTCTACAAGAAGAAATAGAAAATATTTGTCACCTATAAGAAGAAATAGCCATAGTATAATCCCTTCTCCTAGAGCCCTATCTACACCACCTGTGAGTAGGTTATTTCAAACTAGGACACTTGTTGCTCATACAAACAAAAATTTATTCCACATGGTTGTACCTAGTGTAGAACCCCAATCCTAATACCTGAAAAACACAATAAAAAAACACATGGTTAGATCAAATGCAAGTAAGAATCAAGATTCCCCATGAAATCCATTAGCAATGCTCAAACTAGGAAATAAAATGAACACAATAAGAAAGCAATGAAATCTTAATTAAACATGCAAACTCTTGATCCCATGGGGGAATTGGTGCCAATTTGATGTGAAAATTGGCCCTTTCCCAACTCCTATGATGCAATGTTGATGAGTGATGAAGAGTGATCCACTTTGTTGAAGATTCAAATATGCTCCATGATGAAAAATCTGCATAACCTAGCTATAAACTTGATAAGATAGATGAAAATGATGATGCTTGAAAATGAAATTGAGTATAATAAGTTTACTCAAATTGTGGATGCTCAAATGAGGAGAGAAACCTCTTATTTATAGAAAGACAAGATGGAAGAATGCCCAAAATGAAGCAATGTGGGACTAACTTTCAACCAATGGCCAAATGCCACTTGTCAAGAGATGAATGGGCCAAGGATGTGCACATTTTGATGAATGTGCCCATAAATGGAATTAGTTGAAATTTGAAAATAGTGAAATGACAAGGTGGAGGTCAAATGGAGTAATGGCCACTTGGCTCAATGAAAAAGGACTTGTAAGATGAAATAAATGCCTTGTTGGAAGGACAAAGTCCACTTGGAGGGATTTTCAAATTTGGAAGAATATTCCTCTTTTATGCCAAGTTGAGAGAAAATAGAGATTTAATAAATGAATTAAATGTATTTTCATGTGCAAGTGGCAAAAGCTAGAGGATGGGGCATGAATTAAAATAAGATTTAATCAAGATTTGATTAAATTAAGAGAAGGTTAGGTGATTTGACAATTTTGATTTAGATTTTAGGATTTAAATAAATCAAAGTTGAGAGGAAAATGATTTAGACTTAGTTAAATAATGATTTTGATTTATTTAACTAAAGGGGATGATGTTAGGTTAAATCAAATAATGTTTAATTTATTCAATTTAATAAGATGACTTTAGAGATTTAATTAAATCAAATGAATTATTTAATTAAATAGAGATATAGAGTTAATTAAATCAGATTGATTAATTTAATTAACAAAAGAGAAAGACTTAATCAGATAAATGATTTATTTAATTAAGAGAGGAAAATTGATGAATTCAATCAAATAAGGGTATTTGGTTAAATGGTTAGATAGAGGGATGACTTAGGATGAAACAATGATAGTAAAATTAGGATCATATGTGTAATGTCAATCAATACATTTTATGTGTCTACACCTAGAAATCAACCTTTTGTATATTTTAGTGGTGGCATCCCCTTAATTCTAGCCCAAAAAGATGATATACCAATCAATTCCCTAAAAAATATTCCTCATTTTAGTGGTGAAACATCTACTACTCCAACAAAACATATCATAGATGTGGAAAAAATATGCTTGGTTCATGATGTAACAGAAGAAAATGTGGTTGTTAGGTTGCTTACCACTTCCCTAAAAGGAAAATAATTACAATGGTATAGAGTTCTTGCACCTAACACCATTCATAAATGGGATGAATGAGGGGAGAAGTTATGCAAGCATTTTGAAGATAAAAGTGACCATCTATCCCTAGTAGAACAACTAAAAAAAATCAAAAGAGTAGCTCATGAATTCATGAGTGAATTCAATTACAGATTTCAAAGGACTTGGGATAGAATTCCTACCATAGTCAGGCCTTCACCCGAGCATGACTTTTTGTATTTCTTGAAGGCTCTTAACAGTGACATAGCTATTATGATTCAGTCAATGGATGTTTTCACTTTACCTAGAGCATATGAACTTGCTATAAGGGAAGAAAATTATTTAATACAAGCTGGGAAGATAGCTCCTAGGCCACCAATGCCTTTATTTCCATTGCTTCCTTCATAGCCAATGGTGGCACCTATCCCTATGGCTCCTATTCTAGTGGTTTCTACAAGCCAACCTTCTACTTCTGTTGCACTTCCATATGATTGGGGCACCTTGCTCCGAAATATGAACAACAAGTTAATAATAATGGATAGGTAGCACACTCAAAACAATAGGCCTTATCAGCCTCAAAATCAAAATTATCAACAAAATAGACCACCTTAACAAGGAAAAAATCAGTGGAATCATATTAAGCCCATGAATAAAATGCATACACTTTCTTCTAGCAATTATAACACTTTGGTCCCAGTGCAAAATAATCTAGCCCAGGAGAAAGAGTGGTGTTACACTTGTGAGCAAGCTCATAATAAAAATTCTTGTCAAAATGTCGAGTTTGTGCAAACTTTGGTAGCTCAAAATGAGACCTCTACTTTAGAGCAGCAAAATGACATGAGCCAAACATCTACTAGTAATCAAAATCATGCATGAGGTGACTCTTCATTTTTTATTTGGGGTCAAGAATATTTCTATGGTGTAAATCAAGTAGATATTGATGCAATAACACATAATACAAGATCAAAGAAAAGAGCAATGGAGGGTGGTGCATCTTCCATGGTTGGGAAACCATTATCTTCCCAACTATCTCAAAATGTTGTAAATGCTAGACTAACAAGTACAATAGAAAAGGTTCCACAATTAGATCATCATATTAATAGGCCTAAACAAGTGGTGGAGTAGCCTAAGATCACACAAGAAACAAGAGTTGACCTTGTTCCAAAGGTTCCTTCTAAAGTAAGTAAACTTCCATTCAACATAGTAGATAAAATGAAGAAAGCCAATCTAAATGTTACTATGTGGGAGGCTCTATCTATCCCATTACAAAGGGATTTACTACATCAGGCTTTGAAGGAACATAAAAAAATGAAGGATGTGCAAGAAAAAGAGCAGCCTACTCCATCAATCAGCCTAGGGAAACCCCAAAAAGAAGGAAATCTAAACAAAATCAATAAGCCACATCCCTTCTATCTTTCTTTAATTATTGGGAATCATATAGTGCATAATTGTATGATAGAATTGGGGGAAAGTAGTTCAGTCATTCCTAAGGGGATTGCTGACATGCTTGGCATCAAGTATGATCTTGTGACTAGACAAGTTTTACAATTGGATGGTACTACTATCAATACCGTGGGGGTAATTGAAAAATTAAAGTTGTCCTTGCATGCATGTCCCGACTGTGATGTGTTGCAAGACATTTCATTCATAGACCTCCTTGCACATTTTTTCATTTGCTTATCTAGAGATTTCACTACTAAGATAGGTGGGTACTTATCTACTGATTGGTCTCACATGCTATTTAAAACTAGTTAAGGCACTAAAGCAACCATCAAATCTAAGCCCATAGCAAAATATCATCTAGAGCCTTACACCCCTAGTCTAATAAGCATGAACTATACATTGCATGATCAAAAGGAAGAGTGTTATGTTAATGAGTCTACAAATCCTATAAAGGAGGTACTTGATTGTTTATTGGATGAATGGGTCAATGTTTTACAATTTCACCCATTAACTATTGTTGAGGCAGAGGAGACTATCCTTGGCACCTATTGCATTCATGAGGAGAATTCTCCTATCCCCAATCTCATAAAATCTCAAGAGGATGTAGGGGGACTATTGAAGATGTTTTCTGATGGTTCCAAAAACATAAATGGTGTTGGCACTGGTGTAATGCTAGTATCTCTAAGTAGGGAAAAGTATTATTTCTCTTTCAGGATTCAATTTAGTTGCACTAACAATGTGGCTAAGTATGAAGCACTCATCCAAGGTCTCCAACTTGCACAAAAAAGAAATATCAAATTGCTACAAGTTTTTGGTGACAGTGAATTGGTTATTTATCAAGTCCGGACTCAAATTTCAACCAAGAATAATCTACTCAAATTCTACAAGCATAGGGTTTGGGATTTAATTGAGGAATTTGAAGGTTTTAACATCCAAACAATTCTGAGAAATAAAAATAAACACATTGATAGACTTGCAATAGTTGGTGCTCAGTTTGATATACCAACACATATTGCAAGTAAAAAGGAGTAGCATATCATACTTGTGGTGAGGTCTGATGTTCTAGATAATCAAGATCACTGGCAAGTCTTTGATAGTGACCAACAAATAGTGAATTTTCTGTTGGATGAGGCAAGATTTTCTAAAATAAATTAGTCCAAGTTGCAAAATTAGTACAATGATCAAATTGTGCAGCTGAGTAGCAACAAGCTACCAAATGGTCTTATCACCCTTGAAGGTATTTTCAACCCTAATGATCAGTTAAAGAAAAAAAGGATGAACTTAGCTACAAAGAAGGGTGACTTCAAGCCAATAGAAATTTCTAAGGGCAAGTCTCTAAACTTGGGAAAGGTATGCTCTATTGTTGAACATGATGTTTTCATATATCTTTTCAATAGATACAATGATGTAGTTGCTTGAACTTATGAAGACCTAAAGCATTTTGATCTAGGCCTTTCCCAACATACTATTGAATTAGATCCTGATGCCAAACTTGTAAGGCAAAAACAAAGGCCCATAAATCCTAATATTGAGCCTTTGATGAGAAAAAAGTTGACCAAATTGATTGAGGCTAGAATCATTTTTCCCATCAAGCATTCTTCATGGGTTGCAAATCTTGTTCATATCATAAAAAATAATGGAGAGATAAGAATTTTTGTAGATTTTAGGGATCTAAATAAAGCATCCCTAAAGGATCATTATCCCCTTCCCTCCCTGGAGCATATTTTTCTAAGAGTCAATGGGTCCAAAAGGTTTTCTTTCTTGGATGACTATTCAGGCTATAACCAAATTGTGGTCCAAGAATCTGATTAGCATAAGACAATGTTTATTACAAAGTGTGGCACCTATGCTTATTGTAAAATTCCTTTTGGTCTAACTGATGCAGGTGCCAGTTTTTAGAGAGACATGGATATGGCATTTCAAGGTGTGTTTAGATAGTTTTTTTGGTCTACTTGGATGATATCATAGCATTTTCAAAGCATACAAGTGACCATTTTAGTCACCTTGAGCAAGTGTTTCAGAAATATAGGGAATATGGTATTCCCTAAATCCAAATAAATGTGTCTTCACTACTTATCAAGGCAAGCTTCTTGGGCACATTGTTTCAAAGGATAGCTTGGTCATTGATCCCGTGGAGTAAAATCCATCTTGGCCATCCCATTTACTAGTCATAGGAAAGGATTACAAAGTTTCTTGGAAACAATTAACTTTGTGAGGAGGTTCATCCCAAATCTTGTTGCTATAGTAAATCCTCTTACTTCTATGCTCAAGAAAAATATGGTTTTCAAATGGACCAAGGAAGGTAGAGATAGATTTGAAGCTATCAAATGAGAAATTTCTTAAAATCCTACCCTTGTCAATCCTAACTGTGAGGGATTTTATTCTTTATACCTTTGGATGTGAAGCAAGTATATCAATTGTACTAACCCAACTAAATAAAGAAAATATGGAGCATCCCATTGCTTTCTTTAGTGAAGGACTTAAATATTATGAAGTCGAGTATAGCTACATTGAAAATAAAGCTCTTTATGTTGTTAGAGCATTGAAAAAATTCAGACATATGTTGTCTAATAACAAGATACAACTAATGGTGCCCCATTTCAATGTTAAAGAGTTCCTATTGAGTAGAGATATAAATGGAAAAAGGGCTGGCTGGATCACCAAGGTGATGGAGTATGGCGTTGACATCAAAATTAGTAAGAGGCAAAGGGTTGTGTGAGAAACTTGTCTCAACATTTGAGACTCCTACAGGGGTTGTCCTTGTGCTATAGGAACAACAAGCACCAAATGCAAATATACAAGGCAACTAGGTGCATGATATAACTACCTTTTTACAGGAAGGTAGATATCCTTTGGGTCTAGATAGGGCCAAAAAAATACATTTCAGATTACATTCCATTCCCTATGTCATAGTGGATGGCATACTCTTTAGAAAGGATTTCAACAAAGTCCAATTAAGATGCATAGAGGCAGATCAAGTTAGTAGATGAAATTCCATGATGTCTTTTCAGGTGGCCATTTTTTTGCAAGGACTATTGCTGCAAAGATTATGAGGGTTGGTTATTATTGGTCAACTTTGTTCAATGACACTCACAAATGGGTGAGAAATTGCAAAAAATGTGCTTTCTTTTCTGGAAAGCAAAGGTTAGCTACCCTCCCTCTTCATCCCATTTAGGTTGATCAACCATTTACATAGTGGGGTTTAGATTTTATTGGCATGATAAATCCACCATCAAGTGCTGGTCATAAGTGGATTTTAACAACCACATATTACTTTACAAGGTGGACTAAGGCAGTTGCTTTGAAGGATGCCACTAATGCTTCAATTTTATAATTCCTTGATGGAATTATTACTAGATTTGGCACTCCCACCATTATTTCTAATAATGCTAAGGTGTTTACTAGTGCTTTGATCCTTGATTGGGAAATGAAGCATAGAATTTACTTGAAGACCTCATCTAATTACTATCCTTGAGGTAATGTCTTGGATGAGTCTTCAAAAAAAAATCTGATCAAAATTATCAAGAGGACCATTGAAGACAGCCAAAGGGTCTGGCATAGCAAGTTGAAGACATCCCTTTGGACTGATATAATTACTCCTAAAAGAGTTATTGGTAATTATACTTTCATGCTAGTTTATGGAAGGGAGGAAAGGTTACCATTATCATTGGAGTTTCCTTCTTTTGAGTTGGCACATTAGCTAGAGTCAAAAGAAAATGATGCTATGACAGTAGGGTTGGCTAAGCTCTTAGAGCTAGAAGAGACAAGGAACAAATCTATGCAAGTCATAGAAACACATCAAGCACAGGTCAAAAGAAATTTTGACAAAATGGTAGTCCATAGGACATTCCAAGAGGGAGATCTAGTGCTGAAATGGGATGTTGATAGATCCAAGGTTGGAAGACATTGTAAGTTTGATGCCATTTGGAGTGGTCCATATGTCATCACTAGCTGCAAGGAGGCCAATGCATTCAATCTTCCCAAGTTGGATGGTGAGCTTCTTCCAATCTCAGTCAATGGGACTTATCTCAAACCTTATTTTTGATAAGTTTTGAGTTTTCAAGTATATATTGTAAATGTTTTTCTTTCCTTGAAGTGCTTTGCACACCCTACATTCTCCTTAAGGGAATGTATGTTCCTAGTTTCCATGCTTTCCTCCAAGTGCAGCTACATGTGTTTTGTTTTTCTCTAAGAAGGCCCAACTGTTGAAGTTTTACCATCATGAACCCATGCCCAATGGATTGATAAGGCCTTTGGACTCCATGATTAGCAGGCAATCATCCAACAAAAATTGCCAAAATTTTGTCATTTCATGCCCCCATTTGATGACCCATCATTGATATCTGATCTGAGTGATATTCCATGGGTCATATTGCATGTGTTTCCCTTTAAGTGTTCCATTGTCCCTGTCTGATTATCAGCCCCTTATGCCTAGGTTCCTGTTTGCTCCGTCATGTGATAATTCTCCTTTCACTTTGGTATGGGAGTTGATGTCTTATAAAGTTGGGACTTTGAAATATTTTATCTTTATACCCTAGGTTGGATTGTGTCTTGAGTATATTTTAAGTCCCCATTTTTTGTTTTACCTAAGCGGTCCCTCCTTTACGAACAACTTTGAGGCATGTGCAAATTACAACCACTTAAGTCTTTGCATTGCCTATTGTTGAAGCCTTGTTGCTCATTGGTTCCATTTCCATGGTGAGCAATGAACTTATTTCCCATGCATTGGGTATTGTTGCAAACATTTTTTCTCTCATTTCATTTCCATGACTTGCAATGGCTTATGTTTCCCTTGCATCGCTTCCCTCCTTCATATCACTGAAGTCTTTTTTCTTGCTTAACCTTTTCTACGATGGCCTTTGTATTTCCTTTGCATTGCACCAATTATTTGTATCACTAGAATCTTTAACACTCAACTCATTATGGTGATGAGCGATGGGAAATAAAAAACTGAGGGTTGTGATTGTGCCACCTGTCAAAATATTATGCCATCACCTATCGCTGAAAGATTTTTTATTTCAAATGAACTTCAACAATGAGCGATGAGTGATAGTGAACCCATACTTACCTTCCATTCCTTCTTCACTTCTCCATCACTCCCTTCCTTCCCCCTTTATTCTAACTTTTGAGTTTCAGGATTTAGCCTTACCCTTTACCCCTTAGCATCCTTCATGCCTTCTCCATTTTTTCCTTTCTCCTTTTGGCCTTCAGTCCTCTACCCTTACCTCTTACCTCTTACCTTCTTCAGGTAAGAGGTAAGGCTTCACTTCAACCTCTAGCCTCTGAGGGTCCGAGGTCTAACCTTTGAAGTTTTCTTCGAGCCTTTCACTTTCTTCCTTCTCCTTCTCACCTTCACTCTTTTCTCCCAAAATTTGACTAAGTGTCATGTTTTGGGCTTCGAGGGTATCACTTCCTCCTTACTTTTGAATTTTAGAGGTAAGCCTTCCTCTCAACCTCTGACCTTTGACAGTATGAAGTTCAACTCCCAAAATTTCTTTCTTCTTTGTGGTTCCTTGCTCATCCTTTCTTCTATGCATGTGGTAAGCTATAGGCCCAACACCTGACCTTCGATGACCCGACGCCTGATCGTCGATGATAGTGAGTTTGATGCAAGCATATGCAAGCTGTATGGTCAACTCCCAATATCTAACTGCCCGATCTCCGATGGTCGATAGATGCATTTTTTGGGGCTCAACACCATTTAATTCCAAGGCTTGTAAAGGAAAATTTTTGGGGCCAACACCTTGACAATCCATGTTTGGCGTGTTTTTCTAAGTGAAACAATCAATGCTCAACAACTCCCAACTACTAGACTTGATATTTTAGGGTTTTGAGGAAATATTTAATGCATTTTGGTGACTTCTCCTAGTGTTTTTGACATGTTCCCATGTCCATTCATTGCTTCTACTCATCCTCTCTAACCATTCCCATACTCAAACTACAGATTTCATAGGGAATTTGGACAAATTTCAAGAAAATATTAATAGTGAGGTGGATGGTGTACATGTTTTTTCAATCCAGGCTCTTCTTGGCATGATTTTCATATCAGGTATGGCTTCCATGGCTCTTCTTGGCATGGATTTCATAACAAATGTTTCCTTGATCATATCTCTTCGACTTCTAACCCTAGCTAGGTTAGGGTTAGTTATTGTTCATCTCAGTTATGCCTAAACTATAAAGGAAACACTTGTATATTTTTTGGGCATTCTTCCCTTGGCTTCTCTAGGGTTTTTCTATTGCAGACACTGCATTCTTGCAATTTTCCATTGTAAAGATTGCTTCTAAGATTTGTGCTAATAAAATTCAACTATTATCACTGTGATTCCTTGCATGTTTGAGTATTTTTTTTAGTTGTTTCATTGATGTATTATGCTATTTAGAAGCAGGAAGAAACACATTTCTACCTTGGTGCATCACCTTCTTTCATTTTCATGTTCCACTTCTATCCCTTTTCCTCTATGATTTGTTAGATTAGAGTAGTGATAGGGTTTTCATGTGTTGGTTATACCAACACATTTGCACTTAGTTAGAAGAGAAATTCGGCCTTCTCCAAAGATTTAACCTCATTCATGTAGGGTTCCACAACCCTAATTTTTTTGCCATTGTGTCATTAGAACACTGAACTCTTGTTCAGTAGGGTGCAGTATTGTGTGACAACAATTTTCATAGCAACAATTATAATACAAATGTAAAGAATAATGCATTTTTAGGGATAAAAAAAATGTTGGAATTCCTAAAAATCATAGCCTTTTCCATAGTAGTTGGCTTGAACTAAAATATTGTGGTACCCTATAGATTGGAAACGGTCGATTAAATGCTATGAACAATTAAATTGCTAGTAATTTTTCTTTCTTGACTGCTAATATAAAAAATAAAGGGAGTAGGATTTCTGATGATCATATAGTTTGTAATTATAGAGGTATCAAAAGACCTTCATGCTATAATTTGTAAAATGGAGGTGAAAAAGTGACAACATGAGAGAATACAAATGATAAAAACATTTAGGGAGTAAAAAATAGTCCTTGCTTCTTTCTAGGGTAAGGGTAAGCGACATAAGCATATAAGCAATGAATTATTTGCTGGTGAAATAAAATTTTAGGATCATAATCAGTCACATGAAATTGTAAATACTTCAAAGAATTTGGTACATGATGGTAATGATTTTGATGGATTTGATTCATTGAGCTCTAGTTGTCTGACATCACATTTGAAAAACAACACAAGCCATGTTACAATAGAAATTTTATCTTCTTTGTAGGCATGGAAGGACTTATTAACCAAACTTTGATAAATCAAGAAATAGGAAAGTTTGCACATGACTAGAAAGAGTTTTTTAAACAAATTATAAGTGATGAGGTGCCACCGCAAGAAATTCCACATGAAGTGTTTGAAATGTCATCTGAAATATAGAGTCAGATACTCCATTTGCAAACTAATGTCTCTTATGATATTATTGCAAAAATATCTAGCTATTCAAGTGCATCACATGAAAATTTCAATATAAGAAATGTCCCTTTTAATAGCTTTAGAGACTCAAGTGAACATCCAAACTAGACCATGAACAAGGTGGATGTTGTGAAGGGTGTTACCAAGCATGAAAATCTTAATAGGCTAGAGTAAACTTCATCAAGATTTCTATCTGTTGAAGAAAGCAACTAGGGAACTTTAAGGAATAAATGTGTTAATGAAATTATGAACTTAAATAGGCAACTTGATAATCATATTCAACTACAAGAAGGTTTATCTACATCAAAAAATAAAGGAAGGTTTCACATGTAAGAGAGGAAGTCTCAATAATGGACAAACAAGAAATGAATACAATCCTAAAGATAAAGTCTGAAGGTCAAAAGAATCTACCTCCCATTCAAGATATCAACAACCACTGTACTTTTGAAAAGAGCAATTATTGCTCCTCTGGTAATTTAGATGCTACCAATATGCCCTCTTTTGATAGTGAGAAAGATCTTGAAAGGTGCGAATATCATTTTCCTTCCAAAGAATGTGAAAATTTAAGTCCAAGTTTATTTAAGATTCACTCAAGGATAGCTTTTTTGTACACTAAATAGACAAGTTTGGCCCCATGTGATCACCATAGAACATTCTCAGATAACAACATCATAGATCATTGTGAACATCCCTCACATCCTTTAGAGTGTAGGTTTTTTCATCCACATAGTTGCAATTCAAATCCATCATCAGAGAGAGAGGAGTAAGAAGAGATGGAGGAAAAGGTAGACGTGGAGGGAGTGAGAGACCTAGGGAAAGAGGAGATAGAGGGGAAGAGAGGTGAGATACCTACAGGGGGCGAGAGAGGTGATATGGGGGTTTAAGGAGGGAGGGGGAGAGAGAGATGGGGGTATAAGGAGGGAGGGGGAGATAGAGATTGGAAGAGGAAGAAAGGGAGGGGATGTCCTAGAGAGGGGAGGGAGGGAGAAGAGGAGTGACAAAAGAACAAAGAGAGAGAGGGTAACAAGGGATGGAGGGAAAGGTAGACATGGAAGGAGTGAGAGACCTAGGGAAGGAGGAGATAGAGAGGTTATGACCTATAGAGGGGAGGGAGAGAGAACATGAGAGAGAAGAACAAATAGAAAGAGAGGGATAAGGAGGGATGGAGAGGTAGACAAGGAGTGACTAAGAGACCTAAATAGGGGAGAGGTAGGAGGTGAGGGGGAGAGAGAATAAAATGAGAGAGAGAATTTTAGAAAGAGGGAAAGATGGGTAAGTAGGGAGGGAGAGAGGTGGAGATGGAGGGAAATAACTAGAGAGGTGAGAGATATAAAGGTGAGAGATCTACAACTTGGGAAGAGAGGGGTGAGAGACATAATAGAGAGATAAAGGGGAGAGAGGTGGGTAATGAGACAAGGAGGGAGATGTACAAAGGTAAATATGGAAGGATAGAGAGACCTAGAGATTAGGGGAGAGAGGGGGTGGGAGGGAGAGGTAGCGATCAAGACAATGGAGAGAGATGGGAGAGAACAATAATAAAGGGAGAGAGAAGAAGATAGAGGTAGGGAGGCAGGGATATAGATGGGGGTAGTGAGGGAAGACAAAGTAGAGAGGGAGATAAGGTGGGAGAGACCTAGAGAAGGGAGAGAGAGGTAAGAGATAGAAGAGAGGGAAGGAGACAAAGAGGGAGTGAAAGGTAAACCTCAATTATCCATCATAAATCATAAACCCTAAACTCTAAGCCTTAATCAAAGTGGGTGAGAGATACATAAAGAGAAATATAATTTGGATCTAGAATTCTACAAATACATTTTCATTTTGTGAGCACCAAATTTGGTGCTCACCAAATGATTTGCATTGGGAAATACCAACCCTTTGGGTTGGATTACCATTTCATGCTAAAGACATGATTTTTTGGAAAGGTAAAACAATTTCACACATTTTTGGTCATTCTCTCCATCAGGTTTGTACATGTTTTGATGCAAATTTATAAAAAATACCATGATGACATTAATCTCTCTCTTAGCTATCTAACCATATAATTTTTTCATGCTTTGATTATGTTAAGGTTTTCATCTTGAATTTCTTTTGTTAGTGTGTCTATTTTTATCAAAAACCAACATGTGGTATTTTGGGTATAGTTTTCACCCATTCATAAAATTTTGAAACAAATTACATTTTTAGAAACCAGACTCCATTCTACACATATTAAAAATAAAATTAATTTTAATTTAGTTTTCAAAAAAATTAGGGGAGCATACTCAAATTTCTACTTTTTAGGATGTGTCTACTTCAAAAATAAGTAAAAAATCATATATTCATTAAAGAAGTAACCAAAAAAATTGGCATAAACTACATGGTGTTAGCTAATTTCCCAGTAAAGTGATTTTTGAAATTCTAAGAAAAAAATTAACATTTTAGGGGGAGCACACTAGACACTATGTTATTTTTTTATTTTAAAACAAGACCACTTTGTGTGCTCCCCCTTTTTGAAACCCTTAATCTTCACTATTTTTTTTTAAAATAGTAGTTTAGAAAGTAGATTTAGAGCACTAAAAGTATTTTTTTTGTCACATCTTCAAATTTTGAGCATAACTATCTTCATTTTCTCGTCGAATATTAGGCTGCTGATTTTGGAAAAAATAGTGGTATCTTAAGACCCCCTTTTTGTATCACATCTTGGTGCACTTACTCAGTAGGAAGGTAAGAGAAAGTCTAAAACTCTGAAATTTACAATACTTAGGACTTTGGTAGAGTTTTGAACAATTGGAGGTACATGGAAAGAGAAACCAAAATGGGGAATGGCTGAAAGCCCAACTCTGATAGGATAAATAGAGCAATCAACCAAGTATCAAACTTTCGGGAATGGATAGAGATAAATACAAGAATAGGGAAAGGTCAAAACTCCAATAGACTTATAATAATTTGGAATGGACTAATGGAAATTTCAAGAATTCAAACCTTCAGGGGAAGCGTGATTGGAGTGAGAAGTCTGATGGGGATGGATGGATACATAAAGAAGTCTAACAACTTGAAGGACAAAGAAAAAATTTCAAGAATTAGGGAGTCAAGGAGATGGATACCAAGGGATTGATGGAGGAGGAAGTTTTAAAGTCCAAAAAATGTAAAACAATTATTCTTTTAGAAGAATTTTGAGATTCTATGACTAGGAGTGCTAAGAAATGGTAAGAAGGAAAGGGAAAGATCGATAGTCTGAAAGGCTAATGAATTCAACACAGGAAACTTTTAGGTTTTGGATCAGGATTGGTGGTGTCAAATGATGAGTACACATGTAAGGGAAACCCTAATAGTTTGAAAAACAAGCATAAAAAAACATAAGTGATCTTCATAAGGCTTTTGGATAGGATTTTGGTAGCAATAGGAAGGTATTGAAGGTTGGATAAACCCAAAACTCCAAAATCTTAGAAAAATCAACACTTAGCCAAATTTTATTTTTTTCAACTTTGGTAGCTGACTAAGACATGAAAGAGGGAATGAATGCAACAACTAGAGGAAATATTTTTAGCAACATGACCCATTTAAAATCTCTCAAATCACTTATAATTGATGGGTAATTAATGAAGGGAAACATGAAATATCAATAGCAATGATTTAGTAGGGCATATATATTATAAGATGACCACAAGATATAATTTTAAATCTAAAATTGACCAGCTTTTCCAAAGGATGTGATTTAATTGATCAATTCAAGTATTCTAAAAAAAAATCTCTTTGGGATGTCATGAAAATATAAAAGATAATTTTATTTTTTTGAAAAATTCTTTATAAAGTATCAATATAGCATTAAATGTTAATTCTATAGAGGTGGATAACATACATGAGCCCACTTAGAAAATTTGTTCCAATATTTCACTGGGACCTCACAAGCTACCTAGTCACCAAGGTATCAAGAATCCTTGTTAGCAAGAAAATTGGGGAAACAAAGATTAGAGTTTTGAGGCACACATTATTTGTTACTGTTCTAGTTTATACCCCAAACTCAGTCATATAAAGGGAGTAATGGTTTGATTTAGACAAATGATTAACTAATTTACTATAGATTTGTAGAATGCCAGATAATATAATATATATAGAAGTCTGACATCATTATATTATTTATATTAATTAAGTACATTCAAATATCTTCCCCTATACTCTACACATCTTCTCTTCTTCTTACATATATTCCGTCTTGCATATATCTTTATGCATAAAGCTTCTTACATATACTTATATATATTCCTACATACATCTTCTTCTATTATTCATATCTTTTCCTATATATATATCTATGAGATGGGATGTGACCCACCTATCCTACTCTTACCCTAGATGGTATCTTTTCAATCTTATGGTCCACAAGCTCTTTGTAGCAAGATGTAGTAGGATCTACTTGGAGATGTCTTAATTATTGCTCTTTCCTACCAACATCATCCCCCATTTCAAAATTTTGACTTGTCATCAAGTCAACTCCAATATGTTGGAAGAATATCCTTATATATCTCCTTGAGTTTATAAAAAGTGTTATCCCATTATGTTTTGGCTAAGTGCAATTGTTGGGTCTAAACTTGGATCTATGGTAGCAACTGCTCTACCTACAAAAGTGTTTGGGGAATTTAGATCTTCTATGCTAGTTGTTGTGCTTCCTGAAGGACTCCTATGATGTGTGATAATATTAAGCTTACTACTTTCCTCTATTGGTGGAACTTGTTCCAACTTTTATCCCTTTTATCTTGTAACTATTGAAATTGGGCATGTAGTGCTTCTATCTATGCCCATGATTGGCCATCTATATCTTGGAGGGAACGCTACATACTATGACTCTTTGAAGTATCTGAACTTCTAGCTTATTCATTTGGGATTTAATTGGAGCTATTACTATTGGCCATTATAGACAAAACTAGTAAAGTGCATTGATATCTCCTTCATTGTTCATTGGCGTGCTAATCCGGGACTCTAAAGTAGAGTGCGTAGTAACATATTTCTTCCTTTCCTTATTGGTTTAAACCTTTTGGTTCTTTTCCTAGATTTTTTGTCTCATTATATTCTATTGTAGATGGGAATCCTTTATCACCCTATCCATCAAATTTATCATCTAACTTACCAATAGTTGGGATGAGTCCCCTTGGAGATTTGGGAAATTATTCTAAATATTCTTCACCATTTTCTCTAGCTGATCGAAGTTATCCAAATGATTATTCATTATTTATTCTCTTGCTATTTGTTGTAGGATTTTCTCTAATTGGAATTTATGTAAGGGTGACATACTCCCAATGTCTACCTATGATCCTACTAGTAAAATTTGGAGTAGTTGTGGAGATGCCACTATTTGGATTTTCTTTTCTTTTTTACCAAAAATTCATTAATTGACTGCATAGAAGAGGTTGTGGAGGAGGAAGGTGTTTTAAACTATGGAGGATGAGAGGATTGTTCTTGATCTGAGTTGGTTGCTTTATATTTTTCTTCTTCCTTTCCCAACTTTTGATAGCCTTTTTTTGTGGCCTCTTTGATCTCTTGTTGGACCATTTGAGTGATCTCTAATTTCTCTATCATTATTTTGTCTAATCTCTACTTAGATCAGATCTCTTTGGTTTGTATCTTTTCTATCCTCTAATGGCCAACTCTTTTAGTTTATCCTCTTCCTTAGCTACTTTCTCTTTTCTCAATTTTTGTGTGGTGGTCAAAAATCCAAGAATTGATCCATTAGGTCCCTTAATGATATGTTGGTTGCTATCATATACCTAATTATTACTCTTTACTTGATTAATTTATTTGAATTGTCATATTAGGATATTTTTGGAAGGTCATATCTAGGACTTCTTTATGAAATAGAATACTATACATATAATCATCATTTACTAGTGGGGAAGCTTCAAGTATGGATGTGTCCTCCGAGAGAGAGGTGTCTTTTGATATTATTTTCTCCTCCTCCTCTATATCTATTATTTATGGGGAGGACTCGTTGTGTTCCTTCTCCCTTCAATTTGGATTCTTCTCTACACTCATTTGTTGGAGGGCGTTTGTTGCTTCTTCTTTCAATTGTTCTTTTTGGGGAGGTGTGGTAGTGAGTATTCTCTTCCTTGGTATGCTACTTTCACCTTGTGAAGGTTCTACTAGGAGAGTACCGAGATGGAGCCTTACAAAACTTTGGGGAGTGGATGTACTCTATTCCTCTATTTCTTTCTTTGGTAGACCCCACTTCTCATGCAATTTCTTTCAATTTTTCTTGATATGTTTTTTTGATTTCTTTTGAGCCAAATTATCCATGTACAGTTGGAATGTGTTGCTATTGATTGTTGTCATTAATGGTTGCCATTGATGTCAACATATCTTGGTTGATTTATTTTGATGCTTTGGTGATCCAGAATGGCATGCTCTAGATGTTGTGTTGTGATGATCTATCTTTGGTCGTGCTTGTCCTAGTCCCATTCATTTTGTAACATAATGAGACACACTCTTATGGGTCTGGACCAATCTAGAAATTGGCTAATGTGCTTCAGAACATTATTTGCATTGTAACATCTATATTCTATTTTTGGATATCATGGTGAAAATGTAGCATGTTGATTTGAGTGATGAGGTTCTGATTGGTCCACGTTTCATTCCTTTCCACCACGAGAATTTTTTGTGGTGACCTAATTCAAATTGTGTTTGGCTAACTTAGGAGATTATGAAGACATTTTGTTTGGGAAACTCAGGAGTTTATGGAAGCATGGAATGGTATAAGTAAAATTTGATTCTATTTGATGAAAGAAAGTGTGATGAATGTAAAAATCCAAACATTGTGAAAGAATGCAAAATTATATGACCGGAGGTAGCAAACAATGGGATTCTATCCAGTGTCCTTGTTGGTGATAGTTATTTCAGTAGTGGATTCCCTTTCATCATTCTTCTGGCAGTGAGCCATTTTCTATTGACAATGATACTTTCTCTCTTGGAAGTGAACCTTTCTCTTTTGGAAATGAGCCTTTTTATCTTTGGCTGTAATATTTGAGTAGTGAGACCAACCAATAGTGAGACTTACCTACAGTGAGCAATTTGGCAGTGAGTCTTTGTAAAAATCACATTAATTGGTGTCACCTTAGCCGATGTCACCTTAACCGGTGTTTTATAATTGAGAATTAGAATTCTCCATGGTTTTTCCCTTCTTGGGTTTCCACGTAAATTTTGGTGTTCTTTGCGCATGGTGTTGTTATGTTCTTTTATTTTCATATTTGTTAGATCATTATCTGATTGATTTAAGTTTGATCCAGATTAATTAAAATCAAGAAAATTGTTTTATAATAATTAATTCACCCCCCTCTTAGTTATCTGGACTTTTCTACAATTGGAATCAAAGCTTTGGTTCCTCAAATAAGAGCTTAACCGCTTGGGGTAGATCCGATCGTGCACAAACTAAAAATTTATGTGTTTGATGGATCCGACTATAGTTTATGGAAAGTGCAGATGAGAGGTTATCCGATCTCTCTAGGCTACAAGACTTGGAAAGCTATTGAGATAAAATATGTTGAACCAACAAAAGGTGTTTCTACTACGGATGAGATTTCTGCCTATGAAGAGAATGAAAAGGAAACGTATGCAATTTTTATTGGTTTATCTGAGACTGAGTTAACAAAAGTTATTTCATTGAACACCGCTTATGAAGTTTGGGAGAAGTTGAAAGAAATATATGAAGGAAATGATAGAGTCAAATTATCAAAGAAGTTGACAGTTAAGCACAGATATGAAAACTTGAGGATGGAAGAAGGTGAGGATATATCAAGCTACTTTTAGAGAGTTGATAGTGCAGTAAATGAAGTAAGAAAGAAAGGAGGCGCTCTCACAGATGAAGATGTTATGGAGAAGATTCTAATGACCCTACCGGAAAGTTACAATGAGAAAAATCTCAGTTATTGAGGAAGTTTATGATCCAAATAAATTCACAAGAGAGCAACTATTTGGCACCTTGACCACATTTGAGATGAGAAATTTTGGAAAAGAATAGGAGAAATCTGAAACAACCTTCAAATCCGAAAAGATAGAAGAAGATCTGGATGATGAAAGTTCAGATGAGTTGGAAGCAAACTTCACAAGGAAACTGAAGAGAGGTACCAACAAGTACAAAGGTATGTTACCTCTTAAATGTTTTAGATGTGGAAAGATTGGTCATATAGCAACTAAGTGTCCGAAAAAAGGAACAAGGAAAAAGTTTAATAAAATTAACAAGAAGGCCTATTATGTCAATCAGAAAGTCAGAATTTCAGATGTTGAGTCAGATCATGAGGATTGTTTTCTTTTGGTGGAAAACGGTGAACCTAGATTTGATCTCTAATTTTTTTCTGAAATCTGATGATAACATTGAAGCTACATTATTTTTTAAAAGAAATAGAGATGAATGGTTGATTGATAGTGGATGTTCAAATCATATGACCTGTAAAAAAAGTAAGTTTGTGAAGCTTGAGAAATATGATGGATGTTCTGTTAGATTTGGAGATGATAAAACAACACAAATTGTTTGAATTGGTTCTATTATCTTTGATGGAAAACATAACACTAACAATGTTTACTATGTGAAGGGTTTATATCATAATCTTCTAAGTGTTGGATAGATGTGCAAAAATGGCTATAATGTGGTGTTTCAGGACAATGGTTGTGAGATCCGAAAGAGATCCAAAACTATTATTGCAGCTGGGAAAAGAACAAGTGGGAATATGTATCAATTGGAAGGAGCTACAAAGAGATACTCACTTTCTCAGTCCAATGATAGTTGGCTCTAGCATCAGAGGATGTGTCACATCAACTTTGACAATTTGGTAAGGATAAGTTCAACAAGAGCAATCAAATATTTTCCAAGGATTTCAAGAAGGAAAGCATACTAGAGAAACATTCCAAAGAAAAGAAGAATCATCTACTAGTTTGTTGGACCTTGTACACACTGATCTATGTGGTCTGACCAAAACAAGAAGCTTACAAGGTGAGAGATATTTCATACTTTTGATTGATGATTATTCCATATTAACCTAGGTTGCATTCTTAAGAGAAAAATCAGAGGCTTTAGAAAAAATCAAGCTTTTCAAGGCAAGAGTTGATAATGAAGTTGACAGAAAAATCAAGTGTTAAAGATCTAATAAAGGAGGAGAATTTACTTATGATTAGTTCAAAAAATTATGTGAAAAACATGGCATTAAAAGACAACTATCTACCCCTAGAACACCTTAGTAGAATGGTGTAGTGGAAAGAATGAACCAGGCAGTTTGGTGCAAGAGCACGTACACCTTATTTTCAAATTTAAATTCTTGAAGGTTAATAAGTTGGTTATTAGGAGAGTCATGAGTAAATTGAAGTGTTTTGAGTCTTTTTATCCTAAATAATGTTAATTAAGACCATTCATGATGTAATAAGGTGATTTCGAGTCATTTAGGTCTAGGTGCCAAAAGTTGCACAATAATGTTGTTAAGTGCAATAGCAAAGTTGTCTAAAAGAGCAGATTAAGGAATATGAAGGATTAGCATTTTAAGGGATAGCTGAGGAAGTTAGCCATTGGTTTTTTATTCAAAAATTTATTGAAGGCCTCAATAAGGCTCAAACAAGTTGTTGACAAAGTTTGTATTGAAGATTGGAAGCAATATACAACATTTACTATGCCAATTCATTGTAATTTATGTGTTTCTTGTACATTATAAACTCTGCACGACCTGTACAGACTCTTTTGTGTTTTTAAACTCATGGTACTTTCTAGGTTTATGTCTTAAATTTTAGTTGAAGTCATTTTGAAGGCAGATCTCATTCATTTTCTATTATTAACTGGTAAAAACCAGTGAAACACTGTTTTGTGATTTAATTTTGTAAATGGCCATTCCTCTTACTGTTTAACCCTATTTCTCAAAGGAATGGCATGTCAAAGGGTAGGATAGGTGTTTTCATCATTTAGGAAGCAAGATAAAATGTGTTATGTGGTTTGGAATCAAGCCCTAGGGCTGGTAACAATGATTTTTCATGTGAAAATGGAGGTTTCAAGAGTGGTTATTGTGAATTGTCGATGGGATTGAGTTGGTATGGGTGTGAAGTGTCTGTACAGACCTAAATAGATGTGTTGGATACAATTTTTAAGTTTGGGAAGCCTTGGTTGAGTAAATCTTAGAAAACCCTAGGTTTTGGGGGTGAAATGGGATGGTTTGTTGGAGTAGCACCCTAGAAGACTTGTGATGATGATTTGATCAGTAAATTTGAAGTTTTATGTCACAATTAGTGATTGTCCAAAGAGTTTATGTGAGTGCAAGGTGTTTTGAGGGTACTTCATTTGTAAAACCGGGCTAATTCTAGTAGCCTTTTTGTAGGACAGTTTGTTGTTTCTCAATAATGGAACAAAGAAACCTATTGAGATTTTTTAAGATGTTGTGTGGGGATCTAGGAAAAGTCTAATTGAATGCTTGGGTGTCCATTATATGGCCTTCTCCAAAAGATAAGCCCATTTGTTGTGTTTTGAGGGCTAGAAACCTCTTGTTGGGTGTTTTGGTAAAGTGAAGTGTTTTGTGTCAAGGGAAGATTTCCTTGGTTGAATTTGATCATTTGGAGTTAGAAAGTGTGTTTCACCACTCTATATTGCATCAAAGTGGTATCAAAGCTTCAGGACAAGATATTTTGTTGGTGAATTGTTTGATTTTTTAAGGCTAGAAGAAGGTTGATTGGTGAAGATGCCTCTGAAAGGTGTTGGTACTGCAAGGGAGTTGCAAGATCTAAAAGAGAAGCATGCTAAGCTTCTAGAATCTCATAATGTAGTTTTGGCAAGGCTTGCTGCCTTGGAGACAAGGAAAAGGAGATAAGTGAATGAAGAAAGTGAAACAAAAGAGGATGATGAAGACTATGTAGATGTTGAAGAAGAACTGGACCCTAAAGATTAGAGAATGGTGAAGATACTCAAAGCAGTGAAAGGTGAATCAATAAAGGTAAAAATTGATCTTCCTATTTATGGTGGTAATTTAAATGAAGAGGAATTACTTGATTGTATTGCTGCTATGGATAATTACTTTGAGAGTGAAGATATTTTAGAAGAAAAAATGGTAAAGGTGGCAAAAACAAAGCTAAAAGGACATGCTCTTCTATGGTGGGACTATGAACAAGCAGAGAGGAGGAAACAAGGAAAATCAAGGCTCACTTCATGGGACACGATGATGCAAAAGTTGAAGGGTAAGTTTCTTCCAAAGGACTATGAAGTTCAATTGTTTAAAAATTTGCAAGTTATGAAACAAAAAGATTTAGATATCAAGTCCTACATTGATGAATTTTACAAATTCAGCATAAGATCTAGAAGGGATGAGGATGAGGCTGAAAAGGTGGCTAGATATTTAGGTGGTTTGAGGTTTAATATTCAAGATGAACTTATTGTTGCTAACCCCAAATCTGTTGAAGAGTGTTTTCAATTAGCAATCAGGGTGGAGGAAAAAATTAAAAGGAGACAAGAGAAAGTAGTTAGAGGAAGAGGTGGTACTAGTGCAAGAGGAAGAGGAGTAATTTCTACACCAAAGCAACCAAGTGAAGAACAAGAAGGAGAAAATAATGGTAAGGAACAAGGTATTGATGTTAGAGGTGGTTTTAGAGGTAGAGGAAGGTTTAATACTGGTAGAAGTTCCAATGATTTTGTAGGGAGATGTTATACTTGCAATGAATATGGTCACCCATCTTGGAAATTCCTTGAAAGAGTTGGTAGTTCTTCAAGTGGTGAAAAGAGGATTGATAGGAGGGCACAATTGGTTCAAGAGGAGGAGTGTGAAAGCAATCATTCTACAAGTTTGAGGGCTACTCTTGAAATAGGGGAGATGATGGTGAGGAAGACAGTATTGAAGGCAACCAAATAGGTGGAACCATTACAAAGGAAGAGTCTTTTTAAAACTAATTGTAAGTGCAAGGATAAGGTATGTAGAGTTGTAATTGATTCTAGATCAACTGAAAACATGGTGTCTACTGAGATGGTGAACAAGTTAAATTTGAAAAACATACCTCATGAATTTCCTTATAAATTCTCATGGTTAAGTGATGGACAATCTTTGTTGGTAAATGAAAAGGTTGTAGTTGATTTCCAGATTGGGGGTTATAGTGACAGTGTTGTTTGTGATATCCTACCTATGGACTGTTGTCACCTACTCCTAGGTAGACCTTGGCAATATGATAGGCATGACATGTATGATGGTAGAGAGAATACCTACACCATAGTGAAATATGGTTGTTCTTTTGTGTTAAATCCATTTGTAGAAGATATCAAGGGTAAAGAAAAGGTCATTATGTGTGGAAGAAAAGAACCCCCAAGTGTCGTGAGGGAAGACAAAAAAACAAATCCTAATGTTTTTTCAAAGATTGAGAATGTAGGGACAACAAGTGTGAGAGAAAAAAAAGGGTTGAAAAGTAATTTGAAAGTGAAAAAGCAAGAGAGTTTGTTGGTAGGGACCATAGAGTGTCCTATGGTTGAGAATAAGGGTGAAATTCAAGTGAAATTTGTAGGTACAAAAGTACAAAATCCTGATGTGACAATGATAAGGAAAGTTAATGGGACGGTACAAATAAGGTAAGAAGAACAGGGCAATAAAGATAGCTACAAGCAAGGAAATGACACAAGGAAGAGGACAATACATGAAATCACTAATCAATTTTTGTGTGTAGGTACAAGTGCAGGAAGACAAACAAGTTTGGAACAAGGAATGGGAAAAGAACAGACATCAGGTCTGAAGATAAATATAAAGACTTATCCAAGTGTAAGTGCAGTTCAAAGTGCATGGAAGCATGAAGGACAAAGCATGGTACAATGGAAAGAGTTTATGAACTAGAGGTATCTAAGGGAAGCTTGGGAAATTTGGTATCAAATGCAACTCATGTGTCATGAGTCTTTTCTTGTGGGGGTGTATGGTGCAGGAGCACCTACACCTTATTTTCAAATTTGAATTCTTGAAGGTTGATAAGTTAGTTATTAGGAGATTCATGAGTAATTGAAGTGTTTTAAGTCTTTTTATCCTAAATAAGGTCAATTAAGATGTAATAAGGTGATTTGGAGTCATTTAGGTCTAGGTGTCAAAAGTTGCACAATAATGTTGTTAAGCACAATAACAAAGTTGTCTAAAAGAGTAGATTAAGGAATATGAAGGATTAGCAATTTAAGGGACAGTTGAGGAAGTTAGCCGTTGGTTTTTCATTCAAAAATTTATTTAAGGCCTCAAGAAGGCTCGAACAAGTTGTTGAAAAATTTTGTATTGAAGATTGGAAGCAATAAACAACGTTTATTCTGCCAATTCACTACAATTTTTGTGTTTCCTGTACATTATAAACTTTGTATGACCCATACAGACTCTTTTGTGTTTTGAAACTCATGGTAATCTATAGGTTTATGTCTTAAATTTCAGTTGAAGTTATTTTGAGGGTTTAATATTCATTTTGAAGGAAGATCTCATTCATTTTTTGTTATTAACTGGTGAAAACTAGTGAAACACTGTTTTGTGATTTAATTTTGTAAATGGCCATTCCTCTTACTGTTTGACCCAATTTCTCAAAGGAATGGCCTGTCAAAGGGTAGGATAGGTGTTTGCATCATTTAGGAAGCAAGATAAAATGTGTTATAATGTGGTTTGGAATCAAGCCCTAGGGCTAGTAACAGTGATTTTTCATGTGAAAATGGAGGTTTCAAGAGCGGTTATTGTGAATTGTCAATGGGATTGAGTTGGTACAGGTGTGAAGTGTCTATAAAGACCTAAATAGATGTGTTGGATACAATTTTTAAGTTTGGGAAGCCTCGGTTGAGTAAATCTTAGAAAACCCTAGGTTTTTGGGGTGAAATGGGAGGGTTTGTTGGAGCAACACCCTAGAAGACTTGTGATGGTGATTTGATCAGTAAATTTGAAGTTTTTTGTCACAATTAGTGACTGCCCAAAGAGTTTATGTGAGTGCAAGGTGTTTTGAGGGGACTTCATTTGTAAAACAAGGCTAATTCTAATAGCCTTTTTGTAGGACAGTTTGTTCTTTCTCAATGATGGAACAAAGAAACCTATTGAGATTTTTTAAGATATTGTGTGGGGATCTAGGAAAAGTCTAATTGAATGCTTGGGTGGCCATTTTATGACCTTCTCCAAAAGATAAGCCCATTTTTTGTGTTTTGAGGGCTAGAAACCTATTGTTGGGTGTTTTGGTAAAGTTAAGTGTTTTGTGTCAAGGGCAGATTTCCTTGGTTGAATTTGATCATTTGGAGTTGGAAAGTGTGTTTCACCACCCTGTATTGCATCACATGTCAAGAAGAAGCGTGCAATGATCAAAATTGGGTGAAGGAAATGAAAGAAGAGCTTGATCAGATAGAGAAAAATTAGACTCGGGAACTTGTGCCTAGACCGACAGACAAAAATGTAATTGGAACAAAGTGGGTATTCCAAAATAAGTTGGAAAAAAATGGAAAGGTAATGAGAAACAAGGAAAGATTATTTTGCAAAGGTTACACTCAGGTTGAAGGTATTGACTTTGAAGAAACATATGCCCTTGTTGCCTGGATGGAAGTGATCTAGATATTCTTAGCTTATGTAGCTTTTAAGGATTTCAAAGTCTATCAAATGGATGTAAAATATGCATTCTTGAATGGAGAACTAAAGGAAGAAGTATACATTGATCAACCAAAGGAATTCAAGTTCGGAAGTGACCCAAATGTTGTTTATAGATTGAAGAAAGCTTTATACGAGTTGAAGCAGGAACCTAGCACTTGGTATGGTAGATTAGATAAGTATTTGGTTGGACAAGGATTTCAAAAGGGATCTACTGAGAGTAATCTATACTATAGAATTCAATTAGATCAAATTTTGATTGGGTATGTGCAAGATCATCATGGAAAAAATAGGCCCTTAAGTGGCAATGAAATTCAGAAAAATCAGAGTTAGGCAACTTGACGTAAAAATTTGAATAAGTTATCTATATTATTTCAAAAATATGTAAGAATAGAATTTGTAGAAAATTAAATGTAGTTTATAAACTACTAGGTTTCTTTAAAAAAAAAAAGTACTAAATTTGGTGAAAATATTTTTTTATAAGATTTTAGATATAAGTAGAGGACTCATGTCCCAATGTGATGCATATTTTTTGTAATTTTTTTCCAAGTAAATAATTAATTATGATTTTTATTACAAACTTTAAAAAATATAAAAAATCGTATGTCTAACCACCTTAACTTGGTCAAAACTTCATGAAATTCATTTTTTTTTAATCCTATAGTATGTGAAGCATAGAATGTGATGCATGTTTTGGATTCATTAAATGTGATACCATTTGAAAGCTATATATATATTTTTTAATCAGCCTATCAATCGGGACTTTAGTCGTAATTCAAATAAAAAATGAATAATAATTATTTATTAAATTCAAAGCAAAGCATAATTTATATTGGTGGAAAGCTGAGAATCTCCTTTAAAAACCCTTTTTGTTTCATCAATTTTGGGTAAAAAAAGTCGTCAGCCACATACCCTACACATACCCATCATATCGCCACTTTTTGGCCCATCATGATCCTGCACATACCCGATTATTGTGGTCTATGTTGATGGCATAATTTTTGGAGGAAATGATGATATGTGCAAAAAATTTGTAGATGAAATCTAGAAGGAATTCAAAATTTCTATGATAGGTGAGTTAAATTTCTTCCTTGGACTACAAGTAAATTAGAACAACAAAGGAATTTTCATTTATTAGTCCAAGTATACCAAATAATTATTAAAGAAGTTTGGATTGGAGAATTCAAAACCAGTTTGTACACCTATTGTTACCAGATGAAAGTTGACAAAAGAAGATGATTCACCTAAAGCTGATGCAAGTATGTACATGCCAATGATTGGAGGATTGTTATATTTGACTTCTACCAGACTGTACATTATGTATGTTGTTTGTTTAGTAGCTAGATTTCAGCAAGAACCAAAGGAATTACATGTTGTTGTAGTAAAAAGGATCTTTAGATATTTGAAGGGTACAAAAGATATGGGGTTATGGTATCCAAAGGACTCATATTTCACTTTGACAAGTTATACGAATGTTGATTGGGCTAGACGTGTTGATAACAGGCAGAGCACAAGTGGTGGAGCTTATTTCCTTGGCTCCCGATTCGTTGCTTGGTTAAGTAAGAAACAAGATTATGTATCTCTATCTACTGTTGAAGCTGAAAAAATTGCAACATCCTCATGTTGTACTCAGGTACTATGGATGAAACAAACGCCGAAGGACATTGGCATATCATTTGATGAACTAATCTCAATTATGTGTGATAATACCAGTGCAATAAAAATTTCCAAGAATCTAGTACAACATTCCAAAATGAAACATATATCCATTAGATATCACTTCTTGAGGGAGAAGGTATTGGAAAATGAGGCCAGAATTGAATATGTACCTACAAAAGAGTAGATTGGAGACATTTTCACAAAACCATTGAGAAAAGATACTTTTGAGTATCTCCAACAGAAGTTAGGGGTTTTTCCCCTTTCTAATCTACAATAATGTGCACCAGGGTGTGCATTGGTCCAAGATATTACATGTTCACTCTTATTTGGATCAATGCTGGGAGGCTTCCTCATAGGGGGAGTGGAGTAATTTTTTCAAGGAGAGTTTTTGCCCTTTGTCCTTGATGTCAAAGGGGGAGAAGAAAAGAATACAAGAAGATGCTAGTATTTGAATTGTTTGGTTTGTTTTTGATGGATGTTTCCATCAATGACAAAGGGGGAGATTGCTGAAATGTGTTGCTATTGATTGTTGTCATTAATGGTTGTAATTGATGTCAATATATCTTGGTTGATTGATCTGATGCTTTGGTGATCCGGTTGGCATGCTTCAGATGTTGTGTTGTGATGATCTATCTTTGGTCATGCTTGTCCTGGTCCCATTCATTTTACAACATAATGAGATGCACTCTTATGGGTTTAGAACGATTTAGAAATTGGCTAATGTTCTCTAGAACATTATTTGCATTGTAACTTGTATATTCTATTTCTGGATATCATGGTGAAAATGTAGCATGTTGATTTGAGTGAGGAGATTCTGATTGGTCCATGTTTCATTCCTTTCCACCATGAGAATATTTTGTGGTGACCTAATTCAAATTGTGTTTGGCCGACTTAGGAGATTATGAAGACATTGTGTTTGGATGACTTAGGATTTTATGGAAGCATGAAATGGTATAAGTAAAATTTGATTCTGTTCAATGAAAGCAAGTGTGATGAATGCAAAAATCCAAACATTGTGAAAGTATGTGAAAGTATATGACCAGAGGCAATAAACAGTGAGATTTTATCTAGTGTCATTGTTGGTGACAGTTATTTCAACAGTGGATTCCCTTTCATCAATCTTCTAGCAGTTAGTCATTTTTTGTTGGTGGTGAGCCTTTCTCTATTAGAAATGAGCCTTTCTCTTTTGGCAGTGAGCCTTTTTATCTTTGGCTGTAATAGCTGGACAGTGAGCCCAATCGACAGTGAGCCTTAGCTGTAATAGCTGGACAGTGAGCCCAATCGACAGTGAGCCTTACTTGCAGTGAGCAATTTGGCAGCGAGCCTTTGTAAAAATCACCTTAACTATTGTTTTATAATTGAGAATTAGCATTCTATGTGGTTTTTCCCTTCTTGGGTTTCCACGTAAATTTTGGTTTTCTTTATGCATGGTGTTGTTATGTGCTTTCATGTTCATATCTGTTAGATCATTATTTGATTGATTTAAGTTTTCTACAGATTAATTAAAGTCAAGAATTTTTTTTTATAATAAGTGATTCACCCCACTCTCAGTTATCTGGACTTTTCTACATGTACTCCTAGTAATTGTAATTTTTTTAGCTTGCGGGTCCTTGGGAAGGCTGAGGAGTGTGGAGGCATAAGAGTGTATCTCCACATTTGTCACCTCATATGGGATATGGGGTATCCAAGATGTTCTAGTCTCTATTTCTTCCATGAATGTATAGTCCTTATCAACAAGGAAGATAATGTCTTTGATGTAATTGTGGACCACCTCATAAGAGATGAGTTCCCTAGCCTATAACTTCTACTGAAGGGATTTGAAGAAACCCTAGTAGGTTATAGTGTAGGATGTGGTATCTTGGAAATACTTCACATGCTCTTGAATTTGGGCCATAATTGGTCGAATGGTGTCCCAAATTTTTCTTGCAAATGATGGGAGTTGTTGCATGAAGTAGAAGGTGAAGCAAATTAATAATGTCCCATACTTGAATTGGTAATGGGATTGTTTTGTCTGTTGAATGTTTTGTAGGAGATCTTACCACAAGACCTCACATAGGTCAATGTCCTTTCCTTCCATTACCATTTGGTAGGATTCATGAATGGTAGTGTCAATATTCCTCTTGATTTGTGTAATATACCTTGTAGGTGATGCCCATGGTGGCATGCTTGACTGTCAGATTTATTATTTTGGTAACATTGAGGCTTCAACCATCATATGTTGCTCTGATTAAACATGTGAATTCCACATTCTTGATGACCTTATTTGGTGATACTTCTCCTTGTTCCCATAGGGCTATTACTACTTTGATGGTGTCTTTTGTGATTTTATAGGACTGGTCTAGGTAGAAATATTCATCATGGAATCTGATCAATATGATTCATACCCAACCTTCCTATGCTGTGAAGTCTACAAATTCCTTCTAAATGTTCATCTAGTTGTTTCTATGAGATATTCCTATATTATGTCATATATTTTCATGTATTTAGTTATAGTAGGGTGTGCCTTAGTTCTTCAAACTTAGTGTGATCAATTTTTGTGAGGGGTGCATGCATATACTTCCAGATATCTTCTATCTAGGTGACATATGTGAGAACCTTCAAGAATTATCCTATTGGGTTGGTATCCATTTATTTGTATGTGAATATCTTATATTTTGGCTTAGGCTTCTAAGAAATGTTGATGAGGGTGGTGCAACCATTTTGTAAGCTAAGAGTTGCAACAAATTGATAGTTTTATTAGGGTTTGATTTGGAGTAGCCTGAATGCTTGGGGTTTAGAAAGATTGGAACAAATAGTAAGAATTGAAGAGTGAGTGATGTATTTATAATTTTCTTGTGAGGTGAGTGTATTAAATGGTGTAGTTGTTTTCTCATCTTCTTGCATTTTTCTACCTATTATTTTCCTATGGCTCTTTTATCCCAATGAATTATTTCCTATATTTAGTGTATAAAAAGACTATAGTACATTATGTTGTAACTTTGTTATTTGAGCTTGGCTAGTTTGGTTGTATATTATTCTTTTCTGATCCCTTGTTTTGTCTTTCTAAGGTTAGGTCAAGGAAATTGGTATTCAAACTCGGGCCTACCTGGTGTTTGCAGATAGTGAAAGTGTTGTAATTGTCTTATCATGATTGATTCTTCTATGTTTTATTTCTTTTCTAGTCCAATGTTTATACCTTAGTAGACTTGTTATTTTCCAGAGGTTACCAGTTTCCAATGTAGTGAATCTTTTAACTTTTTATATGTGGATATGTCTATAGGATGTTTGATTGGTGGTTTTATGTTGGTTTTGTTCATTTACAGTGTCTTCCTTATTTTTGCGATAGTTTGTGAAGGGATGACTAGCTTCCTATGTACCATAAATTCTCTTCAAAACCCATATAACTTTTGGGAAGTTAGTTCATATTCTTCTTGCATCCATGCATCTAGAACTTCTTCACTATCGGTACTGTCATTGTTACTATCGAGTTCAATTTCTCTAGAGCTATTATTGTTTGCTTCTTCTTCTAAGGTAGGTAGTCTTCAGATAGAATAGAGATTTCATGGATCTTCCCTCTTTTTCTTGTTCAATTTCTTCTACATATGTTTTGTCTTCCCTTTCTCCTAGTGGAATATGGATATCTTATTATCATCTTCCAAAGATATCACTTGCTTTCTTGAGTTTTCTATCATATTAGAATTGACAAACCATCTTAAGCCTAATAATGCTCTTAAAGTGTTAAATGGTTCCTTCATCTCAATGACCTCAAAATGAACAATTTATTTCAATCCTTTGATGTTTAGTTCCACAATTCTCATGTTCCTATAGTCTCCATTCTAGAGCCATCTACTAGATTGATGTTAATTGGTTTTCTGATTATCTTGGGTCTACCTAACCTCGGGAGTTGCTGCCAGAATAATTTTTAGGTCCACACATAGATCTACCATCACATGTTTGAATTTATTATTATTAAGGTGTGTGGTGATTAACATAGGACCATACTTCTAGTTTTGGTCTTCTATGAGTTGATGAACTTGTTTTTGTTTCTATTTTTTGCAATATTTTCCCAATTGGTTTGACTAAGAGGTCCCTTTTTTGTGCCAAAGAGGCTAAATTCTTCAATATCATTACTTCTTCCTCTGATAAATAGGCTATATCATCCTTTTGTTGTATAATTTGTTGTTTTTCTTTTTTTACTATCTTATCATGTTGTTGTTTTCTTAGCCAAAAGTAATCATATTCATCTTCTTCCTAGTTTGATTCTTCACTAACTTCTTCAATTTCTCTATTTATTATTTTTGGTGTAAGTTCCTTGTCTAGTCAGTACTATAACCTTATTCTTCTTAGTTCCAAATTTATTCTTTTAATTAATTTGCATATTTTGATCTTCACCAAAATATTCTTCATTTGATGTACAAATGACCATGGATCCATTCTTTGAAAATTTTTAACTCCTTGTGGTGGTATTCTTCTAATTACCTTGGCTCCTTTATGCTCTTGCAAGTCATCACTTCTAGAGTGTGTTGTATTTTGATAATATTGTTGTGTTTATCACATATAAATAAGTCACGAGAATCATCTCCACAAAATGGACATTTCCTTTTCTTTTCTGCCCAACATTCTATAGAATAATGAATTATCCTTCTGTAGTTATAACATGTACCATCACTTCTATGGCAGTTGTTTTTGTTGCATCCTCTTCCTCCTCTATAGTTGGATTGCCTATTATCTCCCATGTAATCTTGTGGTGGATTATTTTGTAATGCATAAGCACTTCTATTATCTTGCCAAGGTGGTTGTCTATAACTTGCATCATATAAAGGGCCTTTCATAAGTCCCTTAACATGTGCCATTTTTTATCTGTCTATATCACAATTGTAGATCATAGGGAATATTGTATTAGGAAGATTTTTTGTATTCCAGAGTTGAAATTGGTTTGCAGGGAAATCCTCAGTGAGGTGACTATCCCATTCTTTAAAATTTTCACAATATAATCCATTTGTTTTGGCAAGTATTATTGTCAATTCTACATGTAATGCTACTGTAGTTATTTCTCCTTGGGATTTAGGGAAATTGTTCTGGAGATGACCTCTTGAAAAGTACATGCACCAAATTTATTTACCTTTTTTTGCTTCTCCTCTTGCCAAAATTCCATTTTGTATGGTTAGTTGTTCTATTGTTGATTGTAATTCTCAAGATTCTCTTCAATTCCACCTTTTTGAGGTTTTCACCATGTTTGGGTTGTAGACACTGAAAAATATCCTAAGTTTGCGAGCGTCATTTTTCTTGGTCGTCATCCTTCGATAATTGAATAATTTTGATTATTTAATTAAGTCACTTTCTAATCTTTATTTTATCCTGATCAATTAAATAAATTAATTGTGTCACTAATTCCCCCTCTTCTTCAATAATTAAATAGATTATTATTTATTTAATCATTCCTTTATTACCTTTAATCTATAGTTAAATAGTTATCATTAATTATTTATCTATTCATGGGTCTTTTAATTCTTCTATTGTTAAATAATTATCAAAATTATTTAACTATCCCTTGTCATTCTCCCCATTAAATAATTATTCTAGGTTAATTATTTAATTTCCCTTTTTCCATTTTCCTCCCATTTAATTAAAATGGTTGAATAATCATTTTAATTAAATGCTCATTTTTCATTTTCTTCAAATAAATAATTCAAATGAATTATTTATCCTCCACTTGTCCATTTCCTCCATTTTCCCTTTTTTTTCAAATAAATAATTTGAATAAATTATTTATGCTTCCCTCTTGGTCAAAGATGCTTTGTTCATTAATCTCTTTCATAGCCACCAATGTCAGAGCCTTCTTTGCCCACCTCTTTTTGGTGCATCAATTCTAGACCGCTGATCTTGGCATCTTTCTAGAAGCTTGATCTTGACCATCCATTTCGTAACCTCCCTCTCATGAATCCTCATTCGTCAATCTTGGAATCTTTCTAGAAGATCGATCTCAGCTATCCATTCGAATGGTTGTCTATAAAAGCAACCTTCCTCTCCCATTTTTTCCTTAACAACCATTTTGTCTCCAACTTTCTACTTACAATTTGTAGGTATTTGCACAAGTAAAAAAACAAATATGAGGGAAAATATTGCAAAAGGAGAAATAGGAGAGACAAGATAAGGAATCAACTTAAATGGGGAGTGTTCTATTTCATTTACTTGCATTTTGATTTCTCTCCTTGTTTGTATTCTCTTGTTTGGATGTGGTTTGTAGCTTAGAAGTGTTGGCTGTCACTTTATCTAGGCTAGGACTATTTTAACCTCATCTTACATTGGTGAACCTCACATGAATAGTAGTTTTTGCAAAATTTCATACGAATTTTGGTTGTTTTTGTAGATTTTAGGTATAGAACAACAAAACTGATTGACGCAGTGATGCATTTTCTAGGAAACGACACATTTGATAGAAGCAACGACATATTTGACTATAAACGACACATTTACTGAAGAATTTCATGTGCAAGAAAAGTCAAATTCAAAATCATGACGTAATCACTCTGGTGCGATGCAACATAGTGACACAATTGCTACATGGAACGACGCATTTGTTTGCTCGGTATACAGTTCTAGTTTTAGTGCCTTTTCATTTATTTTTTTGAGTTTTTCTAGTAGAGTAGTGTTTTTTGGTTACTAATCTTCTGTTTGTAGCATGTGGCTTTGGAGTGGAGCTCCCAAAAAGTACTTCTTTTGAAGCAAAAAAAAGATTTGAGCTCTTTTCATTTCAGTTTCAGCAATTTGCATTTTTCTTTTTATAATTAATATTAGATTCAGATTTAATTTTACTTAGTTTAAATTTTAGATTAAATTTTGTTTCCCTTTTTAGTTTAGTTTTTTTTTATTGCAAGGCTAATTTTGTTAAATTTGGATTTGGTGCAGGAAAGGTGAAAGCATAAACACATGTTTTTTGAAGACTGAAAATTAAGGAAACTAGTAATTACATTTGGTGTAGGACATTTCCTGAAGACCTGATTTTTAAAACCGATTGTCTTTTAGTATAGCAAACACTTCAATTGGTGCTTAAAAAGAACAACTACCCTCTTTCACATAGATTTAACTAGGGGGTTAATAAATCATTATTTTTCATGCTTGTAAGATGGTAGATATTATGCTCTCACCTTGTGCAAACTCGGTGATCAGAAAAATAGACCCATCTATTTTTGTGTTTACCCCTTAGAGGGCTTGCCACCCCACTTCAAAAGGTGGGAATGACCCAAGCGATAACAGATAAAACCAAGCTCTTCTAAACCACTATATAAATTTGTGATTGCAAGGAATGTTTGCAATCAATGGGAAGTGGTATGTGATAGCTCTCCCCTAGTATCTTTGTGATGTGAAAATCCCTTGTTCTAAGGGTTGGGATACCTCTTAAGGGATTTTATCATAGTACCCCCTAAACTAGATGCCCTTACTAGAATTTTTTTTGTAGAAAGCCAAAATCCTTCTATTTGCTGGCATAGGAGGTCGGACCTCTGAAGCTATCCCACACTTTCATGATTCAAAGTAGAGATGAAAATTCCTCTTTGGGGAATTCAAAACTTGGTATTCCTGAGAAGTGAGTGTCTTGGAGGGGAGCTAGTGCTACCAAGTTCCTAGGATATCTGCTCTAAATAGGCACGACTGGAGAAATCCAAGTGGGAACCTAGCGAATATTGTCCTTGCCAACCATAGGATTTTTTCTTTTTATCTTGAAAACTTTTTTCACATCAAAACCAGACCAAAAACAAGTGATTGATAGTGTTTTTTGTGTTTTCCAATCACATTTCATCAAGAAAAATCAAAATTCCATCAAAAACTAGTTCAAAAACATCAAAATTACAAAGACAACATTTTGGAAAACTACAACTATCAGACACAGAGCCACATCTAATACTGTGAACTACAACTAAGAACTAGAAAACCACAACTTTCTACCTGCACCACATTTTTCTAAAAATAGAGCCGTATCTGATAACCTGAACCGGAACTATGTGACACATTTGCAGAAAATAGAGCCATAATTGTCTGCTAAATAGAAACTCTCAAAATATTTGTCCAAAATTTGATCAAATCATTTTCGCAGTGACCTTTGACTGATAAAATAGAGACTTGCAAACTGCATCACTTCATTCTAGCTTTGTCATTTGGGGAAACATTGCATTATAGGTTACATTTTCCTTCATCTTTGGATTGCATCCTTAGGCTGCACTTTTTACCTTTAAAATTTGAACATAGGAAGACCTTTGAGCTCTTGGAAAATCCTTGGTTTTATATTCTATTTGTCATTGACCATCATCCCCCACTTCATCAGTCTTTTTCGTTGTTACTTTTTGAGTCTTAAACTTATGTCCTAGCCTTGACTCAACCTTGTCAAAATTGTCCTCTTGGTTCCCACAAATGGTCAATGACATTTGAAATTATTACCTTGGGTTCATATTAGCTTGATTGCCATCCTTTGTTTAAGATTTTAGGATTCCTTTGCATGATTTAGACTCATATTACATCCCCTTTCATTATCTTTCCAAACTTTGATCTTTAGTCTAGATTGCACTTTATATCTTTATCCCAAATTAACAAAAAAAATAGTTCATTTTACCTTAGTCTTAACATCATATCATTTTCCCTTAAAATTTTCCAATTAGTCAACCTTTCATATCCTTTTGCATCCATTAGTTGCATCTTAACCTTAGTTGCATTATTACCTTAGTCTTCAATATAGCATCACCTAGTCATTTTACCATTATCCTTGATCAACATTTAGCTTCATCATTATCATCCTTGCATGCTCATATCTGAAAATCCAAAAAGAAGAAAAATCCAAAAAAACATAGATTCATCCTCATCTTGTAAAATCCAAAAACATAGCATAGTCCCATCATCATCTTGCATTATCATTCAACTTGCAAAAGTCTCACATAGTTAAAACAAGGTCACAAGCCAAGAGAAAAGAGATGGATTTTTCAAGTAACCCCTTTCACGACACCACCCTTGGAATGGATTCAAATCATTCTACACCTCCAAGAGACACATCACCAGGAGATCAAACATGGGAAAATTTGAACCTAGAAGAATTCAACAAGAAATTGACTTCTCAAGAAATTGAAAGAGCCTATCAAGATGCAAGAGTTTTAAGCATGATTGATCAACTTGTTAGTGCCAACCCTAATAGATACTTCTATGCACTACCTAAAAAGGGATCCAAATTACCTCAAGGCTTTGATGTATCAAGCATTATAGAGGAAGAAACTGAAAACCCATTTGCATTCGACATGCCTTCATCACAACAAATGACAAACATACCTCTTGGGACAACCACACACATGACTACCCCTACCACACACATCCCAAAAAAATACCAATCAAGGACCTACACCTTCAAATACCTATCAAGGAACATTTCCTTCATATCAAAATACCAACCAAGGGATTACACCTTCATGTCAAAACATCAACCAAGGACCTATCCATCCATTTTAGAATACTAATCAAGGACCAAATTCTCAAAACCAAGGCATAAACCGAGGTTCCACATCTCAATTCCAAAACACCATACCACATGCAAACATGACCTTTGGAACAAACCCAAATATCAATTTCATCCAAAATCAAAACAACACACACCAATATGGAAATCAAGGTCATACATCACAAAACATCAATCCCAACTCAAATCCAACATATGACCTCAATAGCAACATCATGACACCAAACCAAAATAATGCAACGCTAGCCTTTGAATTTTTGATACAAAAAGTGCAGACTCTTCAACAACAGATGACAAATATACAAATGATAACCAACAAGAAAACCTATTTTGTGGAGGAATTGTGCCCCTTTCCATTTGATAGAAATCTATACATGCCACCCTTTCCCCCTCATTTCACAACACCACCTTTGCCTAAGTATAAGGGGATAGGGGATCCATTAGAGAACATTCAAGAATTCAACACATCATGTATGGAAGTCTCATATGATCCTACCTATCTGATGATACTATTCCCATGAAGCTTCACAGAACTAGCTCTAGATTGGTTTGCACACCTTCCACCAGGAATTAGAACATGGGGTGAACTAGACGATGAATTAATGAATAATTTTTCCTTCAACATTAAAAATGATGTTACCCTTGCAACATTGAGTACAACCAAACAAGAAGAAGGGGAATCACTTACCTCATTTTACCAGAGATGGTGAGGTTTGGTTAGACAATTCCCTTGTCACATTCTTGAAAGAAAACTTGTCACCATGTTTGTGGACAACCTTAACGAAGAATTGATGAGTTGAAGTCAATCCAATGTTGCACAACCTTTGAGGAAATTATTGAGAAAGGTGTCCTTATTGAGAGAGGTCTTATTGCCAAGGGACTAGCCAAAGTAAACAAAGAAAATCCAAAACTAAACAATGACAAGAGAAAATACTGGTCTCGAAACAAAAACGTCACAAATGATGGAGTTGTTGATGCCAAATTGGTAACCAAAGGTACTACTATTCAACTTAAAGGTCCTTCCTCATCAAATGCATCCAATACACCAAACACATAGACACAAGACCGAAATCAAACACTAAACGAAATCCAAAACAATCAACAATGAAGAGGTCCTCCCCGCACCAAAAGAATATACACCCCCTTGGGTGAACATATCGAATCAATGCTCATATGAATTTTGCAATAAAATGTAATCACACTACCAAACACCAAAAACTATGAACCTTCACTAATCAAACCTGAGTGGTGGAAAGAAGATGAATACTATGAATACCACTGTGGGAAAGGACACAAAACAACCAGATGTTGGACACTCAAGAATATCATTCAAGACCTCATTGAAGATGGAACCATTTTAGTTGATAATTCACAAGCCAAGACGAATACCGATCATACCATATTCAAGAGCCCCTTGCAAGACCATGAAAAAGGAAAAGCCTCCAGTTCAGGGAACAACAATAATTCCAATTATGCAGCTGTCAAACATGATTACATTACTATCATCCTTAATGTAAGACCTTTTGATGATCACATTACCACTATCACCATAAACAAGCCAAAATTAGATTATGTTATTGCCACCCATAGAACCACAATACAATCTCCTATTGCAACTAGGGAAAACCCCCACACAAATTTCCATCTTGGAGCTTCTCCACATATCCCCGCAACACAGAGTCATCCTTGACAAAGCATTGCAAGAAGCCTTCGTACCCGCTAACCTAGATGTCAATGAATTTCATGCTATGGTTGGATACCTAGCTATGTCGCACCATGTTACCTTCTATGAACAAGAATTTTTTGCACCAAAATCTGATCATAACAACCCCCTACACCTTGAAGTATGTGTTAATAAACACAAGATTAGACAAGTCCTAGTAGATGATGGAGCAGGCCTGAACATTTACTCACTAAAATTGGTGAAAGCATTGGGATACTCTAAGAACTGTATAGAACAAAACAATAAAATTATGGTCAAAGCTTATGATGATGCTGAGTGTTCTTCCAAAGGCATAATTTCACTTCTTGAGAGAGTTGGTCCAACAATACAAAACACAGTATTCCACATCTTCAATCTAGATTTGCATTACAACCTTCTCCTTGGCCACCCATGGATTCATGCCATGAGGGCTATCGCATCCACCTACCATCAATGCCTCAATTTTCCACACAATGGCACTAAAATCACTATTCCAAGTGACCCTGATCCTTTTTAGTATTGTTCAAACCTAAAAGGAACTATTGAATGTCAAGTACCCATCAATCGAGAGGCCACACCTTCCACTTCATCCACCACTCCATCTAATTTCTTTGACCCATCTACCCTTGTCAAATCATCCACTCCATTTACCATTCCATCAAATCCTAAAGTCCAAGTCCATGATATGGGATGTGGAGAATATCGTATGAATAATTTACTAGCAAAAGATAATGCTAATGCCACTGAGAAGGTTCAGACTTCCAACATTGATATCAAGAGAGCTATAGAAAGAATGCAAAAAGATGGTCATGCTTGGATTGAAACCTTTTGGGATCCTAATAATATATTTCCCTATCTGCTTCCACTCAATCCTTTCATGACCATGATAGCCCCACATTTGACCAGGATATCTATGATAACCCCTCCTTTGATCCAGACCCCACTGAGGATATACAGTCACCACCCTTCCATCCCACCTACCCTAGGCTAGTATATGCATCTTCTACTGTCATTACTACTAAGCCATCTTGCCAAGTCATTAAGGATGTGCAAGCCTCCTTTGACCCTAATAGTACCAAAAAGGATAGTCCCAAATACTCCATTGATAGCATTGTCACTCCTTGTCATACACCAAACATTCTCGTCACTCCATCCATCTCACCCATCTCACTCACATCCATCTACATCATAGACATGGATCAACAAGTCATATATCAAGAAAAGAACAAGGATAAAGTACATGAATTAAAGGTGAAAGTGCATTTCACAAATGAAGATTCAAAATCCAAAGAAAGAATACAAAAAAAGAATGATCAAGAAAAGTCCTTTAGCCACATTCAAAATCTATTGGATGAGTCAAAAATAAAAATAAAATTCAAGAATGAAAGAAATAAAAATTATGCCTCTTCACCAAAAATGACCCAGGGCATCTATCAAAAGAATAAAAGTAAGAAAGAATTGATCTCCAACTATGCCTCTCCATCAAAAATCACTAGGGGAATCTATCAAGGAAAAAAGTCAAACAAAATGCTTGTTGATCCAAGGTCTTCATCCAAATCACTCTCACTCATACCATATACTCCATTCCATCCATCCATGTTCACATATCTATCATATCACTTAATTGGCGATGTCTTTCGATGGACCTTTGACGATGACCCCTTCACGTACTCTAGCTCATTGGTCTCCCAAGCTCATTTTCACCTGAAGCCTAATGGCCCACGTAGTGTGCACATTATGGATCATACCCTAGCCTCTTTTGTCCATCACATCTATCATCCATCATATTTTCCACTTATGCTCCTCATCCAGATCAAATCCTTTCATCCAGCATGGTCATCCAAACAAAATCAATATATTGTCACAACATCATATGGATTTGATACTTATAAACTTTCCACTCCTGAGGAGAACCATTGTACGAGCCTATCAATAGCATGCATCTTCGCAAGTACTATGTTGATTTTTAGAGTATCCCCTTAAAAAGTCAAAAATACAAAAAAATACAAGAAAATTAAAAAAATGGAAAAGATAAAAAAAATAGTAAAGAGAAATAATTCATCCAAAAGTGAAAACCACTTTGGTGGCACTTTGGATAAGTACCATGGTGAAAACCTGGCAAACAGGTACCATATGCAATCAGTCTCTTCTCCTTCACCTACTGTCACTCCATCTGGTCTTTCATCCTTTCCACTCATCCATTGGAACATGTCACGTATTCATAATAAATCTTCATAATCCTTTACATGGCCTGAGAACCACCGACATCTAGTATCCTTAGTTGTCCTAGTCATCCCTCACATTTACTGCTATCCCTTGCTCATAATAAGTTGGTCCTGTACCTAACTAGGGGAAATTCCTTAACTTACGTCTTCATGGAAATAACACATGGTATCAACATTTCAGAAAACATAAATAATCCAAAAAAATTATAAAACATAAAAATCCAAAAAAATAAAAAAAACATCAAAATCTAAAAAAATAAGAAAACATCAAAATCCAAAAAAAAGCAGAAAACATCAAAAATCCAAAAAAATAAAAAAACTTCTAAACTTCTAAAAATAGAGTCTAAGTTTGATTCTGAGTTAGTCTATGTTAGAGTGGTCAAACTACTTTGTCTTTGTGCATTTGATACGTAGGCAAGGCTCATCTTAAATGGGCCCCTAAGACATTAGGTCAGTCCTTTTAGGTTGTCCAAATAAAATCATTACAGTCGTTTGTCGAATAAGGCAAAGCCAAGTTGTGTCAAACTACGAGGTCTTTGTGTGTATAACGTAGGAAAGGCCCATCAATCAATGAGCCCCCGAGGCCACCTAGGTCTGTCCTTTATGGTTTTTCAAGTCTGGTAGTGTCCTTGGTCCATAAGCAATCATCATTCAAACCAAATCATGAATCAACAGAGAAACATAACCAACAAATTTTCGATCTACAATCTTCACATCAATCAATCATCTAGAATGGGACATTATTTCATTTGTCTCATTTGGTCCTATCTTTGTCTTTTATCAGGATGTGTCCTTCATGAGATTATAATTTTTCAATTTGGTCATTCACCTTAAGCATGATGTGTCTTTCTTGCAGTTAGGTGCTTTATCAACAATGGTCACTTGGTCAACTTTATCAGATGTGTTTCTTGCCTTAAGTAGGATATGTCTTTCCTGAAATTGGGTATTGTCACATCACTTGGTCATATCAATCAATCTATTTCAAACTATTAATCAACCTTTGTCAAACAAACTATTCAATCTTATCAACACTACCAATCAATGTTTCCTTAATCAGGATGTGTCTTTCCTGAAGTTAGGCACAATCATCGATCAACTCTGTCAACTTTATCAATCAAATTTTATCAAATCAATCAATTTGGTCAACTTGGTCAATTAGTCAAGTTCCTTAATCAATATGTGTCCTTTCTAAAGTTGTGTGTGTTTAATTAAATCACTTTGTCAACCTTTGTCAACTTATCAATCAAACTCAGTCCTCCTAGTCAACCTAACCAATCACATCAAACAATCTTATCGAAACTATTGGAAAACATTGTCTCTCTGGCAAACACTTTGTTGGTCTAGATTTGTCTTATATTTTGATGGATTCTGGGCCATGTTACTAGTTACCTCGAGGATGTCCTATTAAAGGATTTAGAGGGATGATGATGGATCATGACATCTTTTCTTTGTTTGCTTCATGTGGTTTGTCTTAGCAAAAAGACTAGGATAATTGGGTCCTTAGTATGAGTTGGGGCATTCCCTGTCTGTTGAATTTGTCTTTTGACTGCTTGTCTCTCCCAAATGGTCACCTTGCACACCTTGGTCTATGTCATACCATGGTGTTTTTGTTCCATTTGTGACATTTTTGATGCCTGATGATGATAAATATAAAAGCATGAAATTTGGTTCCCTCATCATTTTCCCATCTGACTTTCCATATCTATTTTCCTTTCCTTTTTCATGCTAACATCCATCTTCTCCACACTAAAAATTCTTATATCCTTCATCCTCTAGTCTTATAATCCATTTCAAGAGCACATTCATGTTCTTTGAACCCGCTTGTCCTCTATTGGAATGTGTTGTTGTTGATTGTTGTCATTAATGGTTGTCATTGATGTCAACATATCTTAGATGATTGATTCTAATGCTTTGGTGATTCAGATTGGAAAGCTCTGGATGTTGTGCTATGATGATCTCTTGGTCCCATTAATTTTGCAACATAATGAGATATAGCCTTATGGGTTCGGACCGATATAGAAGATGGTTAATGTGCCCCAGAACATTGTTTTCATTGTAACATGTATATCCTATTCTTTGGTTCTGGATATCATGTAGCATGTTGATTTGAGCAAGGAGGTTTTGTGTGGTCCACGTTTCATTCCTCTCCACCATAGGAATTTTTTTGTGATGACCTAATTCAAAATTGTGTTTGGAAAACTTAAGAGATTATGAAGACTTTGTGTTTGGTTGACTTAAGAGTTTATGAAGGCATGGAATGGTATATGTAAAATTTGATTCTATTCGATGAACGTAAGTTTTATGAATGAAAAATTCCAGACATTGTAAACTATGTGAAAGTATATGACCGGTGGTAGCAGACAATGATATTCTATTTGGTTTCATTGTTGGTAATAGTTATTTCAGCGGTGGATTCCCTTTTGTCATTCTTCTGGTAGTGATCTATTTTTTGTAGGTAGCAAGCCTTTCTCTTTTGGAAGTGAGACTTTTTGTTTCTTTGGCTATAATAGCCGGGTAGTGAGCCCAACTGGCAGTGAGCCTTACTTACAGTGAGCACTTTGGTAGTGAACCCTTTGTAAAAAAAATCACCTTAACCGGTGTAACCTTAACTGGTGTCACCTTAACTGGTGTTTTATAATTGAGAATTAGCATTCTCTGTGGTTTTTCCCTTATTGGGTTTCCACATAAATTCTAGTGTCTATTATGCATGGTGTTGATATGTGCTTTCATGTTCACATTTGTTAGATAATTATTTGTTTGATTTAAGTTTTCTCCAGATTAATTGAAGTCAAGAAAATTGTTTTATAATAAATAATTCAACCCCCCTTTCAGTTATCTGGATTGTTCAACAATTGGTATCAAAGCCAAGTTCCCTGAAGAAGAGCTTAACCACTTGGGGTAGATCCGATGGTGCGCATACTAACAATTCCAGTGTTTGGTGGATCTGTCTATAGTTTCTAGAACATGTGGATGAGAGGTTATCTGATCTCTCTGGGGTACAAGAATTGGAAAGTTGTTGAGAAAAAATATGTTGAACCGGAAGCTAGCCCTAGTTTTGCGGATGAGATTTCAGCCTATGAAGAAAATGAAAAGGCATGGTATACAATCTTTAGCACTTTGTCTATCACTGAGTTAACAAAAGTTATTTCATTAGGCACCACTTATGAAGTTTGGGAAAAATTGAAAGAAATATATGAAGGAAATGATAGAGTCAAATTATCAAAGAAGTTGACAGCTAAGCGTAGATATGAAAACTTGAGGATGGAAGAAAGTGAAGGTATAGCAAGCTACTTTTAGAGAGTTGACAGTGTAGTAAATGAAGTCAAAAATCAAGGAGGCACTCTAACAGATGAAGATGTAATGAAGAAGATTTTGATGACTCTACCAAAAAGTTACCATGACAAGATCTTAGCTATTGAAGAAGTTTATGATTTGAAGAACTTCACCAGAGAGCAACTATTTGGCACTTTGACTGTATTTAAGATGAGGAAATTTGGAAAAGAAAAGGAGAAATCAGAAATATCCTTCAAATCCACAAAGATAGAAGAAGATACGGATGATGAAAGCTCAGATGAGTTGGAAGCAAACTTCACAAGGAAACTGAAGAGAGGTACCAACAAGTAAAAAGGTATGTTACCTCTTAAATGTTTCAGATGTGGAAAGATTGGTCATATAACAACTAAGTGTCTGGATAAAGGAACAAGGAAAAAGTTTAAAAAGATCAATAAGAAGGCCTATTATGTTAATGAGAATGTCGGCATTTTATATGATGAATCAAATCGTGAGGATTATTTTTTTTTGGTAGAAAAGGATGAACCTAGTTTTGATATCTCTAACATTTGCACTAAAGCTACATTATTTGTTAAAAGAAACAGAGATGAATGGTTGATTGATAGTGGATGTTCTAATCATATGACCGGTGATAAAAGCAAGTTTGTGAAGCTTGAGAAATATGATGGAGGTTTCATTAGATTTGGATATGATAAAAAAAATAGATTGTTGGAATTGGTTCTATTACCTTTGATGGAAAACATAACACTGACAATGTTTACTATGTGAAGGGTTTATATCATAATATTCTGAGTGTTGGATAGATGTGTGAAAATGGCTATAATGTGGTATTTCAAGATGATGGTTGTGAGATCCAGAAGAAATTTGAAACTGTCATTGCAGCTGAAAAAAGAGCAAGTGGGAATATATATCAACTAGAAGGAAACACAAAGAGATGCTTATTCTCTTATTCTAATGACAGTTGGCTCTAGCACCGGAGGATGTGTCACATCAACTTTGACAAATTTTTAAGGATAAGTTCAACAAGAGTAGTCAGAGATTTTCCAAGACTGACCAAACCAAACAACACTATCTACAAAGGATGTCAAGAAGGAAAGCGAACTAGAGAAACACTATGAAGAAAAGAAGAATCATCTACCAATTTTTTGGAACTTGTGCACACTAATCTATGTGGTCCAACTAGAACAAGAAGCTTACAAGGTGAGAAATATTTCATGCTATTAATAAACGATTATTCCAGATTAACCTGGGTTGCATTTTTAAGAGAAGAATCATGAGCTCTAGAAAAATTCAAGATTTTCAAGGCAAGGGTTGAGAATGAAGTTGACAAGAGAATCAAGTGTTTAATATATGAAAGAGGAGGAGAGTTTACCTCTGATGAATTCAACAAATTCTGTGAAAAACATGTCATCAAAAGACAACTACCTACCCCTAGAACACCATAACAGAATGGTGTAGTGGAAAGAATGAACCAGATAGTTCAAGAAGTAGCTAGAACAATGATCATGGAAGCATGTTTATCATAGATCTACTGGAGAGAAGAGAGACACACAACAATATGCATTCTTAATAGAGTACTATTCCAGAGGAAATATGGAAAGACATCATATGAGCTATCACATGGAGAGATCCCATAGTAAAGTACTTCAAAAGTTTTGGAAGCAAATCCTACATCCAGAGAGATTAGGACAATCTTGGAAAGTTCGACAGTAGAGCTGATGAAGGCATATTTTTGGGTTACTCTACAAGAAGCAAACTGTACCGGTGTTACAACTAGAGACTAAACAAGAAATTTGAAAGTGCAAATGTGAAAGTAGATGAATATGTTCAAAGAAGTCCTGACAGGAATATTTACTATGAATCTGATGATGACAAAGGAGAAAAGGATAAGAAAGAAGAAGAAGAGATAGAGGAGGCTCCAACAACTACAACTAAAAACCCAAAGTATGTACAGAAAAACCACTTAGAAAATCAGATTATTGGAGATATGAATAAGGGAATCATCACAAGAAGCAAAGCAACTCAAAAACAAGTATTATTGTGTTTACTCTCAGAAACTGAGCCAAAGACTATGGAGGAAGCATGCAATGATTAGAATTGGGTGAAGGAAATGAAAGAAGAGCTTGATTAGATGAAGTAAAATTAGACTTGGGAACTTGTGCCTAGACCGGAGGACAAAAATGTAATTGGAACAAAGTGGGTATTCTGGAATAAGCTGGACGAAAATGGAAAGGTAATGAGAAACAAGGAAAAATTGGTGTGCAAAGGTTACACTCAGTCGAAGGAATTGATTTTGAAGAGACATATTCCCCTGTTTCTCGTATGGAAGCAATCCATATGTTCTTAGCTTTTACAACTTTTAAGGATTTCAAAATCTATCAAATGGATGTAAACTCAACATTTTTGAATGGAGAAGTGAAGGAAGAAGTCTACATTGAGCAACTAGAGGGATTTAAGTCTGATCCAGATGTTCTTTGCAGGTTGAAGAAGGATTTATATGGATTAAAGCAGGCACCTAGAGCCTGGTATGGCAGATTAGAAAAGTATTTGATTAGACAAGGATTTAAGAACAGATCTGCTCACAATAATTTGTACTACACAATTCACTCAGATCAAATGTTGATTGTTGTGGTTTATGTTGATGACATAATTTTTGGAGGAAATGATGATATGTTTAGAAAATTTGTAGATGAAATGCAAAATGAATTTGAAATGTCTATGATAGGTGAGTTAAATTTCTTCCTTGGACTACAGGTAAATCAGAACGATAAAGGAATTTTCATTTCTCAGTCCAAGTATACCAAAGAATTATTGAAGAAGTTTGGATTGGAGAACTCAAAACTGGTTTGTACACCTATTGTTACTGGATGTAAGTTGAAAAAAGAAGATGATTCACCTAAAGGTGATGCATGTATGTATAGGTCAATGATTAGAGGATTGTTATATTTGATTGCTACCAGACCAAACATTATGTATGTCATTTGTTTAGCAACTAGATGTCAGCAAGAACCAAAGGAATCACATGTTGTTGTAGTAAAAAGGATCTTTAGATATTTGAAGGGTATAGGAGATATGGGGTTATGGTATCCAAAGGATTCAAATTTCACTTTGACAACTTATATTGATGCTGATTGGGCCTGATGTTTTGATAACCGGTGGAGAAAAAGTGTTGGAGGTTATTTCCTTGGCTCCCGATTGGTTGCTTGGTCAAGTAAGAAACAAGATTTTGTATCTTTATCTACTGTTGTAGCTGAATACATTCTAGCATCCTCATGTTGCACTTAGGTACTATGGATGAAACAAATGTTGAAAGACATTGACATATCATTTGATGAACTGATCTCAATTATGTGTGATAACACCAATGCGATAAACATTTCCAAGAATCCAGTACAACACTCTATAACGAAACATATATCCATCAAATATAATTTTCTAAGAGAGATGGTTTTGGAAAATGAGGTAAAACTTGAATATGTACCTACAAAAGAGAAAATTGCAAATATTTTTACAAAACTGTTGAGCAAAGATACTTTTGAGTATCTCCTGCAGAAGTTAGGGGTTATGTCCCCTCCTAGTCTACAATAATGTGCACTAGGGTTTGCATCTAGGGAAATACATGCTCATCCTTATCCTGATCAATTCTTGGTGGCTTCTCATAGGGGAAGTGGAGTAAGTTTTTCAGGCGGAGTTTTTCCCTTTGTCCTTGATTTCAAAGGGGGAGAAGAAAAGAAGATGTTGATATTTGAGTTGTTTTGTTTTTGATGGATGTTTCCATCAATGACAAAGGGGGAGATTGTTGGAATGTGTTTCTGTTGATTGTTGTCATTGATGTCAACATATCTTAGATGATTGATTCTGATGCTTTGGTGATCCAGATTGGCATGCTCTGGGTGTTATGCTCTGATGATCTCTTGGTCCCATTCATTTTGCAGCATAATGAGATACAATATTATGGGTCTGGTCCGATATGGAAAATGGTTAATGTGCCCCAGAACATTGTTGCATTGTAACGTGTATATTTTATTCTTTAGTTCCAGATATCATGTAGCTTGTTGATTTGAGTAAGGAGGTTCTGTGTGGTCCACATTTCATTCCTCTCCACTGTGGGAATGTTTTTGTGATGACCTAATTCAAAATTATGTTTGGAAAACTTAAGAGATTATGAAGACTTTGTGTTTGGCTAACTTAAGAGTTTATGAAGGAATGGAATGGTATAAGTAAAAGTTGATTCTATTCAATGAAAGTAAGTGTGATGAATTTGAAATTCCAAACATTGTAAAGTATGCGAAAGTATATGACCAGTGGTAGTAGACAGTGAGATTCTATTTGGTGTCATTGTTGGTAATAGTTATTTCAGTGGTGGATTTCATTTCATCATTCTTCTGGCAGTGATTCATTTTCTATAGGTAGGGATCCTTTTTTCTTTTGGTAGTGAGCCTTTTTGTTTCTTTGGCTATAATAGCTAGGTAGTGAGCAGAACCGGTAGTGAGCCCTTTGTAAAAAAAATCACCTTAACGATGTCACCTTGAATGATGTTTTATAATTGAGAATTAGCATTCTCTGTGGTTTTTCCCTTCTTGGGTTTCCACATAAATTCTAGTGTCTATTGTGCATGGTGTTGATATGTGCTTTCATGTTCACATCTGTTAGATAATTATTTGTCTGATTTAAGTTTGCTCCAGATCAATTGAAGTCAAGAAAATTGTTTTATAATAACTGATTCACCCCCCTCTCAGTAATCCAAATTTTTCAACATCCTCTCGAGGGGGAATACTTGTACCCTGGGACATATTTTGACTAATTTTCTTTGACACAAAGTGATAGACTACATTATGTCAAAGAGGGGAAAAATCTAGACACTAAAAACTGTCTTAAGTCTGCAAGTGTCATTTTTCTTGGTCATCGTCCTCCAATAATTGAATAATTTTGATTATTTAATTAAGTCACTTTCTAATCTTTATTCTATCCTGATCAATTAAATAAATTAATTGTGTCACTAATTCCCCCTCTTCTTCAATAATTAAATAAATTATTATTTATTTAATTATTCCTTTATCACCTTTCGTCTATAGTTAAATAATTTTCATTAATTATTTATCTATTCATGCGTCTTTTAATTCTTCTATAGTTAAATAATTATCAAAATTATTTAACTATCTCTTGTCATTCTCTCCATTAAATAATTAATCTAGGTTAATTATTTAATGTCCCTTTTTCCATTTTCCTCCCATTTAATTAAAATGGTTGAATAATCATTTTAATTAAATGCTCATTTTTCATTTTCTTCAAATAAATAATTCGAATGAATTATTTATCCTCCACTTGTCCATTTCCTCAATTTTCCCTTTTTTTTTGAATAAATTATTTATGCTTCCCACTTGGTCAAAGATGTTTTGTTCATTAATCTATGTCATGGCCTTTATTTTTGTCATAGTCATCGGGCGTCATAGCCGTTGGCATCATAGCCTTCATTGCCCACCTCTTTTTGGTGCATCAATTCTGGACCGTTGATCTTGGCATTTTTTTGGAAGCTCAATCTCGACCGTTCATTTCATAACCTCCCTCTCATGAATCCTCATTCGTTGATCTTGGAATCTTTCTAGAAGATCGATCTCAACCATCCATTCAAATGGTTATCTATAAAAGAAACCTTCCTCTCCCATTTCTTCCTTAACAACCATTTTGTCTCCAACTTTCTACTTATGATTTGTAGGTATTTGCTCAAGTAAAACAACAAATATGAGGGAAAATATTGCGAAAGGAGAAATATGAGAGACAAGATAAGCAATCAACTTCAATGGGGAGTGTTCTATTTCATTTGATTGCATTTTGATTTCTCTCCTTGTTTGCATTCTCTTTTTTGGATGTGGTTTGTAGCTTAGAAGTGTTGGTTGTCACTTTATCTAGGCTAGGACTATTTTAACCCCATCTTATATGTCCTAATTATCATTAATCTTCTTGATTAATTAAATAAACCTTATTTATTTAATTATGTCGCTAATTAAACACTTATTCTGTTATTTTAATTAAATAGTTATCATTAATTGTTTAATTAACATCAAACACCCTTCTTATATTAAATAATTGTTACTAATTATTTAATTAAACCACTTTCGCACTTCTAGATTAAATAATTAAATTAATTATTTAATTCCCCTATTTCACCTCCAACATTATCCATTAATAAATAAACATTTATTTATTAATTCAATCTTTACTTGCACATTCCTCCAATGATTAATTAATTATCCTCTCAAATATTGACTAATCAATCAACTCCATTGATTAATCAATCAAATCCGTTGACTAATCAATCAAATATGTTGACTAATCAATCAATCCCACTAATTGATTAATCAATCCCACTAATTGATCAATCAATCCTACTAATTGATCAATCAATTTCCACTAATTAACCAATCAATTCCCTTGATTGAATCAATCAAGCTAGTTAACTCTCCAATTTATTTCCTCTCAATGGACCTTGACCGTTGATCTTCATCTTTCATATTTGAATCTAGATCATTCATTTGAAACAAAAATTTCTATAAAAGAAAGCCTTCATTGCATGTTGATAGCTAATCACGAACCTTGAAACTTTGACATTTGCATCATTGCAATCATCTCACACACACTTGAAGCTTATAGAAAAAGAGTATCATACCCATTTGTAAGAGAAAAAGCATACAAATAAGGAACAATGGAAGTAATTCTTGACAACATGGTAAAGGTGATGGTATCGTTTATTTGAATCTAGTTTTATCTATTGTTGCATGTTTTCTATTGATTAAATTAGATATCATTGAGTATTAGGATTGAAAATAGTGGTTGTTTGCATTGATTCCTCTTATCTTTAATGATTGAAAGATCAATTTTTTATTTACATTTTGGTGAACCCGACGTGAATCTCACATTTTTAACAATTTATGTATGGAATTAAATTTTTGTGAAGCTACAGGAAGTGTGATGTAATCATATAAAATAACTGTTGGAATATGTGCCTCAATTCTTACTGACAGGGAACTCCTGAAGGGAAAAGTCATTGTGACATTGTTCATGTCTGGCCGACTAACTATTTTGAATCCATTTGAAATGTTCATGTCGCCAAGACAGAGCTAATGTCTTGCCGAATGAAGTCTATCGCTATGACCTAGATGTATTCGCTATGACCTTTTGTCAAATGGAGACCTCTAGCCGATAGTATGTTCTTATCGGGTGTCGGGGAGAGTCTTTGATGTTTGGTATGACTCATATCGACGAGGAATGTCTCACCGATAGATCATCGGGCTAATACAAGGGCTTCGGTAAGAAGTCCCAATGACTGGTGAAAGTCTCACCGATAGCATATGGCTATTGGGGTAACACAAGGGTCTCAGGGAGGAGTCTCAACGATGAAGGAAGGTCATGCTGACAGGGATACACTTGGGGTCTTCGCGGTGACTCAAAGACTTTGGTATGAAGTCTTGGCAACCAATGGAGAGTCTCGCTGATAGTCCTCGGTAAGACATGTGTGCTCGGTGGAAGGTCTTGGCGAAGGTCAAATGTCTTGCCAACTCAGTAAGACATGGGTACTTGATGTGAAGTCTTGGCAAAAGACAAATGTCTTGCCAACTGGTGATTGGGGTGCTCGGTATGACTTAGGACCTCGGTATGAAGTCCTGGCGAAAGTGATGAGTCTCACCGACTGGTGGCTGCTACGGAACAACATGAAGAATCGGTGAGAGGTCTTGGCAAAAGACGTTTGTCTCACTGAATGCAAAACTCATGACGACATGACTTGAAGACTTCGGTATGAGGTCTTGGCAATCTGCGATAGTCTTGCCGATGGCATTTTTGAGATCAATATGACTTGTGACATTCGCTATGTCGTTCTGCCGTCTGTTGGGACATATGCCAATATCGATAATGAAGACTTTGTGGCATCGAGGAGACACTGTTAGTGTCTCACCGATATGCCAACAAAGTTTGAACGCCCTTGACCATTTGACCATCCTATGTGGAGCCTCATGGACCAATCAAAGGAAGCAAATTTCAATTGGATGGCAGTTAGATTTTTGCAACAGCTGTGACGCTGGAGCTGAACTGTATGCAAGGAAAAATCTATAATGGGAAGGAAGCTTTCTACCATGGGGCAATGGCGGATAAGGATGAACAAAAGAGAAAAATTAGAATGTGATAAGATAAAAGCAGATCAATTCTAAGATGTGTGTATCAAATTCTTGAGAGCATTTTTTTGTAACTAGATGAACAATGAATGAAGCTATTGTAAACAAATACCAAAGAGTTGTATCTCTGCATTGTATGTAATTTGTTTATTACTGAAATACAAAGAAATTCAGCTTGGTGTGGTAGGTTTTTTCCCAATAGGGTTTTCCCATGTAAATCTGGTGTTCATTTGTCTTTGTGTATTTTTTCTGTTTCTATAAATCTTTCATGTGTGTCTTAATTGGACTGTAATTAAAAAATTAAAAGTACTATCTACATTCTTCCTTGTAGTTTTGACATTAGGAAAGTGTTTCCATACCTCTGCTTTCCTTACAAGTGGTATCAAATCCTGGCTAGTTGTGTTGTCCTTGTGAGTGGGCTGGGTTTTTTGTGTCAATCCTTTTCCAGTGGGAGTTTGGTAGAGGTCTGATAATTTTAGTTACAGATTAAGATGGCAAGCACATCCAGAAAGATGGATATAGAGAAATTCAATGGTAGCAATTTTGAGTTGTGGAAACTCAAAATGGAAGATCCGTTAGTAGACTGAGATCTTTGGACTGCTGTGATTGAAATGAAACCTCAGGCCATGAAGCAAGAAGATTGGGACCTGGTAGATAGAAAATGAAAAGGGTTGATAAGGCTCTATTTAGCAAGCTCTATTCTTCTGAACGTTCATGAAGAAAAGATTGCATCTTCCTTGTGGAAAAGACTAGCATCTATTTATCAGGGCAAGTCCCTGGTAAACAAATTGTTCTTGAGGAAGAAGTTGTACTCTTTGAGAATGTAGGAGGGAGGATCCATTGCTAATCATTTGAACACATTCAACATGTTGATTGCTCAGTTAGCATCTGTTGGTGTGAAAATTGAAGATGAAGATCACTGCATGTTGCTATTATGTTCTTTTCCTGATTCATGGGATCATCTAGTGATGGCTATTAGGAGTACAACATCCACATTCAAGATGGAATATTTTGTTGCTTCTCTGTTATCAGAAGAAATGAGAAGGAAGTCTTCTGAGATGGCAAAGGAGGCTCTGGCTATCAGAGGTAGATCAAAGGAGAAAGGCAAGAAGAAGGACAAGAAATCCAGATCGAAATCAGAAGGGAGATCAAAGTCTCTTGGCAAGAAGTCCAAAGTGAAGTGCTGGAATTGTGGGCAACCTAGTCATGTCCAAAAGGATTGCAAGGAGGAGAAAAAGAAGAAGAAGAAGAATTCTGGCAATGATTCTTCTTAGAATGACTCAGATGCCTTCATTGCAGCTTTGGCTACACGGGCATCAGATGATGTCTGGCTGATTGATTCTAGAGCATCTTTTCACATGACATCTCATAGAGACTGGTTCACGAATTATGAAGAATACAATGGTGGAAAGGTGTACTTGGAAAGTGATTCATCTTTGGAAATTGTTAGCTGTGGAAGATTCAAAATCCAATTCCCTAATGGAAGAGTGAAGGGAATCAATGATGTGATGCATATACCAAGTCTGGCTCAAAACCTACTTTCTGTAAGTAAGTTGAATGATATTGGAGTGCATGTCACGCTCTCTGGAAATGGCTGCAAGATGACTAGAGCCTCTATGGTGCTAGCTAGGGGTTCTCGAATTGGTACCTTGTACAAGCTGGATGCACTGGTTGTCCAATGCAATAGTGTCTCTGCAAAGTCACTAAAAGCTACTCATGGAGAAAAGAAGGAAAACGTTCCTAATGGTGTAAAGTCCATGGAGATTAAACTTCCAGCTGAGAAGACTATGCTCTGGCATCATAGGCTAGGCCACATTGGTGAGAAAGGTTTAAAAACCTTGAAAAATAAAAACCTGGTAGAAGGGCTTGAAGATTGTAACCTTGAGTTCAATTTTTTTGAACATTGCATATATGGAAAGCAACACCGTGTTTCATTTTATTCCAGTCCTCAAAAATATTTTGGTTTGCTTGATTATATTCATTCTGATGTTTTTGGTCCAGTGAATGTTCCTTCTCCATCTAAATCAAGATACTATGTGTCGTTTATTGATAATTATTCAAGAAGAGCATTTGTATATTTTCTGAAAAGTAAATCAAAAGTGTTCAGTCGATTTAAGGAATTTAAAAACCTTGTTGAAAATCAGATTGGTAGAAAAATAAAATGTGTAAGGACTGACAATGGTGGTGAGTTTTGTTTAGATGAATTTGAAAGGTACTATAAGGACCATGGTATTAAAAGACATAAGACTACACCTTACACTCCATAGCAAAATGGAGTTGCTGAAAGGTTCAATAGGACAATAATGGAAAGAGCAGGAAGTATGCTGAGCAGAGCTGGCTTGGAGGAGAAGTTTTGGGTTGAAGTAGTCTCTACAACATGTTACTTGGTAAACCGTTCTCCTAAATCTGCTCTTGTTGAGAAGACACCTTTGGAAGCATGGTCTGGAAAGAAGCCCTCTCTGAGACATATTTGTATCTTTGGCTGTGAGGAATATGTATATGTGCTGTTTGAAAAAAGATCTAAGTTGGAAAACAAAGCTGTAAAATGTATTTTTATTGGCTATAGTGCTGGCATAAAAGGATACAAGCTTTGGAATCCTGAGACTGAGAAGGTTTTGTACAACAAAAGCATTATCTTTCGTGAGCTGAAACCTTCTACATTTGATCTACAGTCAGAGAAGAAATCATAAAATGAAAAGGATGTAGCAGCAATTCCTCCGACACCAGATAAAGAGGAATTGAAAAATCAAAATGTACCTGATACTAAGGAGAGCTCAAGTAGTTCTAAAAGTTCTAAAGAAGATGAAGAACCACCTCAGCCTCAGCCTATGAGGAGGTCAACTCATGAAAGAAAGCAACCTGATAGGTATGGGTTTTCTTTGATAGATTCTACTTGTGCCTATGCTTTAATTTCTAGCATTGATGAACCTAGGACTGTCAAAGAGGCATTTAAAATGTCTGATTCAAACTCTTGGTTGGAAGCCATGAATGAAGAAATGGCATCATTAGAAAAGAATGATACCTAGAGTTTGGTGCCATTGCCTAAAGGCAGAAAAGCTATGGGCTGCAAATGGGTTTTTAAAAAGAAAATAGGTCTAGATGGTAGTGTAGAAAAGTATAAAGCAAGGCTGGTTGTGAAAGGTTATTCCCAGGTAGAGGGAATTGATTATGGAGAAATCTTTTCACCTGTAGCTAAGCTGACATCTATTAGATTTCTTTTGTCACTTGCAGTAGCGTCTGACTTAGAAATTGAACAGATGGATGTGAAGACAGCGTTTCTTCATGGTGATCTTGAAGAAGAAATTTATATGTCCCAGCTGGAGCACTTTGTAGAAAAATGTAAAGAGAGACTGATTTGCAAGTTGAAGAAATCTTTGTATGGTTTAAAACAGTCTCCTAGAATGTGGTACCAAAAGTTTGACACGTTTGTTTTGTCATTGGGATTTGTAAGATCAAAATCTGATCACTATGTATATTACAAAGCTGAAAGTGATCAAATCCTTATTATTGCTCTCTATGTTGACGATATTTTGTTCATAGGCAATAGTAAGCTAATGATTTATGATCTTAAGTCTCAATTGTCAGCAAAGTTTGAAATGAAAGATCTCAGTGCAGCAAGGTATATTCTGGGAATGGAAATAACCAGGGATAGGAAGAATAGAAAACTTTGGCTCTGTCAAAGTAAGTATATCATGATTGTTCTAGAGAGATTTTGTATGACTGATTGTAAGTAGCTAGTTGTTCTAGTTATGCAGCGAATGAAGCTATCTGTTGAGGATTGTCCAAATTCTCCTACTGAGATGGAGGACATGACTAGTGTGCCATATGCTAGTGCGGTTGGCAGCCTTATGTATGCAATGGTTTGTACAAGGCCAGACATTGGCCAAGCAGTGGGAGTACTTAGTCGGTTTATGGCTAATCCTAGAAGGACACATTGGGATGCTATGAAGAGAGTGTTTAGATATCTAAAGGGCACTTCAGACTATTCTTTGTGTTACCATGGTAACTTGGTTGAATCACAGAGGACTCTCAGTATTCGAGGTTATGTGGATTCTGATTGGGCAAGGGATATTGACAGTAGGAGATCCACCAGTGGATATATTTTCATGATGAATGGTGGTGCAATGAGTTGGATGAGCAAGCAATAGGCTATAGTCGCTTTGTCCACTACAGAGGTAGAATACATGGTAGCTACACATTCCTGTAAAGAAGCAATCTAGTTAAAACGTTTGTGTTCTAACATTGGTTTTGATGTAGGAAAAATTACTATTTACTGCGACAGTCAGAGTGCTATATGTTTGGAAAAGAATCCTACTTTCCATGCCAGGATGAAAAATATAGATGTACAGTATCACTTTGTACTAGATATGGTGGAGGATGGGAAGGTCTCTTTGGAGAAAGTGGATACTCTGGAGAATGTTGCAGTTGCATTGACGAAGCCTGTGACCATAGACAAGTTCAGGTGGTGTGCCAGTTCGATGGGCCTCTTGGCCCATGAATTTTAGTAGTTTTATTATGCTCTGGAGGTGTCAATAAGATCTTCGTCAAGTGGGAGCTTGTTGGAATATGTGCCTCAATTCTTACTGACATGGAACTCCTGAAGGGAAAAGTCACTGTGACATTGTTCATGTCTGGTCAACTAATTGTTCTGAATCCATTTGAAATGTTTATGTCGTTGAGGCAGAGCTGATGTCTTGCCGAATGAAGTCTATTGTTGTGACCTAGATGTATTCACTATGACCTTTTGTCGAATGGAGACCTCTGGCTGACATTATGTTCTTATCAGGTGTCAGGGAGAGTCTTTGATGTTCGGTATGACTCATATCGATGAGGAATGTCTCACCGATAGATCATCAAGCTAGTACAAGGGCTTCGGTAAGAAGTCCCAGTGACTGGTGAAGGTCTCACTGATAGCACAAGGGTCTTGGGGAGGAGTCTCAGTGATGAAGGAAGGTCACGCTGATGGGGATACACTTGGGTTCTTCGCGGTGACTCAAAGACTTCGGTATGAAGTCTTGGCAACCAATGGAGAGTCTCGCTGATAGTCCTCGGTAAGACATGAGTGCTCGGTGGAAGGTCTTGGCGAAAGTAAAATGTCTTTCCAACTCAGTAAGACATGGGTACTCGATGTGAAGTCTCAGCGAAAGACAAATGTCTTGCTGACTGGTGATTGGGGCATTCTGTATGACTTAGGACCTTAGTATGAAGTCCTGGCGAGAGCGATGAGTCTCGCCGACTGGTGGCTGCTACGGAACAACATGAAGACTCGGTGAGAGGTCTTGGCGAAAGATGTTTGCCTCACTAAATGGAAAACTCACGATGACACGACTTGAAGACTTTGGTATGAGGTCTTGGAAATCTGCGATAGTCTTGCCGATGGAATTTTTGAGATCGATATGACTTGTGGCATTCGCTATGTCGTCCTGCTGTCTGTTGGGACTTATGCCGATATCGATAATGAAGACTTTGTGGCATCGGGGAGACACTGTTAGTGTCTCATGGATATGCCAACAAAATTTGAATTCCCTTGACCGTTTGACCATCCTATGTGGAGCCTCGTGGACCAATCAGAGGAAGCGAATTTCAATTGGATGGCAGTTAGATTTTTACAACAGCTACGATATTGGAGCTGAACTGTATGCAAGGAAAAATTTGTAATGGGAAGGAAACTTTCTACCATGGGGCAATGTCGGATAAGGATGAACAGAAGAGAAAAATCAGAATGTGATAAGATAAAAGCAGATCAATTTTGAGATGTGTGTATTGGATTCTTGAGAGCATTTTTCTATAACTGGATGAACGGTGAATGAAGCTACTGTAAACAAATACTAGAGAGTTGTATCTCTGCATTGTATGTATTTGTTTATTACTGAAATACAAAGAGATTCAGCTTGGTGTGGTGGGTTTTTTCTTGATAGGGTTTTCCCACGTAAATCTGGTGTTCATTTGTCTTTGTGTATTTGTTTTGTTTCTGTAAATCTTTCATGTGTGTCTTAATTGGACTATAATTAGAAAATTAAAAGTACTGTTTGCATTCTTCCCTGTAGTTTTGACGTTAGGAAAGTGTTTCCGTACCTCTGCTTTCGTTACAATAACAATGCAATTGTGGGGTCTTGCATTGCAATTGACTATCTATTCAACACATCTGCTAACCTAAGTGATGCATACGAAGTTTGATGTCATGTCTGTCATTGTTATTTCTTTATTTTGGTATGTTGAACTAGTATACTGCATTTGTGCCTTCCTACATTGCAATCGATACACAAAACACCACAATATCTTATCTGAACACTACATTTGTGGTTTTTTGCACTATAGTCACTTCTCTATGTGACGCATTTGAGTCTTCCTGCACTACAAGTGACTGCCACAGATAGAAAGTTAAAGGTTGAGTTGTACTTTTCTATTTTCTATTTTTTGAGAAGGGTAAGGTTTTTTTTGTTACTAATCCATTTATTTCTAGCTTGTGGTGATCTCACAAATTATCTCAAACATTTCCCTTTTTTTAGTGCTTAAAATGAACATGTTCTCACAAATTTCATTTTAGTGCTTAAAATGAACATAATCTCACACATTTATTTTTAGTGCTCTTGAAAAGAATAATAGAATCTAAAAAAATTGGTTTTAGTGATCTTAAAAAGAACAATACAATCCTCACTTTGCAATCTAGATTTAAAATGAATAGTGTGTTTGACCATCCAATATTTCATTTGGTGCTCTACAATTAACAAAAAAATTGCACACTTCCTTTGGTGTAATTAAAAAGAAATAGTGTTTACTTTATTTAGTGCATTTTTACACATCATTCTTGTTATCAAAATTATTGATTGTCTAAAGTATCCTCTCCCCTTGCACGCCTAGTGTGATCCTGAGTGATGAGAAATTGGAATCATATAAAATTTCCACTTTTTTTTTTATGTAGGAGGCCTATCTTGGGACACATCCTCATGGAGGACCCAAGGGATCAACCTCAAGCAATGTTTTCTAGCATGCTATAGAAATTGGATGAGAATGAAAGCTATAGTTCAATATGTAGACACTTAACAAATATTGTTTGATACTATGAATTTGATTCTGATTAACTAACACCATTTCCTCCTAAATCACTTCAGACTAACCAATTAATTAAATAATCAACATTATTTAGTTAAATTCGCCAATTTCTACTATTAATAAAATAATTAACTTTATTAGATTAATTCACCTTTCTTCTGACTAATTTCCATCATATTTAATTAAATCAAATAATTTAATTAAATCCCCCTAAAGTCATCTCATTTGATTAAATAAATCAAATCAAATGTCACAATCCCCTAACCCATCCAAGTTAATTAATTATGAATTGATTAACCTTAAGCCACTTTCTAATCATCATTAATATCTTTTAACTCTTCAAGAGTTAAATCAACCCATGGTCAACTAACCAGGTTGCACATGAAATTCATTTCTTTTAATTATCTAAATACCCTATTTATCATCACAATGGAATGTTCCTAGGAATATTCCTCCCAACCACCTCCTCATTCAATTTCCCTCCAAAAGCCTCTTACACATCCATAAATACCTCTTACATCTTCATTTATTCTTCGTACATTCTTTCAAATCCTCAACCACCTTTATTTACTTCTTCTTACATCCTTTCAAATCCTCAACCATTCTCATTTATTCCTCTTACATCTCCTTTAATCTACACATTCCCCAAAATGTGCTCCACTCATCCAATAGAAATGTGACAAGTGTCACATTCCTATTGGCTCCCCTTTTATCCCACATTCACCAATTTCTCTCATTCTTCAACCCTTGAGTCCTATAAGTAGAGGCTTCCTCTACATAATATGAATCCACAACTTGAAGCATTCTTATTATAGGCATTTTCACTCATAGCATTCACCATTTTCATCATATTTTGAGCTTGTTCGTTATCTTAGGTACTTGGAATCAACTACATCATTGAAGCTTATCAAAGGGATTGGGAAAAGGGCTTCTTTCCACATCAAAGGAGCACCAATCCCCCTATGGGATGAAGATTTAGTTGTTTTGAATTGATTACATGTTATCTTTAGTTTGTTTGTGATTCCATTTTCATGTTTTCATCTTCATTTTGGCTAAAAATATCATAGGGAATACTTGATTTGTGTTTCTAACATGATTAACTAGCCTTTGTTGATCTTGTGTTAGAAAATTGTAGATTTGGTGTTCACATTTTGGCTCTAGAGGGAGGGCTAACCTATTTTATTTTGACAAATTGACTTGAAAATTGACATTTTTGTAGCTTCATATAGTGTCACCTTTGCATATAGCACTACCTTTTCTTGCACACAAAGTGTCGCCTTTGTCTTCAATGTTTCATTTATCACGTCACATTGCGGTCGTGGGTTCTTGTCGCATCACCTTTGCAATAGTGTCACTTCTGTCTGCTCAAATTTTCTGTTAAATTTATGCTTTCTAACAGACCACTACCTTTGCTTATGTGTCACCTTTATTTTACAGTGTCACATTCATGCTCTATGTCTGTTGTAGAGTGTCGCCTTTGCATCTCACCAGAGCATTTCTTCTATTTTTAGCACTGCATTTTGTTAGTCCATAGAGCGTCGCCTTTGTTGCCCAATGTCACCTTTGTAGGTTGAGGAGGAAAATCAATTTGGAAAACTAAAAGAATTTTTCAATGCTCATTGTAATAGCTTAGGCTTTCCAAATCTGCTTTTCATTTTTTGTTTTAGGACCAACTAGCGTTACTTTGGGATTAAAATTAACCATCAACTCAAGTTTTTCAAAGTTGGATTAAAATTAAACATTAGGAACTTACTAGGCATTACTTTTTGGGCTAAAATTGAACAAGGCAAATTCACACTTAACTTTTGGTGCTTAAAACAAATTCACCTTTACTTTGGGGATTAAAAAGAACTTGTTCCTTCTTTATTTTGAGATTTTTTATAATTCTTGTCACTTGAAATGCATGTGCACTTCTCTTGTGCCACTTGGCGATCTTGAGAATAAAAATCATTCCATTGACATTGGTTGTCTAAATCACCCGCATATTTCAGTTTGGATCTAAAAATGAACCCCATGCTAGTGTGAGGAAAATACATTGTGTGTGTTCCCTCCTTGCGCTTTACGCAAACTGGGTGGTCGAACTATAAGTGTACTCCCTTGCATCTTTCTATCTTTAGAAGGGCCTGCCTAAGAGATACATCCAAAAGGAGAACTCGAAGGTGACTCCAACTAGTTTTCAACTCAAGTTGGTATATAAATAGATAAGACTAAAGTTTCACTTCCTCATGGTATGTAGGCCTTAGCCATACACTGTCATTCAGAATAGGGTACTACTATAAAAAGTATAAGAGACCCTAGTAGGATTGATCAAAGCATTTAATGACTTGTTGGATGCTCGTAAGGTGCCATGTCCCTGACTACCCGAACTAAGAGCCAACTTGTTTAGTGACCAAAAACCTTTATGCTTGCTGGTGTAGGAATGGTCGTTTTGAAGCTGCCCCACATTTGTACTATTCAAATTAGAAATAGGAAAAATCCTTAGGATCTCTAAATCTTTAGGATTTTGAGATTTGATGGTCTCAAGAAGTGTGTGTCATGGAGGGGAGCCAGTGTCGCCAAATCTCTAACTATTCTCTTTGTCTTAGTGTTTGGAGAAATCTGAGTGGGGACTCAACAAGTAGTATCTTTGAAGCCTAGGATTGTACAACTTTTGAGTCAGTCAAACACATTGCTTGGATCTTAAACATTGAAAAAAACATTAAACAAATCATCAAAATTTCAAACCCTTTGGAAAGAGTGAATAAATTTGAAGGGTCCAATTATTACTACTTGTCCCTAGGGATTTTTATCCTTAGAGGCTTCTAAATATTTGGGCTCATATCTCAATTTACTCTTCTCAAAGTCAACCTAGGGAAACTATGGCCTTGACTCTTTGATTTTCACATAATGGACCTTGTGGAATGAAAAGGAGCTAAGACATAGAGATTTAGTTTGGAATTTAAACAAGATGTGTTGATGTGGTAAAACAAATCCATTTAATCAAGATAAAAGACAATTGAACCCCACATATGTGTTTGTTCTCATGGTTTCCCACAAAATTAAGATTCCAAAATAAAATTATTTATGCCATAACTTCAAGTTTAGGAGTCATACTCAAAAGGCTATAAGAAGATATGTTAGAAAGTGCAACCTAAGACAATACCAAAAGATAAGCAAGAAGGACACAAGGTTTTATAGACTCATTCTGTTGAGTAATCTAGACATGTATGCTCAATATGAACCCTACGATTTTTTAAAACACTTTAGAGGTCTAGCATGTTCTTCAACACCTTGGTATTGTAAACAAATTATTTCTAGGTTCATCTAGGATCAAACCAATGCTTCCATTTGTCACAACATCCATCAAAACCCATCTCACAAAAAACTTTTAGAACTTTGAAAAAATCATCTGTGCTATACTTTTGGTAAATCCCCAAAACAAAATCAAAACCACCTTGTTTGGCTAGGTGTGTGGGAATGAATCCTTTCTCACACATTTAGTTAAATTAGCACCTCTTTTGGACAAGTTCATCCTAAATATAACATCCAAAATCTTGGGGTCTACAAGTCCATTATCCAAATAAAATCAAACCAAAATCAAAATCCAATATCCTAAGGTCTAGTATTCATCCAAAGTTCTTGATGCAAGAGCATTCTTAGTTCTTGGCAATATTGCATTAACCAAAAATATTTTCTTTTAGTTTTGTTCTTGTTTTGTTCTTTCTTAGTTCATGTTGGTGTATTCGTCATCTTTGCTCACCAGACCCTGTGGATCTTTGTGTACATCATTGGCATGTTCACTTTCCTTATTCCAATATTTGAGCGTGATTGGATCTTTTTTCAGAAAGTCATTGCTTCCAAATTTCATGGTAGTTTCTTGAATCGACACCAGAATAATTTTCAAGCCTAACGACTAATTTGATCATTCATGGATCATCCCCATAACTTGCGAATCTTGATGGTGTGATTTTAAATTTCGTATGAAGTGTCCCCAGCCTTCATTATAGGTCCACACTTCGTCTATGCACCTGTTGATGGAGAATTCAAATTTGAGGCTGACCTATTCATGTGCACATTACATTTTCTTTCCTTGGATAATGTGATGATGTTTGGCTAACACGGATGATTCCAGAATTGCATATATCATATAAAGCTTGTAATCGATCATTGGAATGGTTTTAGTTGATTGAGTAGATTAGGATAGATTTGATCTATAAGATTTTTCTTTCATATAGGAGCATGTTAGAATGTTGTAATTTGGAACATGTTATAACAGGCATGTAAGTCGAATCTGTAAGCCCAGATGTTGTCAGTCGATTATAATTGAGATTTTTTTTAATGAGAATACTTGCATCTACATTTTCCTTCATATTATGTAATGTTTCTATTGTGTTACTCTTGCTGCATGGTCCAGATTGTTCTCTTTGAGGACCCTCCTACTATGGCTGTGCCAAATTGGTATCAGAGCGACATTCGATCTGTGTGAGATTACCAAAATTTGTGGAGTCCTGTTGAAGACTTGTTGTGGGGTGGCAAACTGTTGATTTGACCTGCAGCTATAGAGGACTTGTGAAAAGATGGAGGGAAGAAGAAATGTTAGAGGAAATGGAGCACGTGGAAATGCAGACCCAACTTTAATGGAGATGTTGAGAGGAATAGCTGCCAGATTTGATGCAGTTGAAACAACCTAGAGGAGAGGTCGACCAATCGATGATGTGATTGATGAAGAGGTAGAAGTACAAGAAGAGAAAAGGAAGAGAAGAGAAACCTGGCCTAGATCAGGGAGAAGAGAGGTTCATAAGAGCCCTATCTAGAGTGAATATAAAAACCAATTTCAATCCATCAGATTATAATGGTAAGTTGGATTCAGAAGATTTTCTTGATTGGATTATAGAGATGGAAAACTATTTTGAATTTTAAGGTACCACTGAAGAAAAGAAGGTAAAATTTTCTTGTACGAAGTTGAGAGGACATGCATCCCTTTGGTGGGAATGTTTGCAGATAGATAGGAAAAGAAGAGGAAAAGAAAAGATAAAATCATGGGATAAGATGGTGAATAAGTTGAAGACAAAGTTTATTCCTATAGACTATCAGATCAGTTTGTTCCAAAAGTTGCAAAATTTGAAGCAGAAAGAATCAAGTGTGACAAAGCATACTAAAGATTTCTATGAGTTGAATATCAGATCTGGACATTCGGGGGATGAGATCGAGCTAGTAGCCAAATATATGAATGGTTTGAGGTCATCTATATAGGATGAGATTAGTTTGATCAAGTTGCAAAGTGTGGAGGAAGCATATCAATGTTCCTTAAATGCAGAAGAAAAGTTGAATAAAATACATGAGTAGAGGCAAAGGGGAAGAGGTGGAAGATTTCAATGAGGAAGAAATTTTACTAGAGGAGGAAGAGGATCTTTTCTAGATCAGAATAAGGATAAGGAGGTTAGTAAGAATGAAAAATCATACCAAAGAGGTGATGGAGACTCTTAAAAAAGAGAAGGATATGGTGGTTACCAGAATGAAGGTTATAGAAGAGATGATATAGGACAGGAGAAAAGAACATTCAAGGGTACTTGTTATAAATGTGGTGGAGAAGGACATAGAGCATTTGAATGCAATCAAGGAGAGACAAGTAGGAAGATATAAAATAATAGAATAACAACCTTTGTTGAGGAGGATCATGTTGGATCATCTAATAAACCAGAAGATGGAGAAGTGTTGGTGAATAGGAGAGTATTATGTCAAAGTGAGATGGAGCAAGAGCCATTGCAGAGAAAGAATTTATTCATACCAGATGCAACGTAGTTGGTAAATGTTGTAAAGTGATTGTTGATAGTGGAAGTTATGAGAACCTAGTTTCTGAATAAATGGTGACCAAATTGAATCTAGAAATATTGAAACACCTGAAGCCCTATCAGATAGCTTGGATTCAAGATGGGCATAATATTCTGGTAAGTGAACATTTTTTGGTGAAATTCAAGATAGGAAATTACCATGATGAAGTTTTGTGTGATATCATGCCTATGGCTATATGCCATGTTTTGTTGGAAAGGCCTTGGCAGTATGATAGACATGATATTCATGATGGAAAGAAGAATATATATACCATTGTTGCTAATGGGATGAAGCAGACTTTGTTTCCATCGGAAGATGTTCCTAAATTTGAGGTTTGTACGAGTGCTAGAATTTGTTTGGTTGATGGAAGGAGATTCCTAGATGGATTGAGACATTAGAGTGTGTGTTATGCGTTAGTTCCTAAGAAGGCTGAAGATTTGAAGCATGTAGAAGAACACCTAGAAGAGATAAAAGAGTTGTTGACAAAATATGAGATCATTTCAAATAATGTACCTAATGGATTACCACCTGTGAGGAGTATTAGTCATTGTATGGATCTGATTCTTGGATCTAGTTTTCCTAATAAAGCAACACACTAGATGACACCTACAGAGAATGAGGAGTTGAATAAACAAGTGCAAGAGTTGTTGACAAGGGGTTTGATCAAAGAAAGCTTAAGTCCATGTGCAGTAACTGTTGTGCTTGCACCTAAGAAGGATGGAGAATGGAGGATGTGTACATATTCTAGAGCCATAAACAAGATCATGGTGAAGTATAGATTTCCTTTTCCCCTGATAGATGACATTATGGATTGTTTGAGTGGAGCTAGATTCTTTACAAAGATAGATTTGAAGAGTGGATATCATCATATCAGAATCAGAGAAAGGGATGAATGGAAGAAAACATTCAGGACAAATGAAGGATTGTATGAGTGGTTGGTGATGCCTTTTGGACTAAAAAATGCACCGAGTACTTTCATGAGGCTGATGAATGAGGTATTGAAGAAATTATTGGGTAAGTTTGTGATTTTTTACTTGGATGACATCTTGATTTTCAGTAAGAGTAGAGAAGAAAATTTTTTGCACATAAGACAAGTTTTGTAGAGGTTGAGAGAGGAGTAGTTGTTAATAAACATTAAGAAGTGTAGTTTCATGAAGGAAGAGTTGGTATATCTCGGATTTGTGATATATGTGGATGGATTGAAGATGGATCCTAATAAGGTAAGAGCAATTGTTGAGTGGCCTACACTGGATAGCATTGGAGAGGTGAGATCATTTCATGGATTGGCTAGTTTCTACTGGAAGTTCACTAGGAATTTCAGTTCTATCTGTAGTCCTATGACAAAAACAACGAGAGGAGATATGAAGGATTTTAGGTGGACATTTGGAGTAGATCAGAGTTTTGAATTGTTGAAACAGAAGGTGACTAAGCAGCCTGTGTTGGCTATACCATATTTTAATAAGGTGTTTCAAATAACTGTGATGCAAGTGGAAATGCAATAGGAGCAGTATTGAGTCAAGAAGGAGGACCTGCAGCTTATTTCAATGAGAAGTTGAATGATGCTAGGAGAAGATATTCAGTGTATGATCAGGAGTTTTTAGTTCAAGCCTTGAAAAAGTGGAGACATTACTTGTTTCCTAAGGAGTTTGTGTTGTATATGAATCATCAAGCATTGAAATATTTGAATAGTCAAGGTAAGTTGAATCAAAGACACATGAGATGGGTAGAATTCTTCCAGAGTTATACTTTTGTTTTGAAACATAGGAGTGGAAAGTCAAATAGAGTTGTTGATTCCTTGAGTAGGAGAAGTAATTTACTAGTAGAGATGAGAGTGGAGGCATTAGGCTTTGATGAATTGAACAAATTTTATGAGGAAGACCCAGATTTTGTAGAACCTTGGAGATCTTGTAAAGAACTAGTTTTGAAAGATAGGAGTTGGTGATTGGATTATTTCATTCAGGAGGATATGTTGTTAAGAGGGAATCAGTTGTGTATACCCTGGATTTCAATGAGGGATAACTTGGTGAAAGAAAAACATAGTGGATGATTGTCAGGACACTTCAAAATTGATAAGACAGTAGCATTGGTAAGTGAGAATTATTTTTGGCCTCAGATTCATAAGGATGCTAGGAGATTTGTGCAGAGTTGCAGAGTTAGTCAAGTTGCAAAAGGGAGTAGTCATTATGTTGGATTGTATAAGCCTTTGAAAGTTATAGAGAGACCTTGGAAGGATATCAGTAAGGATTTTATACTTGGTTTACCAAAGATACAATGAGGTAATGATTCTGTATTTGTGGTGGTAGATAGATTTTCTAAGATGGCACATTTCATACCTTGTAAGAAGACAACATATGTAGTAAATGTAGTAGATTTTTTTTTCAAGTGGTCAGATTGCATGGGTTACCTAAGAGTATTGTTTCAGATATAGATGTAAAGTTTGTTGGTTACTTTTGGAGGACACTTTGGAAGAAGTTAAAGAAAGATTTGAAGTTTAGTTCTTCTTTTCACCCACAGACTGATGGACAAACATAGGTAGTAAACAAGAGTTTGGGGAATTTCTTGAGATGCTTGGTTGGAGCAAAGACCAAAAGTTGGGATTTAGTCCTTGCACAAGTAGATTTTGCGTACAATAATTTAGTGAACAGGAGTACCAGAAAGACACCTTTTGAGATTGTTACTAGAGTTCATCCTAGAGGTATATCAGAGTTGAGAAACATTATTATGGAAGATAAGGGGAGTGTAGAAGCAGAAGAATTTGTAGAACATATGAAGAAAGTTCATACTCAAGTGAAACAACAATTGGAAGACATGAACCAGAAGTATAAGGAGAAATCAGATGAAAAGAGGAGACACAAGGAGTTTGAAGTTGGAGAAGAAGTGATGGTATATTTTAGGAAGGAAATATTTCCAGTTGGCACATGCAATAAGATGAAGATGAGGAAGTTTGGACCTTGTGGGATTTTGAAGAAATTTGATTCAGGAAATCCATATGAAGTGGAGTTACCGGATGACATGGGTATATCGCCTATATTCAACATTGTAGAACTACATCCGTACCATGAAGCGTAATTCAGTGAAGATAGTAAAGAAAAATTGGAGGATCAGTTTCCTAAATAGCAGTTAAATGAGATTGAAGAGATTTTGGATATTAGAGATGGGAGGAAAACTCGTGGAAGGTAGTACAAAGAATATCTTGTGAAGTGGAAAGGTAGACTAGTGGAGGATTTTTCTTGGATTTCTCAGGCTAAGTTAGACCATCTTAGTTTTCCTCTGGCCCCATCCAAGTGAGGGACTCACTTTTCAATAAACCCAAATGTCTGATGCAGGAGCATCCTTGGTTCTTGGCAATCTTGCATCAACCAAAAATATTATCTTTCAGTTTTGTTCTTTTTATGTTCTTTCTCCGTTCATGTTGGTGGATTCGTCATCTTTGCTCACCAGACCCTATGCATCTTTGTGTACATCATGGGCATGTTCACTTTCCTTATTCCAAGATTTGAGTGTGATTGGATCTTTTTCCGTCAAGTTATCACTTCTGGATTTCATGGTAGTTTCTTGAACCGACATCAAAATAATTTTCAAGCCTAATGACTAATTTGATCATTCATGATTGTCCCCGTAACTTGCAGATCTTGACAGTGTGATTTTAAATGTTCTGTGAAGTGTCTCTGACCTTCATTATAGGTCCACACTTCATCCAATGCACCTATTGATTGAGTAATTCAAATTTGAGGCCGACCTATTCATGCACACGTTACATTTTCTTTCCTTGGATAATGTGATGATCTTTGGCTAATGCAATTGATTCTAGAATTATAGATATGATATAAAGCTTGTAATCAATCATTAGAATGGTGGTAGTTGATTGAGTAGACTAAGATAGATCTAATCTGTAAGATTTTTTTCACATATAGGAGCATGTTAGAATGTTCTAATTTGATAATAGGAATGCGAGCTGAATCTGTAAGCCTGAATGTTGCCGACCAACTAGAATTGAGAATTTTGTTAATGAGAATACTTGCATCTACATTTACCTCCATATTCAATGTTACTTATGTTATGTTACTCTTGCTGCATGGTCCAGATTGTTCTCTTTGAGGACCCTCCTACCATGGTTGTGCCAGTTCTCAAAAGTTCAAACATCCATATCATTCACCCCTCATTTATCATATCATCATCATTTGATCCTTAAAACATCCTAGATTTTGTTTTTGTACCTAAAGTTTAGATCAACCCAAGGAGTTAGAGGTTTAACTCCCATATTCCTAAAATTTGATCCCAATTTTATGGTCCAAACAAGATCACAACACAAGAAGATCATGGAGAAAACAAAGAAACATCAACCTCAAATTATTTAAGTCAGACAACATCAAGATTCAAACCTAGGGAATCTATAAACCCTCCACTTAATCCCCCTCAACTACCACAAGATCCTCAAGAGGGAGGTTTCCAAGTGGAGGATGTCACCAACAACTTCTAAGAGATGTCCCAAGTCAAAATACTAGAACTAGTTCAAAATCCTGAAACACACAAGCTTGTCAGCATAGTCATGAGGCTAAATCTCACACAATACATGTTGGCATTGACAAAGGAAGGAGCTAAACTCCCTTCTAATTTTGATGTGAAAACTATTGTTGAACAACCTTTTGGGAAAATTCCTCAAACATCATTCATGCCTTCATTTCCAAGCATCATCCAACCCATCCTAAAACTATCATCATCACACGCACCAAGTCAACCAATGATCACCAAGGGAAGTTCATTACTCCAAGCCCTTCAAGGGAATTCCCTTGTCAACAACAAAAATTTAGAGGCCAACACAATCTTAGGTATGCCTAACACTATCCCAAAAGAACCTAAACATCTATATGTACCACTTATTTTCCATGATACTAACAACCCCTCCACCTTTTCCATGACACTGGCATACCCTCTCGATACACAAAGCTCTCTCCCCATTGTATCACAAGGACAAGTGGGTACTTTCAATGCTTCATCCTCAATCCCACAAGGGAACACGTCACAAATATTCCCACCATTCCCTATCTTGACATCATCATCCACACCAATTCAAGGTATAGAGAAAATCCCTTTATCCAACACATCAATCCAAAACTAATCAAATCAAACCAATCCCCCAAGCACAAATCAAATCAACACATCTATCATACCAAATCCTCTGAACATGTCACTAATATCACAACACCAAGTGGCACTAATCCAAATCTCTCAACCAATCATCACATCATGTACAACACCTCAAACATCCCAAAACATAGTCTCCCAAGGACTAAGCATATCAACCATACCATCTACCACACAATCACTTGTCATCACTCAAAAAACAACTCAACAACCACCCCAACCACCTCTCATCACATCATCTCACACCATCCCACAAAATCCCCCACCTCCACCACCAAATCCAAATACATCAAATCAATACAGTAACACATTACAAGTAGTGCAACAAGCCTACCAAAAAGCCTTGTTGTAATTTCAAGCACAAGCTCAAGGACAAGCCCAAGCTCAAGCTCAAGCCCAAGCACAAGTGCAAGCTTTATTGCAATAGTAGAAAGCCACACAACAAGCACAATCCCAAGCTCAAGCTCAATCCAAAGTGCAAGAAAAAGCTTTGCTACAACAACAAGCTGCATAACAAGCACAAGCCCAAGCACAAGCTCAATACCAAGCAAAAAAAGAAAAGCACAAACCTTGTTACAACAAAAAGCCTATCAACAAGCCTTAAAAAAAAATGCACAACAACAAGCATTGATAGCACAACAACAACAAACAACACAACAATAGGCCAAACAACAAGCATTATTGGCTCAACAACAACAACAACATAAGTAAGCCCAACAACAAGTGTTGTTGGCACAACAAAAATAGTAGGCATACCAACAAGCATTTCTCACACAACAAAACATCCAACAACCTCCCATGAACATGCAACAGAGTGCCTTGAACACAAACATGCAAGCCAGCCCATCCTTCACCCAACAAACCATACCAGCTCAAAACACATATATTCTACCACTCGATCCACAAAATGATTTGTCCACACTGATGAGGTAAAAATAACCTCATTAATATAATGGACTCAATATGCAGACCTATACCTTTCAACCCAATTGACCTTGCCAATTAATTACCTTTAGGATAAATAATTGCTCTCTTTTTATGAAACTTTACTTCTTAAAATTAGTCGAATTAAGCTAACTTATGTTGATTTAATGGTTTAGTCCACTCCCGATCACCATTCCAGTCAAAAGGGAAATGAACACAAATCTTAACACTTTTGAAAGCAAGTGAGTGGGTGTCGAAGTTTCAAGAGCAAATGTTATGGGCCAGGTCTTCGTAGTTTTGTTATTTTTAGTTTCAAAAACTTTATGGCTCATGTCGAGCCTCTTTAATATTCCATGTCATGGGATTTAAAGTCCATTAGCTATTGATAATTTGTTAAAGACTTTATCGACTGGAAAGTAGGATTTTGTTAGCCACTTTCATATAAAATCATGTAACTGTTGTAAATGATGAATACATAAGAATATCGTTATGCTGCCAATATGTCTTCTTGAGAAAAACTACTATATGAATAAAAAAATGAGTTTTCCTGCCATACTTTGAATTACTGATCAATATGAATGAAGTTTTTTGAATGAAGTATCAGAGATATTTCTAGTGCATGTGATCTAAGATAGTTGTAGACACACCTGAGAGCTGGTCACTCAAGGGTTATAGATAGATAGATAAGTATTTTACTTTTCATTTTGTACTTTCTTTTATTAGATAAAAGTTACAATTGAAATTAATTTTTATGTGTGTGTGTCATGTTGTCAATGTCAATCCTTCAGGTTGTAGCTAAGTCTGTAGTTTCTAAGTTTAGTATCTAAAGTTCTAGAGCACCTTCCTTTAGTTGTTTCTGTTAAATTGCTTTATGTTAGCTATTAGAAGGTTATATTTTTGATGCAATACAAGGTGGTGGAAAACCCCAAACAAACTCAAACTGATCATATACAAACAACAACCAACCCTTGAATCACTAAACACTCAATTTGAATCAAGTTATCACCAATAGGCTTGTAGCCTTAAAAATTCAACCTTACACAATATCTTTTAGAGAAGGCCTTTCAAATACCTTCTAGACACCATCTAAGTCTCATAACACCACCCCACACAACATTCCAACAAATTCACCAAGACTTCTTTGTCACAAAATAGAAAACCTTTAGACTGCCCTATTTTAGGGCTACTTAATTAGGCCAATTTAATTAGGGAAGCACTTCCTAAACCATTCAATCTCACCAAAAATTACTTGGCAGAGTTGAATTGTGACCCAAAACCACAAAATCCATCATTAGTTCACAATTATCAGACATCTAGAACACTGCACCATGAAACCCTCCTTTATCATGCAAAACACAGGGGTTTATTGAAAATCATATAACCCAGCTTCTCAGACCAAAAAAATGCATCAAACACCTTTCATTTACTCTGCATAAACTTAGGAATCCATCACAAGACCAGTCCCATCAATAGTTTTCCAAAACCCTACTTTGGTTCCTTCATTTCATCATGAAAACACCATGTATGACCCTAGGGCTACTCTCCAATTTCACATAACTTATGTTCCCTACATTCAAAACCATATGAAGGTCTATTATAATATACAACATTCCTTTCCATTAAGTAATAGACTAAGATAGTAGGTGGAAAGGATCATTCCATTATTTACCCTTTAAACGGGCCCTTTACTAGTTTTTACTAGGTAGATTTAGAAACCTATAGAGATCTCTCTCCAAATTTATTGTTAGACCTTCAAAATGGGTTCAAAAGAATTCTACTTCCATTCCCTACAAAACACAAAGAAATTTAGAGCATTTATTATATGTGCATGCCTATACACTATAAGAAGAATACATAAAACTAGAGAAAAATGCAGAAATAAGCGTTGTATTTAATGTTGGAACTCTAATACAATTATCAACAACCATTCCTCGAGCCATGGAGAGGCTCTCTATAGAATTCAAATTTGAATCCCAACCATACCAATGTTCATAACTATTTTTTGAACTTCCAAACCTTTCATGTTCCTAAATGTTGCAAATTTTGTCTATTTTGCTTAACTACATTTCTTTAGCCTTTTTGCAACTTTTAATCCCTACACACAAATGACTTAAAACCCACCTAAGTTATAATGAAAATGGTCTTTTTAGACCTTATTTAAAGAAAATAAACTCAAAATACCCCTTCAAACTTCCTAGAAACACCTATGACCAATCAAATGAGAAAATTTTGACAAAGGTGTTTAGGTGCTCCTGCACCATACACCCCCACAAAAAAGGACTCTTGTCACAAGAGTTATGCCTTGCACCAGATCCTCCAAGCTTCTCACATGCCTTATGATCTACAAATATATTTCTTTGATTTATATGCAGTGGATTAGTAATCTACTCTGCATCTATGTTCTTGTTTGGATTAGAACATGTCTTCATATCTACCATCAGACCTAAGGTCTACCTTCTCTCAAAACCTAATAATATCTTTTCCTTTACACTTGAAAACAAACACTTGTCACTATTCCCTTGATCTATCTTTACCTTTATCTCATCTACATGCTTGTATCCACTCGTAACCTCTTGTGCACTATGTCTTTTCATCACTGTCATCAAGCCTTTTGTCCTACCAACACCTATCATCATTTTACTATCCTCACATACCACTACACTCACTATACCATCAGTCTTATTTCCTATTGTTCCTACAGATCCTTCACACTTTAAAAGCTTACCTTCAATCAAAGGACATATCATTGTTCCAACCAACACATTCTTATTGCAATCTATTGTCAACAAACTAGAATCAACCTTTATACCTACTACCAAAGCATTTTTTATCTTCATACTGGCTGAAGCATCCCACTTTTTGTCTTCCTTCACATATTTTATAATTTCCCTCCTTACACACATTATCGCTTTTTCTTTTCCTTTCTCATCTTCCACCAAAGGAGTCAATACAAACTTGCATCCATCCTTCACTATTGTATATGTGTTTTCTCTCCCATTATACATTGCATGCCTGTCATATTGCCAAGTTTTACCTAGGAGTAGGTGACAACAATCGATGGGAAGGATATCACAAACCACACTGTCTTTATAGCCTCCAATTTGGAAATCTGCCACAAATTTTTCATTAACCAACATAGATTGCCCATCACTCAACCTTGACACTTTATAAGGCAATTCATGAGGTACTTTTTGCAGATTCAATTTTTTTACCATCTTACTAGAGACCATGTTTTCAGTTGAGCCTGAATCAATCATAATTTTGCATACCTTGTTTTTACACTTACATGTAGTATTGAAGAGGCTCTTTCTTTGCAAATGTTCCACTTCCTTGGCTTTCTTCAACATTGTCTTTCTCATCAACAACATTTCCCCTGTTTCAGGAGTAGCTCTCAAACTTGTAGAATGGTTTCTTTCACACTCTTCTTCTTGAACTAATTGTGCTCTCCTATCAATCATTTTTTCACCACTTGAAAAACTACCAACCCTCTCAGGACATTTCCAAGATGGATGGCCATATTCATTGCATGTATAACATCTCCCTACAAAATCATTAGAACTTCTACTAGCGCTAAACCTTCCTCTACCCCTAAAACCTCCTCTAGTATCAACACCTTGCTCCTTACCTTTGTTTTCCCCTTCTTGTTCTTCCAATGGCTACTTTGGTGTAGAAATTAATCCTCTTCCTCTCACTAATTTCTCTTGTCTCCTCTTAAGTTTTTCCTCCACCCTGATTGCTAATTGGAAGCACTCTTCAATAGATTTGGGGTTAGCAACAACAAGTTCATCTTGTATATTAAATCTCAAACTATAGACATGAAAAATATCCTGATCAACTAACTTCAATTCTTCTCTAAATCACCCCTCTACTAACCTTTTAATTAATTCATCTTAATTCCTTTGTTAATCAAATAAATCAAATTTATTTGATTAAATCATTATCCTCTTTTGATTAAATAAATCATTTTATTCATTTATTTAATCCTAAAGTCCCTCTTTAATTAAATAAACCAATCTTATTTAATTAACTTCTAAAGTCCCTCATTTGATTAAATAAATCAAATTTATTTAATTAAATCACTAACATCATCCTCTTTGATTAAATAAATCAAATATTTATTTAATTAAATCTAAAATCATTATCCTCTCAACTTTGATTTATTTAAATCCTAAAATCTAAGTCAAAATTGTCAAATTACCTAACCTCCTTTTATTTAATCAAATCGTGATTAAATTTAATCTTAATCCATGTCACATCCTCTAGCTTTTCCCACTTGCACAAATAAATCAATTAAATTAATTTATTAAATCTTCATTTTCTCTCAACTTGGCATCTTTGAGGGAATATTCCTCCAAATTTGAAAATCCCTCCAAATGGGATGTGTCCTTCCAACAAGGCATTTATTTCATCTTACAAGTCCTTTTTCCTTGAGCCAAGTGGCCATAACTCCATTTGACTCTCCCTCCACCTTATCATTTCACTAATTTCAAATTTCAACTAACTGCATTTATGGGCACATTCATCAAAATGTGCACATCCTTAGCCCATTCACATGGTGAAAAGTGGCTTCTTCCTATTGGTTGGGTTTTTTTTATCCCACATTCATCCCTTTTGCCTCTTCTCTCATCGAATTCTTCTATAAATAGAGAGGTTATCCTTCATTTTTATCATCCACAACTTAGAGAAAAGTTACTCTCTTCACATTGAGAGCTAATTTTATCCACTTCATTGTAATAGAATCTTCAAGGCATTTTGATCATTGAGCTTGTCAAGGGTTGGGAAAGGGCCACTTTTCATATCAAAGTGGCACCAATCCAATATGGAATAGGTATACTTCATGTTTTAATATGCTTTAGTTATCTTGTTATTTGATTGCATTTTGAAGCATGTTGAAATATCTCATATGGATGTTAAATGTTTGCTTTGTTTTAAAATAATAATCATGCTAATATGTGTGTTAGAGTTTAAGCCATTTGTAGATCTTGACGTCTACATTATGGCACTATAAGGAGGGAAATGCTTTGATGGAGCTTTGTCCAAGCATACAAGTTCTGTATATTGTTTAGTTTTTACTTGAAGTCTTTCCTTCATTGATAAACTTGAAATATTTGGTCTTAGAGGTTAATATAATAACTTTGCATACATGATGTGAGAAGTGGCAATTTATTTTAGATGCCTCCTCTTATTTCTTTCTTTGTTTTTGTATATATGTTGAGATTAAGAGGTGTATCGGTGTTTCTTTCATCTTTGTCCTTATACCTATCGTTTACCTCCTTCAACGATTCTAACGCTCCTTTTTGATTAATCCATTACACTCCAAATAGTTTTCTGCTCTGTAAAGTGTGTTTCCTTTTTGATTAATCCATTACACTACAGATTGCTTTGTGCTCTGTAAAGTGTGTTTCGTTATGCATTGATAAGGAGCGTCAATTTTGTGTCTATCATGTGGTTCCATGCACCAAGAAAATCATTGTTTTTTTTGGGTGTTCGATGTACCATGTAGGGATTGCATATTAAATACGTGCATTTCACTTTAGATATTCATTGAATGCTTTATATATCATTTATCTTTTGTCGCTCTGTCCATGCATCAACTAAACATTTGTTGCAAATGGGATTTGTAAATCTTGCTTTTGTTGTAATTGCTAACTCACCTTTCTTCCTCTGTCGATGTCTATGAATCATGCATTCTATGATAACCACATCCAATGGGCTAGTTGATGAATGAATCCCTACCATAAGAACATGTTTCCCTGTCGCTTCACATTTAAAATGCAAAAAAATGGTTAAATTACAGATGAGCTCACTTGGCCCACAACACGTACAAAACAACTATTTCCACATGTGATTCATCAAATCCGGCCACCGAAAAGGGGAAAGGATGGTGCCTATATGGTGCATGTCCCAATGAATGATTGACACCACCAAAATGCAGCTCACAAACACTTGAAACCAATTATCAGATTAAAGCAACGCCATTTTCACTGCCAAAGGCCTCCTTATGCCTTCTTCATACCCACACATTCTGTCTAACATTCCACATGCCTCATCCTTTTTTGCTTGCATGTTTGCTAAAGCATTTCCAACTATAACATTTGACAAAAATCCTCTAATTTTTTCTGAATATTCGCTTGACTAATGCTTCACCACAAACATGTGTTTTTCCCTTGCATTACTATCAAGAATTTTGCAAATCTCTTCATATTTCTCTTCAGAAGCTAATGATTTGTAGGATTAGTGTGACTTTATATTGTCTAAACAAGAATGCGACAGAGCATACCCTGCTGAAGGTCTGAATAGGAGTGTCTTTTAAGAATAGACAATACCATTATAAATAAATCAATGTGCTTCATATTCTACTTGAATCACACTTATGATGATATATGCTTCATATGGAATTCAACTTATGAATCATACTTTTGTTGGCAAGTTCAATCTTTCACCTAACTTAAAGTCTTGGACACTGCAATCGTCAAGTCTTTTGTCATATTTCAGTCTGCACCATTTCATTGAGTAAGTATTTTGTCATCTGCTCAGACTGCACGTATTTATTGTTCTCTTCCATATACTTTGAATCTATTCGAAGTCACTGATGTTATAGAGCTTATGGGGTGTTGCTGAAACCTCTGACATTATTGGATCTATGATACTCCCAATGAAGTAGTCTTCTATAACTGCTATGGATTTACGCACTGTAGGTTTTTTTTAGAGGAATCTGATATTGACTCACAATGGCACTGGAGTGCTCAACAGGTGCTATTACCATCGTCCAAGTGGAGTTGTGTGCTTTCACAATACAGGTCCATAATTATCCTACATGCATAGTATTTATCTGAATTAGTACTCTAACTCGATAGTAGTTATTGTAAATTGCAACTGGTTATATTTCTTATAGGTTATATCATGGACACTTGAATTGCAGCTTATCGATATATTGATATAAGCTTGTAAATCTAACTATGATGAGTCATGCTCAATCTTTGATCATATGAATCTGAATTCACTTTGCATTAAATGAATCACATTGAACTTCAGCCTAACTTAAAGATTTTCTAGACAATTTCACCCAAACTCACTAGCTTTTGGATTTGGTCTAAAATTGAACAAACAACCTCAAAAACTTGATTTTGGTGCTATAAAAAGAACTCACATTTGTCTTCAAGGATCTAAAATGAACATGTGCATTTGGTGTTTTGTAATATTTTTCATAAAGTAATATCATTTAAAAAGGTGTATGCACTTCTCTCGCGCTTCACGGCGATCTTGAGAATCAAAAGTCTTTTTGTGATATTAAGTTGTCAAAAATATTGCCTCCACATTTCGATTTGGGTTTAAAATTGACAAATCTTGCAAGTGTGAGTGGAACATATCGCGTGTGTTCTCTCTTTGTTTCTCAACGAATATTGATTGAACTACGGGTATGTTTACTCACTTTTGTTTATCTTAGAGGACCTGCCTTGTGGGAAAAAGTAATCACCCAAGGGAACAACCCAATTGGAAACACGCTAAAGCCAAGAAACTTCCAACCGGTATATAAGTGTGGGTTCTTGTTGAAAGGAAAGAATCACGATGGTCATCTCGATGACAAGGGCAGCAATGGTCTCTCACTGAATGGGTGATCCCCCACGAACAAAAATTCTATATTAAAACCCTTGATCTATTTGTTGGTGAAAGAACGGTTGTTTTGAAGCCACCCCACACTTTTACGGCTTTTAGTAGAAATGGAAATGATGCCATGGGATTTTCATGGGTACTGATGCTTGGCTGCCCCATATAAGTGAGTGTCATGGAGGGGAACCAGTGGGGTCAAGCATCTAACCATTTGCTAAAAGTAGGCATAGTTGGACTTGTCCAAGTGGGGATTCAACAAATACAGTCTTTCATAACCATAGGGTTGTACTTGTTCTTGGAAACAAAACACTTTGCTTGTTCATAAAAATTTGGAAAAAAACATTCAACATTGTCATCAAGACTTCAAACCCTTTAGGAAGCAAATATCTTTGACAAAATTCATGTGTTATTGCTTTCCCTTGGGATTCTATCCTTAGAGGTTTCTAAACACTTGGATTTATATCTCAATTTTCTTACTAAAGTCAACAATAGGAAACTTTTTCCTTAAATTCCTTGATTTCCACATAATACACTTTGTGGGATGATAAGAAGTTAAGACATTAGACATTTAGTTTGAAGAAACCTAATCAAGAATTGTTTGTGGTAAAAAGAAGTCACTAAGAAAAGATAAGAACAATTGGACCCCACACATGTTCTTGGTATCTTTTGGTCATATTGTTTTCATGCAAACATTGGTCTTTTGGTTTGAACTACTCTTAGAGAAAAGCATGTTCTTCAATATATTGGTCTAGTAAACAAGTCCTTCTTAGGTTCATTTAGGATCAAATCAAACACATCATCCATCCCAAAAATATATCAAAATCCATCCCACCAAACAACTTTAAGAGCTTTGGAAACATCACTGTCTAGACTTGGGTACATCCTTAAACCAAATCAAAATCATTTGTTTAGTTAGGTGTTTTTGGATGAATCCTTCCACACACACTTAGTTAAATTATCACCTCTTTGAACAAGTTTACCTTAAATATCACATCTAAAATCTTAGGGTTTACAATCTCATTATCCAATCAAACCCTAAGTCTAGCATTGATCCACAATTCCTAATAGTTCAACACCCATATCATTCATCCCTTTCATCCTTCATCTCATCATTGGTCCTGAACACCTTAGAGGTTCACTTTTGCAACAAGGTGAAAAAACAAGAAGAACATGGAATATAAACTTGATCCATACGTCATGAGCAGTCTAAACCAACCAAACTATCAAATCCTTACAATGCCAATTGATTTTCAACACTCACATTTATACAATCCGTACATAGGATCATTATCTCCTACAAACCTCGATGGTACAACAAATGTGAGTATGCCCAGTCAAGAGTCTGGAACATCTTTCTCGATGGTAGATTTAAATCCAAGTCCAAACCTACAAATCTATCAACCGAACAATCAATGCATGTGTCTTTAAACAAATAACATTATCCCACCAAATCCATACATGCCAAATGTGAATATACCAAGTACAAGTTTACCAAACATGAACATTTCAAATCCACACTTGGTAAACTTTGGGGTAAATATGTTTGTGAATTATACAAATATTTTTCAAAGTCCAAACAATATGTTAACAAATCCATGTATTGATCCAAGTCAAGTTAACACCATGCAAAATCAAAGTTACCTAAATCAAGGAAATATGATTCCCAACCACAACAATGTTCAAGTTTAACCCATAACGCCAAATCTGAACATCATCCCATATCAAAACATTGTCCAAAATCAATTTGTCCATGATCCCATGCAAACACCACAAGTATGCATCCCAAACCTGCTTGAACAAAAACCAAATCAACTATATCAAGGGAGTCAAGATCAAAATCAAGACCAAACTTTGCTAGATCAAATTGTTTCACTTGCCAAAATAATTGAAGCATTGCAACAAGAGACATCTCCACCCCAAAATCAATACACTCTTCCATTGGTTAAACCATGTATTCAAAGCATTGAGTTGTGTCCACAACCACATCAAGAACAATATCTCCAATGTCAAGAAGTCGGATATCAAGATCAACAACATCAACAGAAAACCCAACCTTCACATCTCCAAGATCAATCATCACAAGGTCAATTTAAAGTACAAATCACACAAGGTAACAAACAAAATACAAACCACTTGGGAGACCAATCGAATCAGTCATGCAACAATTGGTACAAGAAAATCTCATGAAAATCCTTGTTTATAAGAATTATCAAGAGCCCCTAGTTAAACCACCTGGGTATAACGAGAAGCACCTTTGTGACTTTCACAAAGTAAAGGGACAGACAACATCAAATTGTATTCGACTCAAAAATCTTATCCAAGACCTTATTGATCAAAAGATAATCACTATTGGGTACAATGATGAAGATTCAACCACTAGTGATAGCATTGACAATCTCTCCACCACAATTGTTGAAAAAAATGATCAAGACCTATCCATCAATGAGTACATTGAAGATGTTTCCACCTCATTTGATGATTAACTCACCATACATCAAGAGCCACTTTTCAGTCATCTATTTCAAGGAGTGTTAGAGTTATTTGATACTGTTGACATAATCCATGATCGATCAACCAATGATCATGTTGGAAATGTCTCTACACTATCTAATGAGTTAGAGGAAATATCTCAAGGATTTATTCTAAGGAATGATCAACATCTTTCACCTAAGTCTAGCAATGGTCCTTCCTAAGACATATTGACATCCTTTGACCTCATGGTTACATAAGGGATCCTCAACTCAACATTTGATCCAAGTCCACTCAAAGATCAAGAGGATATTAAGGCACTTCCCATGCCTAATGAAGATATCCAAGATTCATTTGTAAGCAATCCATCCTTTGAAACTACCCCATGTCAAGAACTTTATCCAAAGCATGTCAAAAGAAATTTTGAAATCAATCAAGATCAATAATTTGTATCTCCAAGATACTACAATGATCTAATGGACACTCTCCTATCTATACAAGATGTCACAAATGATGATCACATCCACATAGCACATACTCCATCTAACCATGAGAAGATTTCTTTGGATGGACACATAGATGATATTCATTTAGAATAGGATTCCTTTACTCCTGACAATATTAAAAAAAGAGAGTAGGTTATTGATTCCTATAGTCAAACTGAGTTGTCAACATTAGGATAAGATATATCCCAAATTCAAACTGAAGACATCATGAATAAATATATCCAACATTATCCACTCAAGGAAACAGGTCAGACAGAACAAGATATTCCAAAGTCAGCAGAGCATCAAATTCCAATAACATCATTTGCAGTGGTCATTTATCATAGAATGTATTATAAACAAGAGCTCTCAGAATAGGTAGAATCAAAGCATGAAGGTGCTACTACCACCATACTAGGGGAAACTATGTCTCAAGAAAAAATCAACATAGGGAGCACCAAGAGTCCTTATGATGAAACCGATTCCAATACTACAACCAGTCACGTCATGAATCTTCATCCACCCATCACCCCATCCACAAATTGGGACCAACATCAAAAGAAAGAGTTAAATCAAAGCAAGAAGAACATCATCAAAGGAAAAGAAGTAGCGAAGCATGAAAGACAAATCAAATACTAGTGGATTCCAAAGAATACAAAGAAAAAATGTCCCTATCAAACTCCATTACTCAAAGAAACTATGGGGCAAAATAAAAAAGGGAAAAGTATCCATCAAAGATGCCCACAAAGGAAAAAGCAGGCTTCTCAAGCAATGTACAAAGTACATCAAGCAGTTGGTCCTAATTTCATGCACACTTCCGTATCCACCCATCATTGCTCATCTTCCTAATTTTGGAGAGTCAAAGGTTCCAAACTATCAACCAATCCATATTTTATCCCTAAACACACTCCATCCACACCTCTACGCATGATATCCAATTCTCACATTGACCATGTATTGGCAGCCAGCCTTCATCATAAGGATTCAGAGGGCACTCTATCACGATGTGTGCACAAAGACAAAGTTAACTCTGGTATCAACAAAGCAGATCAGGAATCTCAAAAGTTGTATTCAAGTGCACGTATCTTGGAAAATCAACTTCTTCAGGAAGGATACCAATGGCACATTATGACAAAATAATCTACATCGACACCACCAAGTGGTTCAACATGAGCTTAAAATCTTTCACGAAAAAATACAAAAAATCAAAAAAATCAGAAAATGTCCTAAAAAAATGGTTACCCTGATGAAAACCTGGCAAACAGGTATCTTGGTGACAACAAAAAAAAATTAAGAAAAACAAAATCCAAAAAAAATGAGAAAAATGATCAAAAATAGTAAAGAGAAAAAAATCGTCCTCTAGTGAAAACCACTTCGGTGGCACTTTGGGCAAGTACCTTGGTGAAAACCTGGAAAATAGGTGCCTCATGTAAATAAGAACTCTCCATCCACCAGGATCTTCACGACTCATTTTGCATCAACCATCCATTACGCTTTCATCATCCATCTATCTCCATCCATCATCCACTCGCATCCACACCATAGCTTGGTCTTGTATTCGTGTCATGATCCCTCTTGGTACTACTCGGCCCATTCTCAAGGTTAGTTTGTCTTGCCTTGATTAGAGTAGTCTATTACATCACAATGGGGGCATGTTCTCATCGGATCAGATTCATGTATGTTTTTGAGGTCCCTAAAAATTGAAAAATCCAAAAGCATCAGAAAATCCAAAAACATCATAATACTAAGAAAATCCAAAAACATTTAAAACATTCAAAATCCAAAAACAAGTCAAAAAGTCAGTCAAAAAAAGAGTTGTCTTGTCAAACTATAGGTCTCTGAGCCTTGAACGTAGGCAAGGGTGATCTTTGATCATCCCCTGAGACACTTAGGTCAGTCCTCTAGGAGTCCATCATAATAAAATGGTAATCCATTTGTTCATATCTCATCAATAATCGAGTCTATGTCAGTCGAACTATGTGGTCTCTGCGTGTATAACATAGGCAAGGCTAATCTTTTGATCAGCCCTTGAGGCCCCTAGGATAGGTCTTTAGGTTAGTCTCTTGGTCAAAATTTTAGAAAACCCCAGAACATTTAAAAATTTGAAAAATCAAAACATTTGAAAAATCTCAAAAATACCAAAAAAAGCCTCAAAACATTTTGAAAACTCCAAAAACATCCAAATATTTGAAAAAATCCATCTGTCTCATCTCGCTTTCACCCATAATAAACATCGCTCATAATAAACAATTGTCATCCTCAACCTTTGGCAAAACAGTCGGAAACAAGTCTAGCAGATCGAAAGTGAAAACTCAAAACGTCAAAGTCTAAGGTCTAGCACAGTACGTAAATAAGTTGTTCAACTCTTTGTGTCAAGAGCCTATCATCCAATCAATCCCAAATCAATCATCTGATAACATCATGCCCTAGGATGTATCCTTCCTACAATGGGCATTATCTATTGGCAATCGTTTCGGTTCTTATCCTCAAAAACATATTTCCTTTTGGTTAGCAATATTGAAGAGAATTAGCTTGTTTGTTTACTTTACCTTTGTCTTTTGACTTATCTCTTTGCGCTCATTTTGATGACCTCTCGATGATGTCCAAGCAAAAGGATTTAGAGAGATAAGAATGGGGAAACAATCATTATCTTTTCATTTGCTGTGTTTGTTGGATATTCTTGTAATATAACTTTGATCATACATGCTTTGTTTGGGTGTAGGGAGGATGTTTTGGGTATCTTGTTGACCACATATGAAGCTTACCTTCCTATGTTTTGGTAACCAAGATATTTGGAATATCAAAACTATATTTTAAATAAGGTTTCGCATGTCAGGTGTGAATAGGAGTACTCCTATCTGATTGTCAAGTCAAAGTCCATCACACTAGGTGCAACACCATCCTGGTTCTTTATACCTTGATGCATCGTGCTTATGTGTGTTATCAAACATAAGGTAAGTGGCCCTTTTAAAATCCCAATTCCTGATAAGAAAATCATCCATCTCTCATCATCATCGTCTCATGTCTTGTTGGAATCTCTTTCTTTCTTCTATCTCCTTTTCATGCTAACATGGTACCAAGATTAGTTAATCATCATCACCAATGCATCCATCCTGCATCCATAAACTACCAACATACCGCACATCATATCATATCATATTGATCATCATCATAATATAGATTTGTTAGTCTAAGCATCTCATAAACCATACATTCACATAAAACATCCATTGCATAACCATATAGGCATCATCACATCATCCATCTCAAATGAAGTACACCATCATTTAAGTTGTTTAGGATAATATAGATTGGTTATTCTAAGCATCTTAAAACCATCTCATTTGCATAACCATCTATGCGTCCATCTTGAACCTCTTTGTCGCAAGATCAACCCTCAAATCGAATCTTTTTGCTCGATCTCTCAAGGGGGCAATGTACCAGTATACTTCTTTATGTTGAGGCATTCAAAAAAATCAGAATTTTTTTGAATTTTGATCGCAGTAAGTTTATTCTTTGAACCAACACAGCAGGTACATTGCTTCAAAGAGGAGCAAAATGCAGACATGAAAATATATCCTGATCAACTAACTTCAATTCTTCTCTAAATCATGCCTCTACTAACCTTTCAATTAATTCATCTTAATTCCTCTGTTAATCAAATAAATCAAATTTATTTGATTAAATCATTATCCTCTTTTGATTAAATAAATCATTTTATTTATTTATTTAATCCTAAAGTCCCTCTTTAATCAAATAAATCAATCTTATTTAATTAACTTCTAAAGTCCCTCATTTTATTAAATAAATAAAACTTATTTAATTAAATCACTAGCATCATCCTCTTTGATTAAATAAATCAAATCTTTATTTAATTAAATCTAAAATCATTCTCCAATCAACTTTGATTTATTTAAATCCTAAAATCTAAGTCAAAATTGTTAAATCACCTAACCTCCTTTTATTTAATCAAATCGTGATTAAATTTAATCTTAATCCATGTCACATCCTCTAGCTTTTCCCACTTGCACAAATAAATCAATTTAATTAATTTATTAAATCTCCATTTTCTCTCAACTTGGCATCTTTGAGGGAATATTCCTCCAAATTTGAAAATCCCTCCAAATGGGATGTGTCCTTCCAAGAAGGAATTTATCTCATCTTATAAGTCCTTTTTCCTTGAGCCAAGTGGCCATAACTCCATTTGACTCTCCCTCCACCTTGTCATTTCACTAATTTCAAATTTCAACTAACTACATTTATGGGCACATTCATCAAAATCTGTACATCCTTGGCCCATTCACATGGTGACAAGTGGTTTCTTCCTATTGGTTGGGTTTTTTATCCCACATTCATCCCTTTTGCCTCTTCTCTCATTGAATTTTTCTATAAATAGAGAGGTTATCCTTCATTTTTATCATCCACAACTTAGAGAAAAGTTACTCTCTTCACATTGAGAGCTAATTTTATCCACTTCATTGTAATAGAATCTTCAAGGCATTTTGATCATTGAGCTTGTCAAGGGTTGGGAAAGGGTCACTTTTCATATCAAAGTGGCACCAATCCAATATGAGATAGGTATACTTCATGTTTTAATATGCTTTAGTTATCTTGTTATTTGATTACATTTTGAAGCATGTTGAAATATCCCATATGGATGTTAAATGTTTGCTTTGTTTTAAAATACTAATCATGCTAATATTTTTGCTAGAGTTTAAGCCATTTGCAGATTTTGACGTCCACACAAACCACCTAGATATCTAGCCATCTTTTTAGCCTCATCCTCATCCCTCCTTGACCTTATGCTTAATTTGTAAAATTCATCAATGTAGGCCTTAACATCTAGATCTTTTTGTTTCAATCCTTGCAACTTCTTATACAATTGAACTTCACAATCTTTTGGAAGAAACTTACATTTCAGTTTTTGCACCATCTTGTCCCATGAAGTAATCCTTGATCTACCTTGTTTTCTCCTCTTTTCTTGCTCGTAGTCCCACCATAAAAGTGCATGTCCTTTTAGCTTCTTTTTTTCCACCTTCACCACCTACTCATCTGAAATGTCTTCACTTTCAAAGTAATTATCCATAGTAGCAATCCAATCAAGAAATTTCTCTTCTTTCAAATTACCACCATAAACAAGAAGATCAACTTTTACCTTATGAGAATCACCTTTCACTACTTTGAGCATCTTCACCATCCTCCAATCTTCAGGGTCTAGTTCCACATCAACATCTTCATATTCTTCATCATATTCCTTTGTTTCACTCTCTTCATTTTCATCATTTTCATCTCTCATTTTCTTTGTCTCCAAGGCAGCAAGCCTTTCCAACACAACATTATGTGACTCTAGAAGCTTAGCATGCTTCTCTTTTAGATCTTGCAACTCTCTAGCAACACCAACATTCTTAGGAGGCATCTTTACCAATTTGTCTCTTCACAATCAAACCTGAAAAATCAATCCAATCACCAACAAAAGATCTTGTGCCTGAAGCTCTGATACCACTTTGATGCAATACAAGGTGGTGGAAAACCCCAAACAAACTCAAACTAGTTAGATACAAACAACAACCAACCCTTGAATCACTAAACACTCAATTTGAATCAAGCTTTCACCAATAGTCTTGTAGCCTTAAAAATTCAACCTTACACAATATCTTTTAGAGAAGGCCTTTCAAATACCTTCTAGACACCATCTAAGTCTCATAACACCACCCCACACAACATTCCAACAAATTCACCAAGACTTCTTTGTCACAAAATAGAAAACCTTTAGACTGCCCTATTTTAGGGCTACTCAATTAGGCCAATTTAACGAAGGAAGTACTTCCTAAACCCTTCACTCTCACCAAAAATCACTTGATAGAGTTGAATTGTGACCCAAAACCACAAAATTCATCATCTGTTCACAATTATCAGACCTCTAGAACACTGCACCACGAAACCCTCCTTTATCATGCAAAACAAAAGGGTTTATTGAAAATCATATAACCCAGGCTTCTCAAACCAAAAAAAATCATAAAAAACCTTTCATTTACTCTGCACAAACTTAGGAATCCATCACAAGACCAGTACCATCAATAGTTTTCCAATACCCTACTTTGGTTCCTTTATTTCATCATGAAAAGACCATGTATGACCCTAGGGCTACTCTCCAATTTCACACAACTTATGTTCCCTGCATTCAAAACCATATGAAGGTCTATTATAACATACAACATGCGTTTCCACCAAGTAACAAACTAAGACAATAGGTGGAAAGGCTCGTTCCATTATATACCCTTCAAACAGGCCCTTTACTGGGTTTTACCAAGCATATTTAGAAACCTACAAAGATCTCCCTCCAAATTTATTGTTAGACCTTCAGAATGGGTTCAAAAGAAATCTACTTCCATTCCCTACAAAACACAAATCAATTTAGAGAATTTATTACATGTACAGGCCTATACAGTATAAGAAGAATATAGAAAACCAGAGAAAAATGTAGAAATAAGTGTTGTATTTAATGTTGGAACTCCAATACAATTATCAACAACAATTCCTCGAGCCATGGAGAGGCTTTATATAGCTATCACATTTGAATACCAATCATACCAATGTTCATAACTATTTTTTGAACTTTCGAACCTTTTATATTCCTAAATGTTACAATTTTTGTCTATTTTGGTTAACAACATTTCTTTAGCCTTTTCGCAACTTTTATTTCCTAAACATAAATGGTGTAAAACCCACCTAAGTTATATTGATAACCATATTTTTAGACCTTATTTAAAGAAAATAAACTCAAAGCACCCCTTCAAACTTCCTAGACACACCTATGACCAATCAAATGAGAAAATTTTGACAAAGGTGTTTAGGTGCTCCTACACCACTTTTGCACTAGATCAATGTTTCCTAATTTATTTACGAGTTTTACTTCAAAAATTTACACATTCTTTAGATTAATCATTTCCATGTTTTCTAGCTTAGTGGTGATGCTTTTCAGATTCATAGTTTTTTGCTTTCTAGTTTAATTGATTTCCAGCTTTCTAGATAGATGATTTACTACTTTCAAAGTTAGAAGCCTCTTTAGTTTAGAGTTTATTCAGTGGTTTAGTATTTAGGAAACCTGAGAGAGATAGTTGAGGTGTCTTCTATATTGCATACAACCTTTGGACACTACCTGGTCGATATATGAATGTGTTTATTAACTAAAGTGTTAGGACCTGACGACAACCTATCACTTTTTGGTGTCATTTTTGGGGAAGCCATTTTCTAGTGTTAGTAGGAGATATCTTAAATACCTATTTTCGGGATAGAAATAGTCCTTTGGCTTCTTTTCTACATTGTCAAGAAATGAGGCCCCCACAAAAGATTCTTACCAACCCCCCCCCAATCGACATACCGACAACAAGTAGGGAGGAAGGCAACTCAGATCAAGAACTTAATGAGGAATTGACCGAATAGGGTCAACCTGAGACCTTCCCACACACCCTGAAAAGAGAACATATAATTGTAGAGGAGTATATTCCTTTGCAAACTCTAGAACCTCACCCAACTAAGAGAATTTCGGAAGAGGATCACATCCCCTTCAACATCATGGGTGACTATAGAATTGTCACCAACAATAATAATAATCCACCACCACACACATTCACTTACCCTGTTGCTATTGATGCAAATGATGATACGAAAAATGAAAATTATCTCACCGACCTTCTTGCCAACCTAATTATCTCACCGACCTTCTTGCCAACCTTCAGGGGTTTGTCTACTAAGGACCTTGATTAGTTTCTATTTGAGTTTAAAGTCTTGTGTCAGACATATGACTACAAGAGTGATAATAAAAAACTAAAGCTTTTCCCTTCCACTCTGAAAGACTAAGCTATGCATTGGTTTATGGGATTAGATTCTCATTTGATAACTGCCTGGGATGAAATGGAGTCTATATTTTTGCAAAAGTACCAAAGTTACTGTAGGTTCAGCAATAGGAAAGAAGAATTGTTTAAAGTAAGGAAAAATGAGGATGAAAGTTTAGAAGATTATCTAGATAGGTTTATCTTCTTATCTAAATGTTGTGGTGGAGAATTCATAAGTCTCAATATTCGGAAGACCTTATTCCTTAAAGGTCTTGATGATGAAGCTCAGAGGAGCTTGGATTTAATGGGAAAAGGAGACGTGTCCCAACTGAGACTAGATGATATTATGGAATTTTGTCAGAATTTCTCTCGAACTCGAGGAGGAATCAGGAATTCCACTCTCTTTAAAGGTTCCAATGATATCAGAAAACTTTGTGAAGAGCTGGCTAACTTCAAAAATAACATTATCATCCAGTTAAACACTACTTTAGACAGTATACAAGCTAAAACATGAAGTCCTGAAACCTTTTCCATCTATTGCCCCAGGTGCCGAAACAAACATCTTCTAAGAGAATTCCCTTTGGAAAAAGTTGATAAGATTGACGTTTGTCAAGTGTGTGACAAAAATCACCCCACTGATCAATGTGAGATACTAAACACCATCAAAAGTTATAAGAAAAGAACAACGCTGATCGAGGAAGAAGTGAACATTGTCAATCAAAGAATTGGAGGCAATTTTTCCTATGGCTAGAATTCCAATCCCAACTGGAGACCCCAACCAAATTGGAACAATAATCAATGGGAAACACCCAGGCCATAGACACCACCTCCAGAACCTCCTAATTGGGGAACCTATCCCTGGGGACCACCAGAATGGGCCAATCAATCTTGGGGTAACCCTCACTGGCCTAACCAGCCTCAACAATAGTGTTAACCTCAAAATCCAATTCCTCAATGGAATCAACTTAAACATCAGTTTTACATTGGCCCTAGGGGAATGCCTACTCAACAATAGAACTTTCTACCACCTCCCCAGAATACACAACAAAATGAACAAGTTAACCAACCACCACTTTTGACGCAACTAGTTCTGAACCCAAAGAACAATCACCTAAATACTTTGGTATATTCTGCAGAACAAGACAATGCCATTGGACTTAATGCCATGCACTGTGGAAATATGCATTTAAGGTCTGGTAAAACACTTTCATAGCTGACTATTGAAGAAATCGTCGATGAACCTATCAAGAATTCTACTGAGAAAACCCCCATAACACCCACATTTGTTGAACAAATCCCTGGCATTATGCAACATAAACCTAGCCTGCCATCTTTAGTTGGAACTTCCAACCTACCTCAGGAGGAGGGGGGTCAGTCTCCAACTGAACTTTCAAAGGATCCCATGCCTAAAGATAAACAACCTCCAACTGAACTTCCAAAGGATCTCATTCCTAAAGACAAAATCAAAGAACCTTTTCTGGAGTGACTAAAACCAATTCCTGTGAAAGATGCTCCATAAATTACCACACCCACTGAAACTGCATTGATACAAGAAATTAAGCAATTGTAGATTGAAGTTCCCTTGTTACAGCTGATTAAAGAGATCCCTGAGTTAAACCAACTAATTAAACAATTGTGTATTAAGACTTGAGGGAGAAAACTGAAATGAATCAACACCGTTCACATAAATGGTACCTAGCAGACTTGTTAGCTGGGACGACCACTGCTCTGAAGTATGATGATCCAGGTAGTCTGCTTATAACAATAACAGTTAATGAGGTTGCAATACCTAACACTTTAGTGGACCTTGGATCAGCCATTAACGTGATGACTGTTGATGTGATGGAAAAACTAGGACTTACTCATCTACACCCCACAACTATAGTTTTATAGATGGCAAATCAATCCATAGCTATTGTAAAGGACATCATTGAAAATTTTCTTATTAAGGTGGATGGATGGGAATACCCAATAGATTTTTAGAAAATTGAATCCCTTACACCTAAGGAGAGTTATCCAATAATTCTGGGATGACCATGGTTGGCCACTGTTGCAACCAAAATTGACTGCAGGGAGGGAGGAATGACCATCTCACATGGATCTAATAGAAAACACTTGTTTTTGTATCCTCCTGCCAAGCCTGTCCAATACAATAAAGTATGGGTTGATGAATTAGATGTAAAGGATGAGGCTTCACTGGCCATGGTAGTTATCAAACAACATTGTGAAGAATTAGAGGATGAATTGGAGAACGACGTGGGAAATCTTATCATGGATTCAGGTAGTGAGGAAATGTTAGATATAGAAGAAATCCTAGGACACCCAATGAACATAGATCGCACAAAATTTGATAGTGCCAGTTTTATCAGATTACCTTGTCCTTTGATGAACTTAGCTCCAAAAACTCACCATTTCTTTGCAGATGTTGCCCAACTTCATAAAATTGTACCTAACAATTGTCCACTTAACATCCTGATAAGGCCCATGTACACTGTCACGTCCAACCATCTGGGAGTCAAAACCATTATGTTAATGACAAGAAAAACTTTGAACATCAACAATTTGTTGACTGAGACAAAATAAAAAAGATTATTTAACACCCTGGTGAATAGATCTAAAGTGTTCGCCTAGGACTATATAGATATGAGAGGAATACACCCTAGTGTGTGTACACATCATATCTATACTAAGGATGTTCGACCTGTCTACCAACCACAACAAAGAATCAATCCTACTCTAAAAGACATTGTTAAAATTGAGATTGAGAAACTCTTACAGGTAGGATTTATCTACCCAATTTTTGATAGCAAGTGGGTGTCACCCTTGGTTGTAGTTCCAAAGAAGAATGGGAAGTGGAGAGTGTGTGTAGACTATAGGGAGCTTAATAAAGAAACACACGGAGATTATTTCCACCTGCCATTCATGGACCAAGTATTGGATAACTTGGCTGGGAGGAAATATTTTTCATTTCTGGATGGATTTAGAGGATACAACCAGATACAAGTAGCAGCAAAAGACCAGGATAAGATGACCTTTATCTACCCTTGGGGGACATTTTCATATCAGGTTCTTCCCTTTGGGATATGTAACACCCCTGCAACATTTCAAAGGGCCATCCTGGTTGTATTTGTTGAGTTGGTAAATGAGTGAATGAAAGTTTATATGGACAACTTCATTGTTTATAGTTCAACTTTTGATGAAGCCCTCACAAATCTAGACAAAGTATTAAAATGGTGTGAGGATCATCATTTGTCCCTAAGTCACGAGAAATGTTTGATCACGGTGGAACAAGGAATAGTTCCGAGACATCATATTTTAGCTGAAGGGATTAAGGTTGATGCTAAAAAAATTGAAGTCATACAACAACTCGAAATCCAAAAAACTCAAATTGATGTCAGGTGTTTCTTATGGCATGCTAGATACTACCAAATATTCGAAGAAAAATTTAGCAAAATCGCAACCCCTATGTTTTCTCTCCTTTAGAAAAATGTAGACTTCATTTGGATGACCGAGTGTCAGTCTTCATTTGAAATTATCAAGGAGAAACTCATATCGGCCCCTGTCCTTCGAGGACCCAATTGGAGCCTTCCATTCCATATCTATGTTGATGTAGCTAATGATGCCATTGGAGTGGTTATGGGGCAAGAAGATGAGAATGGGGGAAAATATGCTATATACTTCATCAACAAGAATTTTTTGCCAACAAAAAAGAACTATACCACAACAAAGAAATATTTTTTAGCTGTAGTGCATGCAATCAAGAAATTTTGACATTATGTCACAGGATATAAAGTTAGAGTGCATAAAAATCACTCATCTATCAAGTACCTCATGAAAAAACCAGTGGTAAATGCAAGGATAATTAGGTGGTTACTTATCCTCCAAGAATTCAATGTCACAATTGTTGACAAACTAGGGAAGTCCAACATAGTTGCAGACTTCTTATCCTAGATTAAACATGATGGCGACTGTGCACCACTGCAAGACAAGTTTCCAGACAAAAATTTGTTCACCATCTCCACTAAAACCCCTTTGTTTTTCAATATTGTGAATTATTTTTCCACCACAGAAGTACCACCTCACTTTTCATCAAAATAGAAGAAACACCTCATCAGAGAGAGTGCCCCTTTCAAACGGATTAATGGAATCTTGCTTTGATGTGGAACTAATATGATTCTACAATAGTGTGTTAGGGTAGATGAGACCTATAGTATCCTGAGAGCCTGCCATGATGACCCTTTAGGAGGGCATTATTCTGCTAAAAGGACAACTCACAAGATTTTGGGAGCAGGATACTACTAGCCTTCAATGTACAAGGACATCAAGAAATACATTCACCGATGTGATGAATGCCAAAGGGTAGGAAGGATGATGACCTCTAACAAAATTCCCCTATAGCCTCAAGTAGTCCTTGAACCATTCAAAAAATGGGGATTGGATTTTATTCGCCCAATAGACCCTTCTTCATAAGGAAAAGAGTACATCCTAGTCTATACCGATTACTTGACTAAGTGGGCAGAAGTGTAAGCCCTACGTATTGCTAGGGAGGAATAGGTAGTTGATTTCCTCTACAATAGAATTTTCCTCAAGTTCGGAGCTCCAAGGACAATTGTCATAGACCAAGGCCCCCAATTTATGTCTAAAGTTCTATTGACATTCATAGATCACTTCCAAATAAGTCACAAGAAGTACTCACTCTACCATCCGTAGGAAAACAGACAAGTTAAGGTCACTAATAGGAAGTTGGAAAACATTTTAACAAAAATGGTTTCTTCGGGAAGGAAAGACTGGGCTAGGAAACTACTAGAAGCTATCTGGGCCTACAACACAACTTGGAAATCAACCACTGGCTATAGCCCCTACACGTTAGTCTTTGGGAAGAATCCCCTCTTACCCATTGAATTTGAACTCCAAACCCTTAGAACAACCATGGAATTGGGCATGGATCTCAAATGGGCCCAAATTGAGAGAGTTTTACAGCTTAGCGAACTAGACGAACTTTTATTGGATGCCATCCGTTAAACTAAACTAGTCCAACAACAACGTAAGGTCTGGCATGATAAACATATCATGGAAAAAGAGTTCCATACTGGGGATTGGGAATTATTGTTCGATTCCATATACAAGGATCATCAAGGGAAACTCAGGACACACTGGCTTGGACCATACAAAATTTCTGAAGTGTTTGCTAATGGTTCTATCCAGCTGAAACCTATTGATGGTGATACCTGAACTATTCTAGTTAATGGGCACCGATTTTGCATCTATCATAAGCTTGTTAATAAAGAGGATTTTACAAAAATGGTAGAAATGGAAGGATAAATCCACTGCATTGACTCTACTGTGGCAATGCCAATATAGTTTTGTCAAATAAATTCCAATTTAAAAAATTAAAAATTAAAAATTAAAAAAATAAAAATAAATAAAAATTATTTCCATTTCAGATGTTTCTTCAATTTCTTCATCAACTTCACTATTTGGACTTGACTAAATTTTTTTCTATATTTTGTAGGACTTCATCTTTTTGGTGAATACAATTCTAGCGCACCCTGCTATGATGCTACTGAAACTTGCTGCTACAATGCTCAAGAACCTATACAACAGACTTGACCCACTCCTCATCTTGATCCTACATTCTAATGCATCACTCAATGATGCTTTAGGAAGCCAAGGCCAAAACATCACATCTTTCTTTCTTCCGGTGGCATCTTTTCAATGATGATCCAGAATTCTGATGTTTCTTCTGTCCGGAAACATCTTTTCAGTGATGCTCCAGAATTTTGTTGTTTCTTCTATCTTGCGGCATCCTTTCAGCGATGCTCCATAATTTTGCTTGGGTGCTCTGAAATTCTGTTCGGATGCTCCAAAAATTTTTGTTGCTGCTCTGATTGCATCTTTCAGTGATGCTCCAAAAATTTAGGTTGTTGTCCTTGATGCATCTTTTCAATGATGCTCTAGAATCTTCAATCTTGTTACCATTTTTTGATGACCTCTCTCTGCGATGTTCTGGAATTCTCCTTTCCTCTACTTTGGTTGTATTTTCCGGTAATGCTCCAGATTTTTGTAATTTTTTTCTTTCCAGTCTTTTGATTTTTCCTAAGTTTTGCGCATGCCTATCATTTGATTTTATGTCATTGCCAGATTTGCTCCTTAATGATTATTCATCCACATCATACTAAACCCCTCCATAATAAATAAAATTATTATAACAATACCTTTTGTCATAATAATTTTTTCCACCACTTCAACCATCCCATCCGTGCCATTATTATCCACCACCACCCTCGCCAACCATATGACTATCCAATTACGTTAGCACATGTGAGTGACATTCAATCTAATGACAAGACACAAGGTACATGTGAATTTATTTATTTAAAAGAGTTAGTACTTATTTTGAATAAAGGCTAATTAATTGGCATGATTCGTTCCTCCTTTTAATTTTGAAACTTGTGCCTTTACACGATTGCTAGAAGTACAGTAGTAGTTGTGCAATTCCCCATGAAAACCCATCATAACTATTCAGTAAGGTGACAAGAAAGGTGATAATTAACTTCTCCTTAATTGGGTATATTGTCACATAATTCTTTTCTCATCTATAATTCAGTAAGGAAAGAATTACAAAGCTCTGCAGAATTTCGCTGACTAAAAAGAAATCAAAAATAAAGAGAATGGGAGGAGCTAAGAAGAACTCTAAGCCAACTTCTATAGCTCCATTGTTGGCACTAGGGAATATTGCAATGTTATTTTAGAAAGCTGGGTGGCTGGAATTCATGAAGCAATTTGAATTGTATACAGATTAGCTTTTGAAGGAATTTGTGGTGCACGGAAAATGATTTCGGGTGAGTACAAAAACCATTTCTCATATTTTCAATCTCAAAAATAAGGGAAATAATTTGAATGAAAATTCACATGTTCCCTATCAAAATTTGATAGAACTATTTCATAGGGAAGGGGAACCCCAACCTGCAATGACCATAAGCACCAAGGGACAAAATAAGGGAATCCATAGAATGTCTCTTCCAAAACCCTGGAGGTCTGCTATAGCCCAGATAATTAAGTATTTCACTTGTGAGGGACAAATGACTATAGTAGTAGGACCCCCTTTTCATCTACTGACTCATTTACGCCATGATATTGAGGACCCCTCTCTTAGGGTAAATTTACCAACCTTCATGTGTCATTCAGTCACGTCGATGATGGAAAAGTACAAAGTTGGGACAAGGCCCCTCAAACATCATGGTCTCATACAGTTAATATGTAAATATCACTTCCACAAAAAGCCAAAAAAGAAGTGGCAAAGGTTTCTGCAAAAAATTGAAAATGTGGAACTAGGAAGATCACTTGAGGAGGGAGAATCTTCCAAGAAAAAAGAACACTCTTTAGAAGAACCCTCCTCGGAGGCATTAGATGCTCCTGAATCCCAACATGCCTCCACGGATCCCAATAGATATGCACCAGAAACCTTGCTGGATGAGGTAGAAACCCTAGGACAGGAAGGGGAGGTGGAAATTGTGCACTCTAGAGGTGAAGAGGAACCTCCTCACAAGAAGATGAAATGAAGTAAGGTTACCTTTCAAATGACTCCTCTACGGAGGAGTAAAAGGTTGTCTTTAGGGTCCAATGAAACCAAACTCCAGGACATAGGCAGTACTTCCAAAAGGAAGAAGGCCAGGACTCCAATAAAAGTGGTAGAAATTGATAGTCCACCTGATGGTGAGGAAATAAATGAAGCAAAAAAACAAGGTGATCAGTTTTCTAGGGAGGGGGACAAGAAAACCCCATCGCCCAAAGAACAGGAAGGGGAGAAAACAAAGTCACCACATTCAGAGCAGATTGAAGATGAACCTGTGGGGGGATTTTCTCCTTTCCTTGATAGAGTGGGAAGCATACCTGAAATTAAAGAAAATGTACCTCACAAAATTCCTCACTCATCCTTTTCTAAGGATACTGAGGAAGGAAGTGAGCCTCCCACTGATGTAGAAATTCCTCACTCATCCTTACCTATGGAAGAAAATGTACCTCATATCGATGTAGAAATTCCTCATTCATCCTTCTCTGTGGACATGGGGAATACAAAATCTAGCCAGAGGAACGAAGAATTAGAAAACTTAAAAGTAGAAATTGAGGAATTAAAAACTAGGCTACAGGATGATGAAGCACAAATTAAATAGAAAAAAGAAGATATTGAGGTGCAAACTACCATTGTAAATAAAGGAGACCAGGAAGTTGCAAGACTAACAGTATAGATGGAGGAAAAAGACAAGCTCATTGCATAGTTGCAGTACCAAATTCAGCAATGGAATCAACAAGATAAGAAACACAAGGTTGCTCTGTATGATAAAGAGAAGCATATTGAGGACTTGAAAAGTAATTTTATGCAATTATTCAATGCTTTTGAAGAAGAAAGGACTAGACAAGAAATTGAATTAAATGCTTCTATGAGTAAGATTGTGGAATTAGAGAAATATCTGCAAGAGAGTGACACTAAACCAATTATGGTGTCAAAGGAGACACAAACTGAGCCTATTGTTATAGATTGGTTCCAAGTACGCATCCCTCCAATATTAATGAAATGTATAGAGCATTTCTATCTTTTAAAGGATGTGGAATTTGAGAATAATAGGCTGAAGAGGGAATTGGTAATGTTAAAAGAATCTATTCATTAGGCATATAGGGGTAAATAGGATGCTTGTGAACTTGGTGAGCTATTATTAGCTTGTACAAGACCATCTAGGTTGTACTCCATGTTTCATAATGAACAAATTTTAAGATGGAAATTACAAAGAATTCGCCAAAATCAGCTACATGATCCTAATGACAAGGAATTTATAAAGATTTTTGTTGAGTCACTCCCTGAACAACAAGATTTGTTATGTGAGTTCTTTGTTCATAATTTTCTCCTAGAAAAATATACATATTTCTTTGTTAATTTCTTTGTGGGGGAAGTATTATTAAGATCATTCCTATCTACAATGAGAAATCAGCTACACTAGAAAGATAGATCAAAAGAATATGCACATGCAGAAAGGACCATGGGGTTGCAAATGAGATATCCTCATAGAAATCCTTTCTTTTTTAAGGAACAATTCCTGGATGTCTGAATTAAAAAGGAAGTATAGGGAAAATGCAATAACAACCTTCGGTTATGCTATGATCACTTTCTGGAACAGGAGCCAAGATTGTTTGGACCATCTTGGCATGCATGTGAAGAGCAATATACCCCTCTTACTATGTGTATCAAGAAAAGAGAAATAATCTCACCCCTCAACATTAGATGGTCCTATAGAAGAGCAATAGCTTTGGCCAAAATCCAAGAAGAATTGAAAATCAACTAGATTGGTATGAAGTACATACCTCCTCTCCTTCTTTCACCACCTCCTTTAGAATATACCAATCTGGACCAAAGTGATGACAGTTTTGCAAGGTGGAAACAGAGTCACTTTTCATCAGGGATTCTTGAGAAACCTAGAGTAGCTAGATACAAAGGAAAATGATCTGTATGATCTCAATACCAAGTATGAAGAAATGAATAAGAGGAATCAAGGACAAGGGACACACCAGAGAGCAGGAGGACCTACTCAGGCTTAGGAAGGGGAGAAAATGATGAGGTAAAAATAACCTCATCAATATAATGGACTCAATGTGCAGACCTATACCTTTCAGCCCAATTTACCCTACCAATTAATTACCTTTAGGATAAATAATTGCTCTCTTTTATGAATAAGCATGCAAACTTTACTTCTTGAAATTAGTCAAATTAAGCTAACTTATGCTGATTTAATGGTTTAGTCCTTGAGAATTTTACATGTCAACTTCCACTCCCGATCACCATTCTAGTCAAAAGGGATATGAACACAGATCTTAACAATTTTGAAAGCAAGCGAGCAGGCGTCCAAATTTCAGGAGCAGATGTTATGGGCCGAGTCTTCGTAGTTTTGTTATTTTTAGTTTCAAAAAAATTATGGCTCATGTTGAGCCTCTTTAATATTCTATGTCATGGGCTTTAAATTCCATTAGTTATTGACAATTTGGTTAAAGAATTTATCGACTGGAAAGTAGGATTTTGTTAGCCACTTTCATATAAAAGCATGTAACTGTTGCAAATGATGAATACAGAAGAATACTGTTATGCTGCCAATATGTCTTCTAGAGAAAAAATGCTATATGAATAAAAAAATTGAGTTTTCCAGCCATACTTTGAATTACTGAGCAATATGAATGAAGTTCTCTGAATGAAGTATCAGAGATATTTCTAGTGCATGTGATCTAAGATAGTTGTATACACACTTGAGAGCTAGTCACTCGAGGGTTATAGATAGATAGATAAGTATTTTACCTTTCATTATGTACTTTCTTTTAATAGATAAAACTTACAATTGAAATTCATTTTTATGTGTGTGTCATGTTGTCAGTGTCAATCCTACAAGTTGTAGCTAAGTCTGTAGTTTGTGAGTTTAGTATCTGAAGTTCTAGAGCACCTTCCTTTAGTTGTTTATGTTTAATCGTTTTATGTTAGCTATTAGATTGTTATCTTTTGCACTAGATCAATGTTTCCTAATTTATTTATGAGTTTTACTTCTTCAAAAATTTACACATTCTTTAGATTAATCATTTCCATGCTTTCTAGCTTAGTGGTGATGCTTTTTAGATTCATAGTTTTTTGCTTTCTAGTTTAATTGATTTCTAGCTTTCTAGATAGATGATTTACTACTTTCAAAGTTAGAAGCCTCTTTAGTTTAGAGTTTATTTAGTGGTTTAGTATTTAGGAAACATGAGAGAGATAGTTGAGGTGTCTTCTATTGCATACATCCTTTGGACACTACCCGGTCAATATACAAATGTGTTTATTAACTAAAGTGTTAGGACCTGATGACAGCCTATCACACACAGTCAAGTTGCTCTCACAAAAAATATAGGACATACAATCAGGAAAGACAAATAAATCACACACACAAGGAAATTTGTGCCCCTATCCATTTGATAGAAGTATTCTTATGGTTCCATTTCCACCTGGCTTCGAAATATCAAAATTCGATAAATATCAAGGAAACAAAAATTCTAAAGATCACATTTGGAAATTCCACGTACACTGTATGGAGGTGGCATATGATGATTCTTATCTAATGTGACTCTTCCCTTGAAGTTTGGCTAGTCTAGCAATGGAATGGTTCTCCCACCTACCCCTTGGAATCAAAAAGTTCCAAGAAATTGTGGACTTGTTCATATAAAATTATTCATTTAACTTGGGCATGGAAGTGAGATTAGAAGAATTATCTGGCCTAAAATAAGCCAAGGGAGAAAAATTTGTAGTTTTCTTGCAATGATGGTGATCTAAGGCCAACAAAAGAAAATGATCTATGTCAGAAGAATAAATTAGAACTATCATCTCCAACCTTGAAGGGAGCTTGTCCTTCCATCTAAAAATGCAATGCATCACAACATATGACCAACTAATACCCAAATCTCTCAACATTGAAAGATCCCTTATAGCACAAGGGGGAACACCTGTATCCAAGACAATCAAATATCAAGAAGTTACAATGAAAAACCTCACATGTGGGCCAAGAAAAAGAATGTTACCAACAATGGTATCATTGACACCAAGGTTGTTATTAGTTACCCAAGGCAGAATACACAACAACAAACATACCCACAACCAAAAATCAACACACAAAATAGCCCACAAAACACCCCGTGAGCCAACACATCACAACAACAACCCAACAATTAGGTAGTCAACAACATAAATTCTAAAGGGGGGCCACCCCCAAAGAAAAAATATTGCCCAAAATGAATATATACACCACTTGGGAAACTTATTGAATCTGTCATGCAACAACTAGTACAAGCAAATGTCATTACACTCCCTGTTTATGAAAATTACCTAGAGCCTCAAGTTAAACCACTGTGGTATAACGAGAAGCATCTATGTGACTTTCACAAAATAAAGGGACACACAACAACTAGTTGTATGAGACTCAAAAATCTGATCCAAGATCTCATTAACGATGAATTTATAACCATTGAACAACCAACAGGGAATGAAGATCTCAAAATTTACATGAATCTGATGTCAGATCACAATAAATGAAACAACAATTGTAAAGGAAAATGTTACCACAATGTGAACCATATTTATGACCTTTTTGTCACATCATTGGATGAATGGGTAATAGTTGTCAATATCAAAGGACTGAGAGCTGAGTGTGGAGTCACCACACAAAGTGGAAGAATTTCTATCCTAGGACCATCACCAGCACCCAAGGCACCACCTACCAATCTGAAATCAAACCCTAGTGGTTACAACATCTTGGAACAACTAAAAAATACCCCCACCCAAATCTCCATCATGGAATTGCTTAAAATCTCTCCTACACATAGGGACATCCTAGAGAAGGCATTGGTTGCATCCTCCATCCCCATAGACCTTGATGTAGACCATTTTCAATCTATGGTTAGACATATCACCACACCACACCTCCTTACATTTTCTGAGTATGATATCCCAACCCAATTGTCTCATAATCGTGCACTCCACCTTGAAGTCTTAGTCCATAAGAACAAAGTCAAAAGAGTCTTGATGGATGGGGGTGCAGGTTTGAATATTTGTACTCTATAGCTAATAAATAATTTGGGCTTTTCATAAGATTTCATTTAAAATGGAAAAGGTATCACTATAAGGGTCTATGACGATCAAGAACGGATGCCTCAAGGCACCATTCAACTACCTATCCAAGTAGGGCCAGCAATCATGGAAACTACTTGCCAAGTCCTTGACCTTGAACTTCCCTACAATATTCTCCTAGGGTGTCCATGGTTCCATGGGATGCGAGCTGTCACATCCACGTTTCACCAATGTGTCAAATTCACTTACCAGAATCAAGAGGTCACAATCCATGGCGACCTCGAACCTTTTTATTATTGCAAAAATCTGAAAGTCAAGTATTACAAGATCCCCCAAGTTCCAAAAAATGACGAGGGGCCTATTGTAATATGGCTTCTAGTGTTGTCATTGATGGCAACCTAAGTCATTATTCCAGTTCACAGATTAGAATTTGTTCATACCAAAAGGCAGAGTGAAGAACAAGAGTATTACCAGAAGTGAGAATGAAGAAAAGGGTATTCAGTTAGTATGTCAATCTGTATGCTTCATTGAATTATCATTTTGAGTTGTGAATCTCAGGAAAAGTTGTTAAGTATCTATTTTATCTTATTGCTAAGTTTTGTGATGTTGCATCAATCGGTGTGTAAGTTAGGAGATCTGACAGGATGATTTTTCTATTTATTTTCTCATGGTGGCCAACTCAGTGAGTATGGCATGTCACAGATGTATAAGGAGTAGTTGTTTAAATATTTATGTGTTCGAGCATTTTCATTTGGAGGCACAACACAACATTAGCCGACCTTGATGGGTACACATCAAATATTTAATGTGGATTGAGCCGACTATTGGGAAATATTTTTATTGTGCTGAAGCTAACATATAGTGATTGAATTCTTGCTAGCGGATATATATAAGAGATCGATTAATTCATTTTGAAGTGCGAGTTGGTACATGTTCAAAATGTGGAAATAGTAGAAGGGTTGTTGGGGGATTTGGCACAGTTTCACTTGTACAAAAGAGGATTTTTGTGAAGCGAATTAAGGCAGAGCATAGCGAAGTGTAGAATTAGATAGAAGGTCCAGAATCTGATCTATGAGCCTCACCAGAACTGATACCAAGAATTTGTAGATGCTACTTTCTCAGTTCAACTCTTTGTTGTAATACAAATATATTGTAAGGAAGCGAGCCTTCCTAATTTTAAGTAGTGAGCTCTAGGCAGTGTGCCTGAATGCATGTACATTCACCTTTTTCTTCATACTTTTAACAGAGTATAAATTGTGGATTAACCTCCACCGGGGTTTTTCCCCTAACATGGTTTCAATGTAAAAATCTTAGTGTTATGGTGTTTTTATTATTTCCTTCTTGTTCTTGCATCTTTACTTCTATTGAAATGTTGTAAATGGTTTAAGATTTGAATTGAAATTTAAATATTGTTGAGCACTACTTCACCCCCCCTCTCAGTGTTCCTTGAGTCCAACAATTGGTATCAAAGCAAGGTTCCTCTGAAGAAGTTTAACAACTTGAGGTGGATCTTGGAATGTAATGGACTCTGTTGGTCTTCAACAACTTTTGGTGCCACTTGATGATCTTGATCATTCTAAAGTAGAAGTCCTGGAATTAAAATCAAATCTTGAGGATGCTGAAAAAAATTCATTTAATCATTGAAGGATAAAATCAATGATTCAAGAGAAAATAGGAAGGAACTATGTGATCAGCTAAAGAAAAAAGAAAGTAAAAGCTTGGAAGATGTTCACCTGAATCAGACCTTAAAAGAAATAACTGAAGAATGTGAAAAGCTTGCTAAAGATAATGTTGCTCTAAAGCTTGAGATGGAATCTATGGTGATGAAGCAAACTAAGGAGATTGAAGAAAGAAGGAAGAGTGAGGAGAACCTGGCCCAGTCCTTAAAAGAAAGATATAAACAATGCAACACAGTTAATAGTGGATTCATTTAGCTAGCGGTTGAACTGCAACAATCCAGAAATAATGAAAAAGAACTTGAAAGACATATAGTTATTCTCAGAGATGAACTCACTACTGCAAATGAATACAAGGAGAAGTTTAAGATCAGTTTTGTTAAGATTGATGAGTTGTCTAAAGGTGAGAAGGATGCAAATGACAAGCGAGGTCTTGGATATGAGAAGCCCGAGAAAGTTCTAGATCTAAACATAAGGATTCCAGACAAAGAAATCATATGAACAAAGGAAGAAGGTATCTGGTAAGACAACCCAATGCTCAAAAGTTTAATGGTCACTGCTTTTCTTGTAATAAATTTGGTCATATGGCTTCTCAATGTAGAAGTAAAATGAATTCAAGTAGTCCATCATTTCCTGGTCAGTGTTTGAGTTGAAATAAGTTTGTTCATAAGTCAATTGAATGCGGAAGTATGTATGTCAGTGTAAGGAATGTTAAATGCTACACCTGTGGAAGATTTGGGCATGTTGCTAATCAATTCCAATCAAAAGGAAATCAATGGAATGAGTGGTTTAGACAAATAAATCATGTGTTACAACTGCAACAAATTTGGTCACATTGCAAGATTTTGCAGGAACAGAAAAATTGATAGAAGAGGTCCGATATACAAAGGAAGAATTTCATAGAAAGATGATAAAGGAAAATGGAAAATGACTATGGAAGAGATAAGAGATCAAATGAAGAAAACATGGGTAAGGAAGAGTGAATATGATGAAGGAAATAAACCCACACTAGAAGCAGTTTCTGGTAATTCCTCTGGAAATTGATCTTAGGCCATTGGCCTAGGGGGAGTATTTCAAGAAATCCCTTTGTCCCCCTATTGGTAGTTGGCACCAGAATGTAGGAAGTTGTTAGTAGTTGTGCTAATAGTTTACAAATGTATTAGTGATCGCTTGTGCAAAAGTTTGAGAAGTAGAAGGTCCGCAGATGAATTCTTCTTTTGCTATCGGAGAAAACAAAGTATCTGGAACATCTAGGGGAAAATATTTAATGCGATAAAAAGGTTAGGTGTGCAAGTTATAAAAGGGTATTTGGAACCCTCATTTGTCACCTTGCAATGAAGAAGAATAGAAGGAGAGCATCTACAGTAGAATTTCAAAGGAGTAAAGTCAATTCGGTGGTGAATTCATCAGGTATTTCAGTTGCTTGTAGAATTCTCACTTAATTTGGTGTTCGGTGGAAACTTGTTCGATACAAAAAGGAAAATCAAGCAAGTCAAAGGAATGGTAAATTTAGATGAATACAACAGTGAAAATATTAGGGATGTGAGAAATATGTTGTCGACCGATGAATTGAGATGGATTGAAGGTGTGAAATAAAAAGTTTGGGCATTTGGAGTGAATTTCCCTATTTTGATAACACCGAAGTTGTTCGGTTTATCTTGAACAGATTGAATGATGAAATTCTAACTTTGGATAAACCCTATCTCATTTTGAAAGAGGTGATTTGGAGTCTAATTGGATTATGTAATGTTGGGGATATAATGAAAAAGAAGTCAATTCAGAACAAAGAAGCCGAAACCCTAATTGGAGTAACTAGAGATAAGAGGACTTTGATAATTTTGATGATCAAATATCCGATAATAAGGTACATTGCGCATGGAATCTCATAAAAAATATTTTGAAGGCATAACTTCAGCAGGTGCAATTTACATCTCTCATAAAATGATAATGGAGGATCATGATTTTGATCTGTGTGGATTGCTAAAAGATCAATTGATGGAAAATGTGCAACTAACAAAGGAGGCAGATTACCCCTTCAGGTTTGGTACCTTGGTCATATGTCTTGTGTATTTTCTGGATTGCTTGCCACAGATCGATAATGTTGTATGGAAAGAGAATGAACCAGTTTGTAAATAGATTTGTGAACATTCTAATGCTTTGGAGAATTGTGAGCAAGAGTACGCAAATTTCTTTAAAAAATTGCTTGGGAAATTTGGAGCAATTAGCATTGCCATTCTAGTAAGAACACTTGAAGTTGGATCCTTTTCTGGTGAGATGGAGAGGAAGAAGAAAAGAGCTCAAGAGATTGTTGATTACACTCCTCTGGCACTCAAAACTCCAAAAATTGAAGGAAAAGGTAAAGATCTAGTGATTGTGGACATACCAGATGAAGAATATGATGAGTACACTCCAAGGGAAGAACCAGAATCAGTTGAAATAGATATTGCAATTGCAGAAGGAAGTGAACAAGAAGGTGCTTTATCCAAAGTAAAGATATTTTAGCTTGTTTAGGAGAAAGATGGGATACAGAAAATTGTCGTCATATGGTTTGAGAGACCCTCATATGAGCAGGACCTATTCGAGAGCACACTGAGTACTTCTTTTGTGCACAATAACATTGGTTTGGAGAGTTTGTAGAATGTGTTTCCTGAAGAGATGATCGAATGCATTAAGCCATGGTCTCTGAGTCTGAGGACAGAAAAGAGGGAGAAATAATTCTACATTTGAAGGAATAGTTTAGGCTATCTCTTACCAAACTAAAAAGGAAAATGAATATGTTGAGGCAATGAATAAATATAGCCAATAACATATACAACTATTGTCTTCATTGGCCTCATGCAGTTGGGAAATACAAAGATAAGCTGGAGCATATTGAATCTGAGCTAAATAAGATTGGTCAGGATTATAACATGTTTCAAGATCAGGATGGCACAGTCAAGAAAAGGATTCAAGAATTACAGTCTGAGCATACATAAGTTCTTTTCACCAGAAACAACCTTGTGGATACCTTTTGGAAAGTGAATGATTTAACCGAATGTAGATTGGAGCAGTTGATTGAGGTTCTGAGGAAAGGAGAGAAATTAGAAGGGGAAATCACAATTCTAGAATCTCTCATCTAGATTATCAACCAGACATCAGAGAACAACAACTTGATCTTAATTATTGGGATTGCAGTAGAAGCTTGGAGGAAATTTCTTCCAGAAATGAAAGATAAGTACAAGATAATTTTTTGACTCAAGTAGTAGTTGTATTTCTTCAAATTTTGATCAAATTTTTGAAAGGGAGAGAGAATGCAGTGAAAAATATGTTTGTCATTGATGTTAAAGGGGGAGAGAGAGCAGTGAAAAATTCCTTCTCACTCTAAGGGGCAGCTATGTTTTGAAATTTTGAAATTTGGAAGCATAATCATATTTGTTCCGACACTTAGTCATTTTTCACTAAGTGTTTCCATCAATGCCAAAGGGGGATATTGTTGGCATATGGCTTCTAGTGTTGTCATTGATGGCAACCTAAGTCATTATTTCAGTTTGTAGATCAGAATTTGTTCATACTGGCAGGCAGACTGAAGAACAAGAGTATTACCAGAAGTGAGAATGAAGAACAAGGTATCTGTTTAGTATGTCAATTTGTATGCTTCACCGGATTATCATTTTGAGTTGTGATTTGGTACATGTTTGAAATGTGTGAATAGCAGAAGGGTTGTTGAGTGATTTGGCATAGTTTCACTTGTGCAAAAGAGGATTTTTGTGAAGTGAATTAAGGAAGAGCAGAGCGAAGTGTAGAATCAAACAAAAGGTCCAGAATCTGATCTATGAGCCTCACCAGAACTGATACCAAGCATTTGTAGATGTTACTTTCTTAGTTCAACTCTTTGTTGTAATCCAAATATATTGTAAGGCAGTGAGCCTTCTTGATTTTGAGTAGTGAGCTCTAAGCAGTGTGCCTGAATGCATGTACATTCCCCTTTTTCTTCATACTTTTAATAGAGTATAAATTGTGGATTAACCTCCATCATGGTTTTTCCCCTAATAGGGTTTCCACGTAAAAATGTTAGTGTTATGGTGTTTTTATTGTTTCCTTCTTGTGCTTGCATCTTTACTTCTATTGAAATGTTGTAAATGGTTTAAGATTTCAATTGAAATTTAAATATTGTTGAACACTAATTCACCACCCTACTCTCAGTGTTCCTTGAGTCCAACAGGACCCACATCCCCACATATCAACCCATCCACTTTAGCCTCCACTTCTAAGACAAAGACTCCTACCATTCAGAACATCCCAAATGTCAAGGCTGTAATCCAAGATAATGGGTGTGGGGACTATAAAATGAAAAATAGTGCCTTTGTGATAAGAGAGTTACCTTAATCTCGTAGATCTCATAGGAGACCACAACCAATCAACACAAGATATCAAACCTTCAAAGTAGAACCCACCACATTCAAAAAGTAGGGAAACCTAAGCAAAGAGGTGGTAGATGAGAAAGATGTATTGAGCCTATTATATCAAGATGAGAGACATGTACTAGATCTTCCCATGGAAGAAAATAACAAAGGTCTACAATTAATGTTTGGATGGGGCTAAAAAAAATGAGAAGATTGGGAAAAATGACAATGGCTTGTTTGAACCCATCATTCCTGAGAAGTGTCCTAAGAATATTGGCCTTGGATGTACCCCTATGAAGATAACCATACTTCGCAAAGGTGCTTCTAGTAAAATGGTCAAAGCTTCCCCATCGATGCTTGTATTGCTTAGTAGTCTCTTTGAGGATCCCATCTTTGACCTACCATGCTATTCAAGGATTCATCCATTTTTATGATAACCCCCATTTCATTCGAGTTAAACAACCAAGTCACTGAACTAAAGCTTGTTTACCCACAACTCATAGACTATGACCAACGAGGACCGCTAATCTTAGATACGTTCAAAAATGATGAGGCTCTCTTTGAATTCATGGGATTAAGGGATGATCTACCATATGGAGATCACAAAGAAGATTTTGATATTGATCTAGACACACATGCATACTATGGTGAAACGATTGAATCTCTTAGTTGCAAAATTGAAAATTTGAGAGTCATGTCATGATCTCTAAGTGAAAACCACATTGTGGCACTTTTTGATCCAAAAATAGTAAAAATAAAGGATGTATCTAATGGTGAAAACCTCTTTAAGGCACCAAAGGGTGAGGGATTCAATCTTCCCTTTAGTGCCATCCATCAAGAAAAATAAGCAATCCTAGCAGAGAAATGCAACCCGGTCAATTTGGGAACTAAAGAGACACCACACATCACTTTCTATGTCAAGTCACTTTTGACCTAGGAACAATTAAACCTAGTAGCATTTCTAAAGGAAAGAAAAGTGAACTTTTCATGGACATATGCCAACATGTCAGGCCTTGATCCAGATGTAGTATTCCATCGTTTAGTAGTTTATCCAGAGGCAAAACCAGTAAGACAAAAATTGAGAAAGATGCATCCATAGATCACCTTATCAGCCAAACTGGAGCTATAGAAACTCCTTCACATTGGCTTCGTATGACCCATTGATTATCCTAAATCAGTTTCCAACCTTGTACCTATTTCCAAGCCCACTGGGGGCATCTAAATCTATACCATCTTTAGGGGCCTGAACAAAGCATGCTCAAAGGATGATTTCTCTCTCCCCAACATAGACATGATTGTAGATATGACAGCGGGGCATGAAATGTTGATGGATGGGTTTTTCAGGATATAACTAGATTATGATTACAAAGGATGACCAACATAAAATAGCTTTCACCTTTCCATGGAGCACCTACTGTTGGAATATGATTCCATTTGGGCTCAAAAATGTTGGAGCAACATACCAAAGGGATATGACTCTAAGCTTTCATGAAATGATCCACAAATCTATAGAGGACTATGTGGACAACATACTAGCTAAATCAAGAAAATGCCAAGACCACATATCAACACTAGGCCCAATCTTTGAAAGAGTGGAAGAATATAAGGTAAGGGTCAATCCCAAGAAATGTGTCTTAATCATGCAATTAGGAAAGCTCTTGGGATATATTATATCAATGATGGGAATCAAGATAGACCCTGTAAAAGTCAAAGCAATCCTTGACATGGAAGCACCACAAACACTAAAAAAGTTAAGGGGTCTACAAGGAAGGTTCCAATAAATCCAAAGATTCATAGCACAGTTAGCTAATAAAACCATCCTATATTCTCATCTACCCCACAAGGGGGTAGCATACAAATGAGATGAGAAATGCGATTTGGTATTTAATCAAATAAAGGAATACTTACTGACATCACCAATCCTCATTCCACCAATCTAGAACAAACCATTGATCCTTTACATATCAGCTATAATGATAGCTCTTGGGGCTCTTCTAGCTCAGCATGATAAAATAGGGAAAGCGACATCCATTTAATATATCAGTAGTGTTGGAAACAAGCAACACTGAGAGGGGGGATGAATCAATGTTCTACAAATTTTAAATCTATTATCCTTATTTTTAACTTTTCTAACACATTCAATCAATAACAATATGTAGAAACAAAAAATAAGAAACCACACAACCATAACGCAATGATTTTTACGTGGAAACCCTGTAAGGGGAAAAACCACGATGGATGGCCAATTCACAAGTAATTTTGAGTATACTCAATGAGAATATTACATAAGGGGAATGCACTTGCATTCAGGCTCACTGCCTTTACAAAAGAGATTGGAATAGTTCCAAAAGAAAGTGAACTGATATAATAGCATCTAAAAATGCCTAATTATAGTTCCAGTTAAGCTCTAGTGATGAACTTCTGCCTTGATGACTGATGAAGAACTTTTGACCTGTTCTACTCAAGTTCACCCACAAAAATCTTTATGCACAAGTGAAACTGTGCATGAAATAGCTTAATCTCTTCTTAGACAATCGCAACAATTGCACATACACCTCACACCTATCCAAAAGATATGGCCGAACACGCACACACACACACACACACACACACACACACACACACACACACACACACACATATATATATCCACTTACAAATATTTCATCGCCACAAGTCAGCTTCCACAAAACTTAACAAAATTGGTAACTAGTCGGCCCATATAATGGATAAATTCTATGTGGACTCAAGCAAGTTGGCCAAACAATATTTGGGACCAATAATCGAACAACCAAAAAGATAATAACAATAATAATTAACCTGTATACATCTGCTATACAATATTTCACTGAGTTGGCTTGACATAGCAAATAGATAGAGAATGTCCAACTGGACCTATAGCCACAAGAATACTTTTGCTAGATTCAATAATTTTATGCTCTCTCTGTGCCAAGGAAACACGTTCAATGTTCCACAACCAAGAAAAATGATTCAGTGAGACTTCACAACTGAATATCCTATTCAGCTTATAATACTGCCAATAACATACAGATTCCACTTTCTTCTTCTAGTACGACTGAATACAAAACTATGGACCTCAGAGATAACTATGGTTGCCATCAATGACAATACCAGAATACAAAAATCATGTCCACAACCATCATATGCCAACAAGTAGAACCTTGGTTGGACATGAGCTAAACTACATGTTCATTGAGAAGGCTTGCCCTGTAGTAGTGTTTACCTCACAAAAATTCAAGCACTACATGTTGGCTCATCAGATAAAGCTCATCGCCAAGATAGACCCCCTAAAGTATCTACTTTCTAAGGTGACACTCACATGACTATTGATGGGTGTTTTTGTACTTTCTCAACACAAGTAGCACACAAGTATGCTACCTCTCTTGAAAGGTAATTTCTGCAACTAATTTTTAGAAATCACCCCAAGGTATCTTGGGTTTTAGGTTATGACTAAGCTTGGAAAAGTTCAATTGGTTGATGTGATTTGCTGGTAATCACAAAGTGAATTTATGGTTACTAAGTAAGGAGGGAATTGGGTCTGCAAGAGGTAGTTTTATAAATTCTGGAAATGAAGAACAACTATTGCAAGTTTAGGCTAGTAGACTAAAGCTCCTCCTTACCATCGGATTTAGCTTTGTTGCGATGCTAGAACTTCAAGATTTCAAAGAAAGGTCAAGAGGGAAAAGGGATAAGAAGTTTCCTAGACCTGCAAATAATGTTGAACAGTAATAATGGAGGATGCTACAGTGGACAGACTTCCTAAAACTAAGTTCCAATTAACCAAGGATAGCCTACAGTCTCATGAAACTAGTGCAATCTTCTAGGGTCTATAGATTTTCAAACCATTCATTCACCATTAAAGCATGAACAATAGCTGAACTTAATTACAAAAATGTAAATGATGCTCAGACTAACTTTGCACAATAGTTCATCAACAATAAACAACAAAAATTATGAGCTAGGAAGACATCAAACACCATAACATTCTTCACCATTAAATCACAACATGAAATAACAACTAAAGTAACTTGAAACTAAGAACAATGAAGCTGAAATCTAAGATTGGGGAAATGAATCATGCACACATGAGAAGAAAACACAAGAAACCATCAAACAATGCTTTTCTCATTAATTTTCTGCAACATGTCTTTACACAACTCATCTCTCTTGAAAATGAGAGGATGCTCCTATTTATAGTTTTCCAAAAGAAAAATGAATGGAAAAGATTCATTTACATTGTATGGCTCATATTCACTTTACATTAGGGTTTCACCTACCCCCAAATATGATAGTATAAAATATACTTTTTTCTTTTCCCTACTTTGTCCTTTAGCTACCCTGACACTCTAGTTGTTTTGTCCTATAGTGACTACTAACCTTTACACCTATTTTGACAAGTATTCATCATTTATGATGGCCTTTCTAGCCAATTTATGAGCATTCACATACTCTATAAACTTTCCAAATATAGCTATGAATTTCTTCTCCTCAGAGAGCTCAGACTTGAGGATCTAGAAGGGCATCCTCTTGACTCTTTCTATGATTTCTCTCTGATTCTCAACAAAGTTTGACCTGGCCTCAATGATTTTTGTCATTCAGAAGAAAGCCCTGGCAGTCAAGTCCATAAAATCTAGTGAAAGTGTGTCACCAACTCCTTGCTCCTTTTTTATTGGAAGAAAGGCTTGACTCTCTCTGGATCTAGCTCCAGGGCAGGCATCTCATAGTTGGTCATCAGCTTCAAGTATTCCATGCTATCTATTCTATGTTCAGCAGCCCACTCATGATCAACCTCGAGGTCATGCAAGACCCTTTCCAAAACCTCCTTGTAATCCAAATTCATCAACCAGGTTTCCACCAACCATTGATCTTCTTTTGGCATTTCTAGCTCCTTTTCCCAGATATCTCAGGAAAGCTTAAGGATTCTTTCTAGCTTAGGGTAGGTGGTCATGTACGTCTCTGGGAACTCCTTACAGGTGTTCATCATGTCCTCTATATCTTTCCCCAAGCTTTGATACTTGTTATACACTATGACTCAATGGTCGATCCCTTTGTCACCATTTGATATCACTTTGTTGAACCAATCAGTCATGGACTTGGTCTAATTCTTCCTTTTCTCCATTTTATTGATATCTTCTTTTGAAAGCAAGGAGGGTAGCGTTGATGATTCTACTGGAGTCTCCTCTTCAATATATTTCCATTGTTGAATGTAGGAAGTGAGATCTGCCACTTGTGCTTTTAACTCTTCCTTGGTGGATTGTTCTTTTCTCATTTGTTGAATTATAGTGGACATCAACCCCTAAAATTCATCTATCTATTACTCTTAAGTCGTTGGACCCAGGTTAATGGTGGATATGTTGTAGTCTTGGCCTTGAATGGTGCTCACATCTTTTTCCATTGTAGGAGTAGAAATTTTTAGTGTCTGAGATGCGAAAGCATCGACCATGATGTGCAATTGGATTTTGGAATTTTTCTCCTTGTGGGTCCTTGTTTGAGATCTGGCCAAGATAGCCTCCAGTTTAGCTTTGGAATCATGGACCATAGAAGCCTTTTTCTTCAGTTGTCACTCTAGCCACTCGTGAACCTTTGTTTGAGCCTTAGGTGATTGATGATCACCTTCCTATTTTCCTTGTTCTTTCTAAGGCTCGTCTTCCTCGTTGCTAGGGATCTTTCCATCATCCAGTTCCTCTTCATCTGAACTTTCTATCTACATAGCTTTCCCTTTGTCTAGCTTGGTAGTAGCTATGTTCTCCTCAGTGATGTCTTTTTGGCATAGGGAAGTACCTTTATATTCCTCATTCTCGTCCTTGACATTCTTCTCAGATTCAACATCCTTTTTTTTTAATATCTTCTTCTTCTTTCTCTCTTGCTCTTTCTCAGGAGAAACTTCCTCTTCTGGCAGTGTTTCTTCTTATCTCAGGCCCTCATCTTGACCGATTCATGGTGGCTCCTCTAGGATTTCCACATCTATATCAGTATCTATTTTCTCTTCTCTAGATCGGTGTCCTTTAGGGTTAGCCTCTTCACTTACATCTTTGTGCTCTTGAGGTAGCTCTTCATCTAGCACCTGATCTGACATTTCCACCTCATAAGGTTCATTGAATTTTCATTGCCCTCATCCCTAGAGCCTTTTTGTTCTTCTTTGTCAGAGGCCACCTTATTTATGTTTACATTTATTCCACCCTCTAAATTCTCAAAGTTTTTGGCATATAGTTGTCATTGATGTCAAAAGGGAATATCATGCTTGGAAGATTGTTGGCATGATGAAAGAGGATCAGAGATGAAATGAAGTTGCTCATCCAAGTATGAGGATGCTGACATTAATGTAAAAGTGTCATTGATCTCAAAAGAGTGTGGAGTTGATCATGCAAGCGATATGTTGGCATGATGATAGATCAGTGGTGTTCCTAAATGCTATGAAGCTCAGAGGATGAACGTGAGAGCAATGAACCTATTCTGGAAGTGTGTGTGTGTTGTAGTGATGATTATTTCCAGATGTTTGTATGAGAAAAATAATGCTAGATTTGATATGGGTTTCTCGAGAGCTTTCCATAAAGGTATTTTGTAGGTCCTAATGTCAATGGAGATGTCAACATTCATTTTTTCATGCTCTTGGTCTAGGGTTTATTAGTTAAACCCTACATGTGCAAAAATTTCAGTCATAGTCTTCAAGCAAGTTCTATTTCATCGATGACTTGGTGTTACAAATTGTAGGTCACATAAGTCACAACTTATGTCATTCATTCTGTGAAGTAACCAACCCCATTTCCTAGGTTGGCAGTGTCTACATGTCTCATTGGAGAGACATTTGTGCTTCGATGGGATAGTTTCTTTGGTCCCCTTGACAGTTCATTGAGCACTAGAAGAAAAGAAAAATTCAGCTAAGTCATATCTTGGGCGGAGTTTTTCTAAGTTTCTCTAACTTACCACTTCAAGGATTTTGACTAAGTATAGCTCTAGCGGTGTTTTTGGCACGTGGTCTAACTCGGGTGGTGTTTTTCTATGTTTAGCAAACTTCCCAACCTATTGCACTAGTGGTGTTTTGTCCAGCTTGATGAACTTATGAAGATTGTGTTTTAAGGCTGGTGGTGTTTTCAAGAAGATGTCTAACTTACCGCTCAACAAAGAAAAGTGTAGTGTGCACCTCAACGGTGTGTGTGCTTTGTCGAAGTGATAAGAAGGATTCGATGGGACACTAGTGGATCAACGAGAGTCAATTTAGTCTCTCTGATAGCCCAATGATCATCTTATTAGTGAGACATTGGTATCTCAATAGGAGTCTGGGAGGACTCTCTCCAATGGAATGATAAGGAGTGTGGAAGTGTTATCGGTGTGACTGAATAGTTTCCGTGGGAGTTATTTGGATGTCCCTCTGACACAGTGATACATGGAGATTACTTGGTGGGACCCAACTGGGGTATGAGATGATAGATGATGACAAAGAAGACACATGGCGTGACAAGATTGGGTGACTAATAATCCACATCCTTGTTGTGGATTATAGAGCACTGACATGGTGATGAGGTCGATAGGTGAAGTCATCAAGTGTTTTCATCGAAGTGACATTCCATCATAAATAAGACTCTCAAGGCAGTCTCTCTGATGCAGTGATGACCTTCCCATCAACATGATAGAGTGGTGTCAGAAGGACGTTGAAGGATGTCTCCCTGACAACCTGATGACCATTTCATTAGTGAGACATTAGCATATCACTAGGACTATGGAGCTAGTCCCAACAATAGGGTGATGGGAGATTGGATGTCGACTGTGGGACCTAGTATGGTGGACGTGGCAGTGAGACTCAGTAAGATGAGGATGACGAGCATTGATGGTACTATCATAAATCAAATGATAGAATGACATGTGGCAAAAAGTGATAGTGGATGGTGACATATGGTGACACAATGGCATGGGGACCACTTGTCTACAACAATGAATGGTATCGACATGACAACGCCATATCAGTGAGAGTAGATTTGATGTTTGTTTGATAGCTCGATGGTTGTCTCATCAAAGTGACACTGGTGTATTGGTAGGACCTTGAAGCATGTCCCTTCGACAGAGCGATAAGGTGAAAACCTAAGTGGGACCTGATAGGATGATGACGATGGTGGATCATGATGAAGGCCGATAGGTGGTGAAGAGAAATTTCTCAATATACTAATTTGCATCACTATTGTGAATTAGGTGGTGATGACATGGAAGATAGATGGCATGTGGGCCATGTACTCAAAGGTGGTTCATATCAGAGAGAATGATGGATGTCGGTAGGACTATGGTATATGTCTCCCTGATAGAGTGACATGTGATGTGCCTTGAAAATGAACCCTATGATCGACAATGGAGATCAAGTGGTAAAGATTAGATGACAATAAGCATCTGGCATGAGATGAGGATCAATGGTGATAGTCAAACTAAAGCTAATTGAACAGTGGTAATTTAAAGGTGTTGAGATGAATAGAGGATCTTGGTGTGAGAGAGAAGATCAATGACTAGTATTCAAACTTGAAGATCTACAATGGTTTGGTCCATGTGAATAGGGGTTATGGCTGGTAACTGACATAGGGGAAAGAATTAATTGGTCCAATTGCACCCGTGACCAATTAAATGAAGATTTAATCTTCAAGGCGGCAACATAGATTGTAGAGGTGATCGACAATGAATCAAATTGAATGAATAGGAGAAAGCATTAAATGCATACCAGATTCTATTGTCAGATGTTGTGGTTGTGTTGTTGGTATGTGGTTTTCATTAATGTCAACACTATTGGCATTAATGTCTTAGAAGTTGTATATGTTGAGGATATTGAGAAAATTTTAATAAATAAGTTACAGGTTGTCAGTGGTGAAGTGAAGTTCTGTTTGTTGGCAAGATCAGTACATTGATGATCAGTGGTTGTGGATTAAAGGGTTTCTTGTTGAGTATATCTAGTTTATCCATGTTAAGTTTCAGAGATCCTCATGAAGATTTGATCAAATTATGAGCAGTTGTGTTCTGACAGTCATTTTGTTGCTTTAGTTGGTGTTCTTGAATGAAGATGATGTGATTCAAGTAAGTTCAATTATTGTGGATGCTTCTCTGGTGATTCATGATGTTTGTGGATGTTTCTAGATCATGCTCTATCTGTGTTTCATGTCCACATTTATCGTTGTGCTCGCGATTAGATATTTTCTCTTGCATGTTCATGTTTTTCGTGTTCTTGGCCCATAGGGTGTTGTAGCGTGTTGTGTATCTTCAAGGAATAATTATTTTAAGTGTTTTCGTGTTTGCAATTTTATTTTGGGTCTTCACTATTTTGTGGCTAACAGTTTGTATTCATTTTATTATTTTGTTGAGGCCGACATGTTGTGATGTAATCTCTTGTTGTGGATATATATAAGTGATTGCTTATTCCATTTGAGTGTGTGCTTGTGTATGAGATGTGTGACTAATCATTCGAAGGTAGAAGCAGGGTGTGAAGAAGAGTGAGCAAAGTGTGAAGAAGTGTTCATGTGCTTAACTAGAACTGTAATCAGGCATTAGTAGATGCTATTTTCTCAGTTCAAAATATTTTGGATGTAATCCAAATCCTTTTGTAAGATAGTGAGTCTTCCTCTTGTAATTGAGCAGTGAACTCTAGGTAGTGTGCCTGAATGCATGTGCATTCCCCATTCACATTTCTTTATACTTTTAACAGGGTATAATCTTGTGAACTAACCTCCATCGTGTTTTTTCCCCTAATAGGGTTTCCACCTAAAAAAATCTTGGTGTTACCTGTGTTTCTAATGTGTTGTTGATTTATGCTTTCATGGTTATTGATCAGATCTGGGAATAAGGTTAATAAGTTTAATAAGTTTGAAATTCTGTGACAACTAATTCACACCCCCTCTTATTTGTTTTCCCTTGTGTTTCCAACAATCTTGTAAACGCTATCAGATGTCTTTATGATGGCTAGATAGTGGTGTGTGTGGCTTGAGGTAGAGGTATCTTGTCAATGAATTTTTCAAGCTAAGGAAACCCTAGAAGAAGATTTGAGAAGATCTAAATGGTGGTGAGAATCTTGAGGAAGAGATTGCAAATCAGTGGGGTTATGCAAAAAGAAGAAAATCTGAGAATTATTGGAGAAGTTGTATTTGTTGTGTGTGTGAGAAGTCTGCAAGTGCACTGGGTGCTAAAAAAAGTTATGTATTGCTGAGTGTGCAACATATGTAGAGAAAGAAGAGAGTGTAGAGTGTAGATGTGAGAGACACTAGAGAAAGGGAAAGAGGTGTAGTGCAACAAGATAGAATAGTGAGTGTTCTATTTGCAGAGGAGAGTGCAAAGCAGGGGTGTGTTGCTGAGAGTGCAACTACAACAACAAAGTGTGTGTTGTAGTAATTTCAACAATGTACTGAATGTAATGATGCATTATGGGTTTTGTAGAACCAAGTCTATGCATATTTGAAATTGTTATCATTGTACTAAGTTGTGGCTCAAATTAGGGTATTGAGGGAGAATTAATTAGTGCTCTTGAAGACCTTGATGAGTTAAGAGACAAATATGATAATCTCAAGAGGGAAAACAAGAAATTGAAAAAGAATACTCAAAAGGAGAATGATAAGCTAAATCAAGAACTTGAAGAATAAAATAAGTTGGTGATAAATCTGAAACTGCAAGTAGAAGAAGCTAAAATAGGTGAAGAAGTAATGAAGTCCAAGCTAGAATATGAAGTAGAGAGGTTCATAAAGTTAGAAGCAGAAGTAGTCACTTTGAGAAAAGAATTGGAGAAGGCCAAGGAGTAGGTCAATAAGGGTCTGAAACTAAAAGGAGGTACTGATATTCTTTATGGACTGGTTAAGTCACAAAATCCATCAAAACCTAAGGAGAATGTTGGCCTTGGATTTTAGAAAGGAATGAATTTCTCTACCAGTACTTCTACATAACTATATGACAGATTTATTGCAGAAGAAAGATGTTGCACCAAGGAAAAGAAGCTTGCAGCAGATATGGAAGTGAAGAAATTAGTACCTAAAACATTGAGGAAGAAGCAACATACAAAGGGAGCTGATGTAGAAATACTTACCAGGATGAGATATACCAAAATGTCAAAGCAAAGAAGACCACCTCATCCTGCTCAAAGGAATTCTATGACTAGGTACTCCACATGTTTTTATGGTTATCATTTTACCTGTAATCAGTTTGGTCACAGAGAATGTCAGTGTACAACAACATCTAGTAGGAGCACAAAACATAATAATATAAATTCATTTGCTCCTTTTGTAGACATGGGTGTGATGTGTTTTAATTGCCATAATTTTGGTCACTTTGCAAAACATTGTAAAATGAATCATGTAAGACCAAAAGCACATAGTGAGAAAAGGAATATGTCTCCCAAGGTGAACAATGGTTCACATATTCCTAAGAGGAAGGCTGGTCAGTTAGAGAAAAATGGAAAGAAGGTCTAAAAGTGAAAGACTGGTAGGCATCACTCCATGAGGTTGCTTCTTATTTAAATAACTGATTAATGGTGATGGGGAATTAATCTAGAGGGAGTTAAATTGGTACCTCATTCATCCCTAGAAATGGAGAAATAAATCAAGTCAGGTAAAACATATTTTACAAATTTCTAATTCCTTGATGGTTGTATATTCATGGTCACATTCTTAATCTTTGAAATGCTCATCAGAGAGTAAGAATACCAATAGATAGTAGATAGTTGCTGCAGAAATTAATATCAACAATTAGTATCAGTTATTGAAGAAAAGGTGGTGTAGATGCTCTATTAAGAGAAATGCTTCTTTCCTACAAGGAGAAGAGATATGGCTAAAAAGAAATTGTTCTACATATAGTAGCTCTAAAGTGGTATCAGACCATTGTAATTTGGTTTAGAATAGACTAGTTTGTACAAATCCCAAAATGAATCTCATGCTCAGGTATATAGGAAGAGAGCATGGAGAAAGCTCTAAGGGGGAGTTGCTATTGGTATCAAATCAGTGGTATACTTGATATAGTGTAGTCCAGGATATCATTTCTTACATAGCATAAAGTGAACACATTCACAATTAGTATCAAAATGATAATCGATATCAGGGCATGATATCAATTGGTACAGAGCGTGAATCAGAATATCTACAATTGGTATCTGACCTGATCAAATCAAAGCATGTAATGGTACTCCAACTGGCATCAGATATTGTTAATGGGTACAAGGTCGTTGGAGCATATGGTTTTTCCATTATAGTAAAATGGTTGAATGCTACAATTGGCATGAGAGAAAAAAATTGTCTTCAGTTGGTATCATTCAAAGGGGTAGCTAAGTCTCTTTGCCATTGATAAGAAGAAGTGAAGGTCACAATAGTATGGTGACCTGAGACAAATAAGAGGAGAGAGTTATGACCCTTTTCCATTAATTTCAAAGGGGGAGAAAGTTGTGCAAATTCTCAAAACAATTGAGCATGGGGGAGAAAAAGTGAGAAAATGCTCACAGCAGAGTATAAGAGAGAAACTTGTACAGATGCTCATAAGGATGAGAAAAGGAGAAGAAATGTCAAAGGAGGATGATTGAGAGCTTAGGTGTTATCCATCATTAGTATCTGTCCTTTGGAAGTTTGAGCATTTAGGTTTTTCCATCAATGACAAAGGGGGAGATTCTTGGCATATAGTTTTCATTGATGTCAAAAGGGAATATCATTCTAGGAAAATTACTGGCATGATGAAAGAGGATCCAAGATGAAATGAAGTTTCTCATGAAAGTGTGAAGATGGTGGCATTAATGTCAAAGTGTCATTGATGTCAAAAGAATGTGGAATTGATCATGCAAGGGAGATGTTGGCATGATGATAGATCAGTGGTGTGCCTAAATGCTATGAAGCTCAGAGGATGAATGTGAGATCAGTGAACCTATTTTGGAAGTGTGAGTGTTGTAGTGATGATGATTTCCAGATGTTTGTATGTGAAAACTAATGCTAGATTCGATCTGGGTTTCTTGAGAGCTTTACATAAAGACATTTTGTAGGTCTTGATGTCAATGGAAATGTCAATGTTAATTTGTTCATGCTCTTAGTCTAGGGTTTATCAGTTAAACCCTACATTTGCAGAAATTTCAGTTACAACATTTAAGCAAGTTCTATTTCATTGGTGACGTTGTGTTACAGGTTGTAGGTCATGTAAGTAACAACTTATGTCATTCATTTCGTGAAGTGACTAGCCCCATTTCCTAGGTTGGTGGTGTCTAAATGTCTCATCGGTGAGACATTTGTGCTTTGGTAGGACAGTTTCTTCAGTATCCTCGACAGTTCATTGAGTATTAGAAGAACAAAAAAAATTACCTAAGTCATATCTTGGGCAGCATTTTTTCTGAGTTTCTCTAACTTATCGCTTCAAGTCTTTTGACTAAGTATAGCTCTGGTGATGTTTTTGGCACACGATCTAGCTCAAGTTTTGTTTTTCTATGTTTCGCTAACTCCCTGTCCTATAGCGTTGGTGGTGTTTTGTCTAGTTTGATGAACTTATGAAGATCACACTTTAAGGCTAACAGTGTTTTGAAGAACTTGTCTAACTTATCGCTCACCAAAGAAAAGTGTAGTGTGGTCCTCGGCGGTGTGTGTGTGCTTTGTCGAAGTGACAAGAAGGGTTCGGTGGGACACTAGTGGATCGGCAGGAGTCAAGTTGGTGTCTCTCCAACAACCTGATGATCATATTATCGGAAATACATTGGTATATTGGTAAGAGTCTAGGAGGACTCTCTCTAATGGAGTGATAAGGGGTGTGTAAGTATTATCAATGTGACTGAATGTCCCTCTGACACAACGATACATGGAGATTACTTGGTGGGACCCAATTGGGGTATGAGATGCTAGATGATGACAAAGTACATGCATGACATGACAATATTGATCGAATGGTAATCCACATCCTTGTTGTGGATTATAGAGTAGTGACATGGCGATGAGGTAGACAGGTGAAGTCATCAAGTTTTTTCATTGGAGTGACATTCCATAATCGGTAGGACTCTCAAGGCAGTCCCTCTGATGCAACGATGACCTTCCCATTAGCATGACAAAGCAGTGTCGACAGGAAGTTGAAGGATGTATCCCCAACAACCCAATGACCATTTCATTGGTGAGACATTAGTGTATCGCTAGGACTATGGAGCTAGTCCCAACGATAAGACAATGGGAGATTAGGTGCCAACTATGGGACCTAGTAAGGTGGACGTGGCAGTGAGACCCGATAAGATGAGGATGACGTGCATTGATGGTACTATCATAAAGTGAATGAAAGAATGACTCATGGTAGAAATAAATAGTGGATGGTGACATATGGTGACACGATGGCATGGAGACCACTTGTCTACTACAGTGAATGGCATCAACGTGACAACTCCATATCGATGAGAGTGGAGTTGATGTCTCTCTAATAGCTTGATGGCTATCTCATCAGAGTGACATTGGTGTATCGATAGGACCTTGAAGCATGTCCCTTCAATGGAGTGATAAGGAAAAAAGCTAAGTGGGACCTGATAGGATGATGATGGTGGATCGTGATGAAGACCGACAAGTGGCAAAGGGCGATTGTTCAATATGCTAATTTGCATTGTTGTTGTGAATTAGGTGGTGATGACATGGAAGACAAATGGCATATGGGACATGTACTAGAAGGCAGTTCATATCAGAGAGAACAATGGACATCGGTAGGATTGTCCTATATGTCTTCCCATTAGAGCAACATGTGATGCACCTTGAAACTGAACCCTATGATCGATAGTGGAGATCAAGCGGTAAAGATTGGATGGAAATAAGTGATTGGCATGAGATGAGGATCAATGGTGATAGTCAAACTGAAGCTAATTGAATGGTGGTGATTTAAAGGTGTTGAGATGAATAGACGATCTTGGTGCAAGAGAGAAGATCAACATCCAATATTTAAAATTGAAGATCTACAATAGTCTAGTCCATGTGAATAGGGTTACAACTGGTAATTGACACTAGAGAAATAATTAATTGGTCCAACTACATCTATGACCAATTAAATGAATATTTGATCTTGAAGGTAGTAGCACAGATTGCAAAGGTGATCAAGATTGAATCAAATTGAATGGATAGGAGAATGCATTAAATAAATTTTAGATTCTAGGGTTTGACAAAGAGCTAATTTGGGAAAATTCTCTATAATAGAATAAAATGTTGGGTGGATTGGTGCAAGATATGGAAATATCTAATAAATGCTATCAGATGTATTTATGATGGAAAGTGGTGTGTGTGGCTTGAGGTAGAGGTATCTTGTTGGTGAATTTTTCAAGCTAAGGAAACCATAGTAGAATATTTGAGAAGATCTAAATGGTGGTGAGAATCTCAAGGAAGAGATTGTAAACAGGTGGAGTTAAGCAAAGAGAATACAATCTGAGAATTGTTGGAGAAGTTGTATCTGTTGTGTGTGTGAGAAGTCTGCAAGTGCAGAGGGTGCTAAATAGAGTTATATATTACTGAGTGTGCAACATGTGTATAGAAAGAAGAGAGTGTAGAGTGAAAATGTGTGAGACATTGCAAAAAGGGAAAGAGGTGTAGTGCAACAAGATAGAATAGTGAGTTTTTTATCTGCAGAGTAGAATGCAATGCAGGGGTGTGTTGTTGAGAGTGCAACTACAACAATAGATTGTTTGTTTCAGTAAGCTCAACAATGTACTGAATGTAATGATGCATTATAGGTTTTGCAGAACCAAGTCTATGCATATTTGAAATTGTTATCATTGTACTGAGTTGTGGCTCAAATTAGGGGATTGTAGTCTCCTTGAAGTTGTGGCTTCTAAATTAGGGTTTTGTTGCATCCTTAGTGTTGTGGCTCCTAAAATAGGGTGTTGTTGCATCCTTGAAGTGGTTTCTTCTAAATTAGGTAGTTGATGCTTCCTTGGGTTGTAGCCCTAAAACATTGTAACAAATATTTTATTTATGACATTGGATTTGAGCAGTAGACACAAGCAACCTTGGTCAACATGCTTTTTCCCATCTTGGGTTTTCCATGTATATCTGGTGTTCTGGGAATTTGTCTGTTGATTTCCTATTTGCATGTTTATGTTTGCATGTTTAGTTTTCAATCTCCACATTATGAGTTTGAGAAAGAAATTGGCACAAAGTATTAGGAGCTAAGAAAGTAATCTGCATAAGGGTTTGAAGGCCAATGTTTTAAGGGATAACTTTTGGTATCTACTGATTCACCCCCTCTTAGTAGATCATTGTGTTCCAAAAAAATTAGTCATCCCTATCAGAATCCTTGGGCCCATTGACAATGTCTTTTAAATCCTCCCTAGGTTGCTCTATGTTGAGTCACTCCATTTCTCTAAAAATCAACATTGTTGTTTCCATCTTTAGTTGCTCAGTTGGTGGTGGACGAAGTGGAAATGCAACACAAATTTGGACTGTAAATTCCTAGACCTTGGGGTCAGGCATTACCCTAGAAAGCTCAGAAGGCACATTTTGCATATAAGCCACAAAGGTGTGTGACAGAGTGGGTGTTTCCATAGGGGTGGTCATTAAGGAAGGAGGAAAAGTGGATAGGGTAGGAAAGAGAGGTGGGAGCGAAGAAGTCGATAGCAGTGAAGTAGAGGAGGAAGAAGAGTCCAAAACTACCATTTGAGCTGTCATCGAGGTGGAGGCAAGGTGGAAAGAGATGTCCATGGCGGGCAGGGATGAGATGGGAAAGGATTGGGTTGGAGGCGGTGGAGTGGTAAAAACAGCAGTAGCAGAAATGGGAGTGGAGGTCGTCGATGGTGGTGAGCGAGGCCACTCGGATTCTTCTTCTTCGGGTTGAGGCTCTTCCTAAATAGTGGAAATATCTACACAAACATACCCATTTTTCCCTTCTTTGGTGGAGGCGGCCCCTCTATTTCCTTCCTTGTATAAACTTTATGCTTTTGAATTACGCTCGGGCACCTCTTTCCTCTTTTTAGATCTCATAATAGGCGGAGATTTTTGAGCTTCGCCAAAGGATCCCAAAGTAGTACCACTATTAGTATCACTTTCCATTTCATCCTTGAGCTCCCCATATGAAAGCTTAGCTCCCTACTCCTTCAATTGATCAATCTAGTCATATAGCGCCATTTTTTTTCTATGCTCTATAGGATGGGTGAGAACATCCAAGTCGGTGACTTCTTCAGTCCAATCTATCACTAGCAATGGTGCATTCATCAAGGCACCAAATCCTTTATCTATCATGTTTTCATCATCGATAATTTGGTTTGGCACTTGAAACAAATTGATATATTTCACAAATGTGACAGTCATTCTCATATAGCGACACATCCACACCTCCTTTTCATTATCACAATTTTCCCAAAAATATTCAATGTGGTGGCGGTCGGCGTATTCGCTCCCAACCCATTTCTTCAACTTACCTCAAGGATCTACTTCTCCTTTATCCATATGAAGGTCAAAATTATACTCCACCAACTCCTTTTCTGAGTATTTCACACGGGGAGTAGTAGGGAAAGCATACATTCCTTGTCCAAGGGTGAGGGGATATGGGACCCCAACTCTATGCTTGTTCCTCAACAAGGTATGGGAAGTTTGAAGTTGTCGAGTTACCTCTAGTATGATGATCCTGTCAATGGGGTAATATAGTAATTTGTAGGGCCTTTCAGAGAATCCCTTAGCTTTGATGTATGTGAACTAGGGAATTGGATGAACAAATATCCAAAACCCTTCATGAATTCTTTCGTGATATGTGACACTCTCCTTTCAAAATTCCCCCCTAGGAGTCTGATTATATGCCTAATGAAGGAGTCATTTAATCTTCTATACTCCTTGAAGTTTTTGTATTGCAGTTGAGGGTAACAATCATATACCTTCAATTGTCTCTTTTTGGTTCCCATTTCTCCAACACAGAACAATCCTTTATATGAGAACTTGACCACCAAGAGGTAGACCAAGTATGAATTCATGTAGAAGTGAGAGGTCTTATTCACTTCCATAAATTTCTCAAGTATGTTGTCACTAATCATTTTAGCCAAATGGATTTAGGTCTTGCCTCCAAAGATCTCTTCCATGAAATAAAAAATCCAATTCTCAAAGAATGTATTTGTGGGAAAACCCATTACTCTACTTAAGAGTGTGACTAGATCATGGTGCTCCTCAAAGAAGTCACTCGTATATAGTGTTTGGGGAAATTTGGTAGTACTTGCTCTCTTTTCCTTCAACCAATTATGATTGATTGTTTGTTTACACCCGATGGGATTAATTCTTTCTCAACCTCTTCCATCTCATCGAAGACTGGGATACCAAAGGTCCTGCTGATTGACTTCATAAACAAATCCACCAATACTCTCCCATAATGATCAATTATCTTTCTATTAGAGCGATAGCACTCTCGGCAAGCCATTACCAATTCTAGAGCAGTAAGTGCAGGAGGGAAACCAACAACCTTCACTAGGCCACTTTGCTTGATTTTTAAGGCCCTATTTATTCGAGGGTTGAGCATGACCCTCTACCTGAATTCATCAATAATGACATGTCTAAGGTTAGTATCAAAAACTATCTCCCTAGAATAAGTGATATTTGAGGTGTGCTCTACCCCATGAAACTCATACTTCATTTGCTCTTTTTTCACTACTCCTCTGGGAGTGCGAGCAAGATTCTTTCCCTTGTTTGTCTTTTACGCAAGCTTCACTGACGATCCCTCAGTAGGTTCCATAAATCCTATGTGAAAAAGATGTAATAAACATGTTTACATGTGAATCAATTGAAATGTCAATCAGATCCTGTAGATTCAATGTTAGATCCATCCATACATCATCAAATGATCATAAAATTCATCATTACCCAACATTTCGAGCTCATTTGGACCTGTTATCACCTGAAGTTGCACCCTTGTTGAAATTAATGTCCAACGCCTCAATGTAACATTGGAAGACCTCCAAAGATGTGGGTTTCTTGTAAACAGAGGTCAACCTCCAGAGAAGGCTAGCTTCCTTTGGTGTCACCTAAAATTAATGATTCTGTGGAGGAAAAGGAAGAAGGGATACATGAAGTAAAAATGAAAATTAAACTCTAAGGTGATGCACCGAAATGACAGGAACAATGAGATACTCAAGCTACACTTGAATACTGGTGACAGCCATGAGACTACACAACAAGATCCTATAGATCACACATTCAAATAGGTTTGACATGCACATGCCTTTAAGCAGGAAAGGGAGATTTTCACAAACTAGAAGATCACGTGCAGGATTAAATAAACATAGTTTGAAACCTACATGATACTACTTCTACAAAGAAAGGCACGACATGAAACAAAAACTATAAGGAAAGAGAAAATCTCACTAAGTAGCTCAACGAATCAAAAAAAGAGTGCACAATACTTCACAAGAATCAGCCGGCAGAATGATGGACCATTAATGGTAACCAAGGTAGATTTTGTATATTATGTTCCAAATTGAGTTACAGAATCCTGCTAGTCTGAGAGAGGACTGCAAAAGGGTCACAAACTTCAGAAGAGCATACCTCAGAACTCCTTTTACAAGAAGGCAAAAATGCCTTATATATAGAAAAGATCTCGGCCCCTTAGGGCTCACAAAATATCGATCTCAGAAAAACTATCCTAAGATCTTTTGATTCAATTAAATGTTGCACCCTGTGTGTCCCGTTCCTATTGGTGTGAAAAAATCACCCTTGGGGAAGCCTTCTAATTTTTTTGCAACCACCACATTCATTTCCTGGCATCGTGTCATCCTTTGAATTCCCCCCGGTCGAGCTGCTTTGAATGCTTCTAACTTCAGAATAGAAATGCGCTACATTCACATTTTGTTGATGTCGTTCATCCTGGTCAGACTGCCAACGATTCACCTGTAGCTCTCCTTGATTGGCTAGGCACACCACACGCAGACTCTCAGGTGGTCAAAACTTCCCTTGTTGAATTTCATGTTGGTGAGACACTAATCGTGTCTCCCCAATGAGATTGGATCTTCCCGCAACTGTCGGCATAGCATGGAGTTGTCACTAAGAGTCCTATCGAGCCCAATAGATCATATTGATGTCGCCTTTGTGGTCGCCAAGACAGTCGTTTGTCTATGAGATGATCTACCGAAGGCAAAATGTTACCCTGAGAACCCCCTTACTACTTCGGAAAGAGCTCATTGATGTCACCCTGAAAGCGTTTCATTCTACCGGGTTCCAGATTTCCTTTGGTGAGACACTGGCCCGTCAGTCAGACATTACAGTGAACTACTCTTCTCTTGGTGATCTCCTTCATGTCGCTGAAACATTGGCCTATCGACTAGACCTGTCCTGAAACCTACCTCCTTTTGATTGTCAAGGAGACCTTGTGACTTCGGTGAGATCTCTTAGCGAAGTCTGCCCGCTTTTTTGAGAGCTCATGTCTTCACTGAGACTCCCGCCGGTCGGGAAGATATCATACCGAAGGAGCTTTGCTTTGGCAAGGCCCCATTTCATCTGTTAGCAAGAGGCCATCAGTGTCTCCCCGAATGCATTTTACCTTACTGAGCTCCGCCTTCCTTTGGCCAAGAGATCACCGAGTCGGGGAGACCTTTCTCCGACTTCGAATGCTATACCGAAGGTCTTCATATCGGTGAGACTTGGCGGGTCACTGAGACATTCCCAAGCACTTTGTCCCTCAGCAAGCTCCTTTCCTATCACTAAGACACTCACACTTTGGTATGACCCTACTCTGAAGCCTGCTTCCTTTTTTCGATGCCACTTTAAGAGTGATTGTCAGGGAGACAACCTCACTTCGGCAAGACCTCTTTCCAAAGTTCTTTTCTCAACAAAGCCCTTTGTTGTCGGTGAGACTCCCACCGAAGGCAAACATATCAAGGCCCTTACTCAGTCGGTGAGACAACCTCACTTCGGCAAGACCTCCTACCAACAGTATTTTCCTCTAGTGAGAGTTTCCCCGAAGACTTTCCACCATTTGCTATCGGCGAGACATTGAACCTTTGCTAGGACCTCTCACCAAGCACTGTAGGTCACCCTGAAGCCCAAGGTCACCGTGAGTCTCGCCGAATGTCGATTGAATGGCCTATCAGCCAAAGAAATGCATGCGGTAAGAGGTCATACCAAACCCCTCTTGTTATAGTGATAGGATCCATAGTGACACGTTCGGCAAGACAAAGACTAGGTCACAATGACCTGTCCAAAATGGAATGTATCAAGCAACTAGTCAACCAGATAGTGAAAATGTCATGCCAACCTAGCTCTAATGGAGATTGAGCGTAGAATATTGAGGCATGTTTCCAATAGAGCAGGCTTCCTAACTGAGCTCCTTGTGAAATGTCATCAGATGGATGGACTAACCCTCAATGGAGATATCCCATTTGGCCCTTATGAACACCTGCAACATAGATGCCTTGCCTGATTGAGCCTGAGGGTGAAAATTAAGTAATAGGACCATTTGGGAAAATGTGGGTTCAAGAGTGTACGTTTCCCCTAGGCAAGAGCCATTAGGATGAAGGCAGTAAGAAAATGGCTTTGGGGCCACAGAGACCCATAGGTGGCCACTCGCAGTAGAAATTCCACATGGCTTGTTTCAAGGGAAAATCTCCCAAGGAATGATTGGACACGTGTGGAAATTAGCTACAAGGCACTTGAAGTTGTTGGGTGAAGCTTTGATTCCCTTGCGGGTTGAGGGAATGCGGGCACCGAGAGGAGGAAAGACATCAAGTCTCAACCGTTAAATAGCAGCATTGAAGGGACAATGAGTCGCATGTGGAGTTCTGTAGTGCGGTACCCATAGGTGCTTTGGATGTCAAGAAATTGTCTCCATATTTGATGTTAGTTTGGGAGTGTAGAGGTCGAGCGTCGAGCCGCCGCTAAGTGATTGTCATTAAGGAATGGCCATGAAGGGACAATGGTCCACAAATGATGGTCCGCATAGGTGAGCCTGCAATGACCTCATTGACTTAGGCTTTTTGTTCAAAATTTGGAAGAGGGTCAAACACCTCGCAGAGTCCACAGTGTTTGAGGATGCAATGACTTCTTCATTAAACAACAAAATCTGGAAGATGATGAGCCAGACATAGTGTCCTACACAGCCATTTATACTTAGCAGGTTTAGCAAGCATTGGGCCTAGGTTCATTTTTACAGTAGAGATGAAAGCGAATCCCAAGTTGCGGGAAGGTGTTAAGGCTTGACATTTGAATAGTGGCAATAGAGAGTTGGCAACCCGATGGCAGAAACCTACATCGACAGGCTTGAAAAATAGTTTATACTTGGTATTTTTTCCAAAGGCCTTGAGTAGTGTGTGGGGCTGAGCATGCAGAGTGATGTTAACTTGCAGTATTTAATGAAACGGCGAAAGGATGGGTGCCACCCGTAGTAGAAATTTCACATAGGTTTTCCTGCATGAGGTTGAGGACTTAGCCAATTTCTTCAGGATTTTTAAATGTTAATGACGACAGCAGAAGTAACTAGGCAGGCTATAGGGATGCATCAGCTGTATGATGAATGGAAAAAGGAGAGTATGATTCCGCATGGATGAGGGGACATGGTTTTAACCATTGCTCAAATATTTTTTGAATACTAGGGAAAATTTCCCATGCAGGGCCAAAGGTTGCAACGACTTGGATGAAGCGCCACAGTGAGGCAGTGTTTAACTTTAAAGATTTCAACATTTAAAAAACCCTAATTTGTGAAAAGGAATGCTACTCGAAGGTTTAAATGCGAACTTACCTGGAATGTGCTTGGAAATATGAAAGAACTTTGTTGAAATTCGTTTGAGGATTTGTGTGGGTGAGATCTCTTTGTTCTATGTAAAAATTTCAAAATGTGTTGGGTTAAAATGATAACTTAGGCACTAGCTATTTATAGAAATCCCACCATTAATGTGTGCATTAATTTTAGGTACAAAGGATAGGCGGGTTGGTGAGGGTGTGGAAACTCGTGCTCGGTTGGATGTTAGGGAAATACCTAGGCGGCGAAACCAAGTACGAGGCCCGTGGTGCAGGAGGAAGCCTGGGGTTAGTCATTTCTTAGCAGTGAAGCAATGACAAAAGCCTGTAGAGGGAGACCCACAAATGCGAGTCCACCAAGCTCGATGGACACTGGGGAAAAAGGCTAAAGGAAACCTGCAGCTGCACTTTCGCAAAGGAAAAAGACTTGGAAAATTTTAGGTAGGTGAATTTGGTCAATGAGGATTTGGTGTCCTTATTGTGTATGACCAACTTAAGCTCAAAAATAGGGGCACAAAAACGAGGCGAAGTAAAAAATGACCCGATGAAGGAAAAAAAGAAAGAGGGGGTCCCCAGTCCAAACAAGGCGTTGTGCACCTGCTTCAATATCCTTGGGTGGCTGTGTAGATTTGGGTTGGTTTTGATCCTTTAGTCCCTCTTGAGGGTTCTCTTCCGGAGCAACCTATCCCTTGATATGATCAACTGCACTTTGGAAGAGGTAACATTCAAACTCAGAATGAGTTGCATCATGCACCCAGCACCAACTGGGTAGCAATAATTCTTCTGCAATCTTTCTCCTAGTCTGGACGGCTTTGTTCTTATCACCAATAATTTGATCTTCTAAATGATTCAATTTTACATACCTCAAAGTATTCTTATAATGTTCCTCAACTTCAAGCTCTTTTGATCTCTCTTCTTTTCTTCCACCAATTTCTCCTTCCTCTTGATTTTCTTGATTCACCAGAATGATTTGGACTTGAATTCAATTTTGACCTTTGTTTGTATTGCAATTCTGATCATCAGAATCATATCCACAGGTTTGGATAGTGTACCAAAGTCTTCATCAACCTTGACATTTTCACTTTCAACCATTTTCTTCAATCTCTTATTGTAACACCGACAAGCCTTACTTTTACTAGCATAACCTAGAAAGATTCTAGTATCACCTTTGATTTCTACCCAATTAAGTGTGTACACAACAATACTCATAGCTTCTCTCCAATAGATATGAGGCACATTTCCTTCCAACCTCATGGTTCTAGCAACATTTAGAATTGTTATGTCTGTCCTTTCCACAACTTCATTTTGTTGAGGGGTCTATGGTGCAGATAACTGTTTGTTTATTCCATGCTCTTCACAAAAAGATTTAAAATCACTAGAAGTAAATTCACCACCTCTATCTGATCTCAGACATTTAACCTTCAGACCTGTCTCTGTCTCAACCATAGCCTTAAAGATCTTGAACTTTTCCAGAGCTTTAGATTTCTCCCTTAAGAAAGTAGCCTACATCATCCTTCAATAGTCATTAATAAGCAACATGAATTACTTGTATCCCTGTAAACTTCTAGTTCTAGCAGGACCACACAAATCAGTATGCACAAGATCCAACAATCCATTTAAAATTTGTTGTTTACTTCGAAATGAAATTCTTGTTTTCCTTCCTAACTGACATTCTTTGCATATGGCATTAGTAGGTTTCATCAGCTTAGGAAGATCTGTCACAGCCTTAGTGGAACTTATCTTGACAATATTATCAAAATTAACATGACACATTCTCCTATGCCACAACCAGCTTTCATCAATTTGAGCAATCAAACAACATTTACTAGCAACACTCAGGTGGAAAATATTACCTTTTGTTTTTGTACTTGATGCAATCACATTTCTAGAATTTCCCAATATTTTTCACTTACCATTCATGAACTAAAGATTGTATCCCTTCTCAACCATCTGTCCAATACTTAAAATATTATGCTTCAAACCTTCAATATACTAGACATCATCAATACTATGCTTACCATCAAGAGAAATGCATCCTCTTCCATGGATCACACCAACTGTATTATCACCAAATCTCAGAACACCACCATCATACTTTTCCAAATTCACAAACTTACTTTTATCTCCTATCATATGATGAGAACAACCACTGTCAATTACCCATTCATCTTTCTCTTCAACTTGAGTAGCTAGGGATTTCTCCACATTTGTACAACTAGCAGATTCAATAGACACAAGATTATTTTCCCTGATAGCAATAAAGACAAATTTATCTTCACTTGCATTTCCTTTGTCAAATTCATCATTTGTCACAACTTCATCAGTAGCATAGTAACACTTCTTTTGGAATTTTGGCTTGTTAAATCTTGGCTTGGAAACTCTCTCAAGACACCTTGATGCAAAATGACCTATCTTATTGCAACAACAAAATTTAATAGACAACTTTCCTTTATACTTACCTTGTCCTCTGGCTTCTCTTTTCACAACCAATGCTTCAAGTTCTTCAAGCTCTCTTTCTTCTTCAGCAAGTTGTCTCATTTCATCCTCATACTTGAATGTATTTGTAGATGAACTTTCACCTAGATCATATCTTTGTCTATCTCTTCCAGAAGTAGTGGCCTTGAATATAGATTCAACCTTAGGAAGTGCATCACCAAATTCACTCAACTCAAAATTAGTAAGCTTACCAATCAACATATATTTGGTAACATTTGTTACAGTATGGAGCTCTTGAATAGTAGTAGCCTTGAATTTTTAAGAATCAGGCAAAGATCTAAGCAATTTAGCAACAATTTCTAATTCGTCTATTTGTCCACCAACACATTTGATACCACACACAAGTTCATTCACTCTTTGCATGAAAGTATTAACATTTTCATCATCACCTGTGAGATGGGGTTAGAAATCAAATAGGATAGATAAAGTGACAGCCAACACCTCTAAACTATTAACCTCATCCAAACAAGAGAATACAAACAAATGGAGATTTCAAAATGAAAGCAAATAAAATAAAGTACTCCCCATATTGTAGTTGATTCCTTCTCTTGCTCTCCTATTTCTCCCTTTGCAAATATGCCCTCAGATTTGTAATGTGACTTGTGCAAATACCTGCAAATGATAAGTAGAAAGTTGGAGAAGAATAGCTGTTAGCCTGAAAATGGAGAAGGAAGGTTGCTTTTATAGACAACCATTCGAATGGACGGTTGAGATTAATCTTCTAGAAAGATTCCAAGATCAATGGATGGGAATGCATGAGAGGGATGTTACGAAATGGATGGTTGAGATTAAACCTCAGAAAAGATGCCAAGATCAATGGTCCATAATTGATGCACCAAGAATATGCTATTCTTGGAGGAATCATGACAGGAAGACATGCAAAGACATGTAGGCCATGACAGACATGCAGGCTAGGATAGGCATGCAAGGACATGCAGGGACATGCAAGCTATGACAGGAAATGAATGTTATGACAGGGGATTATGACAGGGTATCTTTGACCAAGTGGTGCATAAATAATTTATTTTAAATTATTTATCCAAAAATGGAGGAAATGGACAAGTGGAAAATAAATAATTTATTCAAATTATTTATTTGAAAAAAAATGAAGAGAGCATTTAATTAAATTTATTAATTTAATTAAATGGAGAGATAAATTAGACCTTAAATAATTAATTTAGATTAATTATTTAATAGGAAGGTGGCATGGGATAGTTAAATGATTTTAATAATTATTTAACTATGGAAGAATTAAAGGACCATGAATAGATAAATAATTAATGGTAATTATTTAACTATAGATGAAAGATGACAAAATAATTAAATAAATAATAATTTATTTAACTATTGAAGAAGAGGAAGAAATTAGTGACGCAATTAGTTTATTTAATCGGTGGGGATAGAATAAATATTAGAAAGTGAATTAATTAAATAATTATTAAAAATTATTTAATTAATAGAGGAATATAATCAAACATAATTGAATAACTAAAATTATTCAATTATCGAAGGACGAGGATGAAGAAAAATGACGCTCGAAGGCTTAGGACATTTTTATGTGTCTACATCACCCATTTTCAACTTTTCATATTTCCCTTTCATAATTTGTGGCTTAGCAATCTTCACATTAGCATCACCTTCATACAAGGTTTCCAACTTTTTTGAGATCTCATAAGCAATCTTCAGATCCATCACATTTGTCATCTCAGTATCAGTCAAACCACTCAACAACACCTCCTTAGCCCTGATATTATATTCAGCATCCCTGATCTCAGCAAAAGTAGTAGGACCATTCTTTGGAATAATATATATATATTTTATAATACTCCAGTAGGGTTCAACAATACATCTCAGATTGAACTCCATTTGAGTCTTTCGTAAAGAATAATTTGTTCCATCAAATCTAGGACTATCCTTCTTATAAGTTTCCATCTCAGATCACCTCAAGCTGTTAAAATTCTTCCAAGGAACCATAATCTCTGATACCAATTGTTGGAAACTCAAGGGTAGACAACTGAGAGGGAGGGTGAATCAGTTGTCACCGAATTTCAAACTTATTCAACTTATTAACCTTATTCTCAGATCTGATCATTAATAATGAAAGCATAAATGAATAACACATTAGAATAACAATAACACCAAGATTTTTTATGTGGAAACCTTGTTAGGGGAAATACCATGGTGGAGGTCAATCCACAATATTATACCCTGTTAAAAGTATAAGGAATTATGAATGGGGAATGCACATGCATTTAGGCACACTACCTAGAGCTCACTGCTCAAATACAAAATAGGCTTACTACCCAAAGGAAGACACACTGACTTATATAAAGCTTCTAATTAAATCCATCTAGCTTTGAAGTGACAAAAGTAGCATCTGCTAATGCCTGGTTACAGTTCTGGTTAAGCACATGAACACTTCTTCACTCTTCTTCACTCTTCTTCACTTTTCTTCTCTCTCTTATTTTCCTTTGAATGATCTAAAATTTATTCACATACAAGAATCTTACACTTCACACACACATACACACATGCCTTCAAATGATAAAACAATTTCTCTTATATATCCACAAAAATAAATTGCATCGCTATAAATCGGCTCCAAAGAAATAATAAAATGAATATGAACATTCAACCCAAATCAATAAAGATTAGTCATGTGAATCAACCAAGGTTGGCCACAACATAGTGAAGACCAAAAATAACATCCTCAAACATGAACCACTTCAATTAATTACTCCTCCAAGATCCACAACATGCTTCAACACCTTGTCAGCCAAGAACATGAAAAACATGAACACGCAAGAGAAAATCTCGGATCACAAGCACAACGATCAATGCAGATGTGAAATGTAGATAGAGAATTAACTATAAACATCCACAAGCATCATGAAATGTTATAGAAACATCCACAACAACTAAAATTATGGGAATCGCATGATCTTCATTTAGGAACACAAATTGAAGTAACAGAAAAATTGTCAAAATACAAATCTTCATAACACAATCAAATATTCACATGGATCTTTGAAACTTGACGTGGATAAACTAGATATACTCAACAAGAAACCCTTTAATCCACAACCTCTGAATAGAAACATACTGATCATATGGACAAAAAGAACTTCACTTCACCACTGACAACATGTAGCACTTCTTATTACAATTTTCTCAATATCCTCGACATATACAACTTCTAATGCAACAATGCTAATAGTGTTGACATCAATGAAAACCACATATCAACAACACAACACAACATACAACAATCTACCCCTTTCACATTGATGGCAACACATAATGTGGAAAATACCATCAACACAACTGTGCTTACTCCCCCTTAGGTTCTGACTCTTCTTTCCTCAACTCTTCTCCCCACAAAGATTTTTCACATTGCTCTTCTCCCCCTTTGACATCAATGAAAAATATTTCTTCTATACAAGCTCTAAACCACATATCTGAACACCTAAACTTCTAAACATCCAACTACTCCCCCTGAGTAGCAGGCACCACAACATCAATCCAGATAAAAATGTGATCATGAAATGCACGAATTGATGCAAATAAATGCATCCTTAGTTCTAATTAGGAGGGTAATCACCTCTAACTTCCCTCTGAGATACTCAAAAGTATCCTTAGGCAATGGCTTGGTAAATATGTCTGCAATCTACTCCTTCGTAGGCACATACTCCAATCTGACTTCCTTTTCACTTACTTCTCTCTCAAAAAGTGAAACTTGATATATGTATGCTTGGTCTTGGAATGCAACATCAAATTCTTAGAAATGTTAATAGCACTTGAGTTATCATAGAATATAGCAATAGGCTCATCATACAAAACTCTGATATCCTTCAACATCTATTTTATCTACAGTACTTGAGTACAATTATTAGCAGTAACAATGTATTTTGCCTCTGCATTAGATAAAGAAATAGCATTTTTCTTTTTGTTTAACCATGAAATCAACTTCTTTCCTAAGAAAAATGCTCCACCACTAGTACTTTTCTTGTCATTCACATCTCCTACCCAATCAACATCAATAAAGGCACTCAAAGTAATATCATCATCTTTAGGATACCATAAACCAAAAATCAACTGTCCCCTTCAAGTATCTAAAAATCCTCTTCACAGCAGTCACATGAGATTCTTTAGGATCAACTTGAAATCTAGCAACAATACATATACCATTCATGATATCAGGTCTAGTTTGATTCAAATAAAGCAATCCACCAATCATTCATCTATATATAGTCTGATTTGCCTTCAAAGAATCATCATCAATTGACAACTTGCATCCGGTCACCATAGGTGTACCAACAGGCTTTGAATCTTTCATACCAAATTTCTTCAGCAATTCTTTCAACTTAGACTAAGACATAAGGATCCCTTCATCTAACTGAGTAATTTGCAATGCAAAGAAGAATTTCATCACTCCAATCATTGACATCTCAAACTCATTTTGCATCTCATTAGCAAACTTTATGTGCAAGCTATCATCTCCTCCAAATATGATATCATCAACAAAAACTTCCACAATCAAATCTTTATCATCATTCTTGAAATACATATTACTATCAGTAGTACCTTTGTTAAATCCAAGCTTCACCAATTACTTATCCAATATAGCATACCATGCTATAGGGGCTTATTTGAGTCCATACAATGTTTTCTTCAATCGGAAAACCATATCTCCCTGATCAGTCAACTTTTATCCATCAGTTTTTTCAACATACACTTCTTCTTCCAATTTTCCATTTAGAAAAGATTGCTTGACATCCATTTGATAAACTTTGTAGTCTTTGTAAGTAGCATAAGCAAGAAACAATCTCACAGCTTCAATTCTAGCAACAGGGGAAAAGGTTTCTTCAAAATCAAAACCTTCCATCTATGAATATCCCTTACATACCAAACTTGCTTTGTTTCTAACCACTTCACCTTTTTCATTCAGTTTGTTTCTAAAGACCCATTTAGTTCCAATTACATTCTTATCCTTAGGTCTGGGAACAAGAATCCATGTATCATTCTTGTTAATTTTTTGTAGTTCCTCTTTCAATGTTGGGCTCAGTCTTTGAAATCAAACAATATTCTTCTACAATCTTTCTCCTAGTTTGGACACCTTTGTTCTTATCACCAATAATTTTATCTTCTAAATGATTCAACCTTACATACCTCAGAGTCTTCTTAGAATGTTCTTCAACTTCAAGCTCTTCTTATTCCTCTTCCGTTCTTCCACCAACTTCTCCTTCCTCTTGATCTTCTTGATTCACTGTAATGATTTGGAGTTGACTTCAGTTCTAACCTTTGTTTGTACTGTCATTCTCATCATCAAAATTAGATTCACAAGTTCTAGATAGTGTACCAAAGTCTTCATCAACCTTAACATTTGCACTTTCAACCATTTTCTTCATTCTATTATTGTAACACTAGTAGGCCTTACTTTTAATAGCATAACCCAGAAAGATTCTAGTATCACCTTTGATTTGTACCCGATTAAGTGTATACACAACAATACTCACAGCTTCTCTCTAGTAGATGTGACATACATTTCCTTCCAACATCCTAGTTCTAGTAGCATCTAGAACTGTTTTATTCTTCCTTTCCAAAACTCCATTTTATTGAGGGGTTCGAGGTGTAGTGATGCAGAGTGAGCAGGGAAGTTCACCAATCCCAGATGGCAGAGGTTCTTTTATGAGTGCTTCTGTCAAACACTCTTATCAACACACCCACAAATGGCTATCTTTGTATAAAGAAAAATCAACTCACCAAGAGCCTTTGAATCTCAGACCCTTGAGGGACTTGAAATCATCTCAAACATGTTCTAGCAGACCACAATCAAACACCATAGCCATTATTAACACTTAGGAAACCCCATGAGTTCATTCCTCAACTAGTAGACCTCTTTAAACCCAATTGCTTGTAGCACTGCCCTGTAGGACAGTCCAATTAATTCTCACCCACAAACCTATATCTGATTTAAAATAATTTTTTTAGGCAAGTATAATATGCTTCTACAAGGCCACAAAATCTTGCTTCTTGACAGTGGTCGGAAAAGTGACCATGAACCAACCTATCGATGTCCTCAAGAGGCCTAATTGAGTGCACTTGACTAGTTTTTGTTTACCTAGGCTCACCCCTTCTCCCCAAATCCTTTTTCCAAACTCCTACAGGCTACTTACAACCATTCCAATCATTCCTAAGTGCCACCTTGAAGAAAAATCTCTCAAAACAAGCAAACTCAGATTTTTTGCTTCACCAATTAGGCCTGTCACATGAAGATGTCAAACCTAGTTCAATGCACAAAATACTCCACACACCTTTCCATTCTCCAGAACCAAGAAAATATGAAAATTTACACAAGTATCTTCCATCCCACCAAGAATCAGCATTTTTACAATGTGGAGATGGAAGGAAGAGCCATTTTTCAACCAAAACCCTTGTTTTGAGGGTTTCAGACCTACTTTTGCTAAAACGGCTATAACTTTTCCTACACTCAATGTAATCTTGTCAAATCAATTCCGAATGAAAGCTAGTTCTTCCCTCTTTCCAACCATATCAGTCTTGTACCCGTACAGTCTGTAAAAATTCCGTACCACATGTTTTAGCAGCAAATTTTACATAGATTTTTCCAGAAAATAGCAATTTTTCATTAGAACTTCAAAAAAACGTGTTTCATCAGTCATGCCTCGACCATGAGAGGCTTATTTCAACTTCTAACAACCTTTCCCAATGTTCTCCAACTGAAAATTTGATTAGTTACATGTTAGAACTAATCAAACTTCACTTTAGTCTCTTAATTGCCTAGTTAAGGCAATGCACACTACTTCCTATAAGTCCAATTTAAATGAGGCTTCAAAAGGTGTTAAAGGACACCACAACCACTTGAAATCATCAAGGCAACTTCCCTCAATTACCTGGTTGCATAATGGCATTTTTATTCTTTAATTTGCTAAGGTGCACCAAGCTTACAAAATGAGGATGGAGACCTTGTTATTACATAGAAACTTAACACCAAGACCAAAACTCAACATAAAGCCTAGAAAACATATTGAAAGGAATTTAAGATGGTCCTTAGGACTTTATTACATCAAATGCAACTTGACATCAAACAAAAAACCAAACAAGGCCTCAAAGAGGCATGGAAACCCAAGGTGCCCCTGCACCATGTAGATAACTATCTCTTTATGCCATGCTCTTCACAAAAAGAATTAAACTCATCGGAAGTGAATTCACCACCTCCATCTGATCTTAGACATTTAATCTTTAGACCTGTCTCTGTCTCAACCATAGCCTTAAAGATCTTGAACTTTTCTAGAGCTTCAAATTTCTCCCTTAAGAAACTAGCCCACGTCATCCTTCAATAGTCATCAATAAGCAACATGAAGTACCTGTATCCTTGTAAACTTCTAGTTCTAGCAGGACCACACAAATCAGTATGCACAAGATCCAAAAATCCATTTGAATTTTGTGGTTTACTTTGAAATTAAATTCTTGTTTGTTTTCCTAACTGACATTCTTTGCATATGGCATTAGTAGGTTTCATCAACTTAGGAAGATATCTCACAGCCCTAGTGGAACTTATCTTGACAATATTATCAAAGTTAACATGACACATTCTCCTATGCCACAACCAACTTTCATCACTTTGAGAAATCAAACAACTTTTACTAGCAGTACTCAGGTGGAAAGTATTACCTTTTGTTTTTGTGCCTGATGCAATCAAATTTCCAGAATTTCCCAATATTTTGCACTTACCATTCATGAACTAAAGATTGTATCCCTTATCAACCATTTGTCCAACACTTAAAATATTATGCTTCAAACCTTTAACATACAAGACATCATCAGTATTATGCTTACCATAAAGAGAAATGCATCCTCTTCTACGGATCACACCAGTCGTATTATCACTAAATCTCACAACACCAACATCATACTTTTCCAAATTCACAAACCTACTTTTATCTCCTATCATATGATGAGAACAACCATTGTCAATTACCCATTCATCTTTCTCCTCATTTGTACAACTAGCAGACTCAGTAGACAAGATTATTTTACTTAATAATAATAAAAATAAATTCATCTTTACTTGCATTTCCTTTGTCAGATTCATCATATGTCACACCTTCATCAGCAACATAGTAACACTTCTTTTGGAATTTAGGCTTGTTAAATATTGGCTTGGAACTCTCTCAGGACACCTTGATGCAAAATGACCTATCTTATTGCAAGAGAAACATTTAATAGACAACTTTCCTTTATACTTACCTTGTCCTCTGGCTTCTCTTTTCACAATCAACGCTTCAAGTTCTTCAATCTCTCTTTCTTCTTCATCGAGTTGTCTCATTTCATCCTCATACTTGAATGTTTTTCTAGATGAATTTTCACCTGGATCATATCTCTGTCTATCTCTTCCAGAAGTAGTGCCCTTGAATGTAGATTCAATCTTAGGAAGTGCATCACCAATTTCACTCAACTCAAAAGCAGTAAGCTTACCAATCAACATATCTCTGGTAACATTTGTTACAGTTTGGAGCTCTTCAATAGCACTATCCTTGACTTTGTAAGAATCAGGCAAGGATCTAAGCACTTTAGCTACAATTTCTGATTTGTCTATTTGTCCACCAGCATATGTGATACCACACACAATTTCCTTAACTCTTTGCATTAAAGTAGTAACATTTTCATCATCACCCATTTTCAAATTTTCATATTTCCCTTTCAGACTTTGTAGCTTAGCAATCTTCACATTAGCATCATCTTCATACAAGGTTTCCAAATTTTTCCAGATCTCATAAGCAGTCTTTAGATCCATCACATTTTTCATCTCAGTATCAATCAAAGCACTCAACAATGCCTCCTTAGCCCTGATATTATACTTAGCATCCCTGATCTCAACAGAAGTAATAGGACCATTATGTGGAATAACATATATATTTTTTGTAATGCTCCAATAGGGTTCACTAATGCATCTCAGATGGTACTCCATTCGAGTCTTCCATAAAAAATAATCTGTTCCATTAAATCTAGGACTATGCTTCTATAAGTTTCCATCCCGGATCACCTCAAGTTGTTAAACTTCTTCCAAGGAACCACAAACTTTGATACCACTTGTTGGCAACTCAACGGCAGACAACTGAGGGGGGGGTGAACCAATTGTCGCCGAATTTCAAACTTATTCAACTTATTAGCCTTATTTTCAGATCTAATCATTAATTATGAAAGCATAAATGAACAATACATCATAATTACCCATAACACCAAGATTGTTTTATGTGGAAACCCTATTAGGGGAAAAACCACAGTGTAGGCAGTCCACAAGATTATACCCTATTAAAAGTATAAGGAATTATGAATGAGGAATGCACATGCATTCAGGCACACTACCTAGAGCTCATTGCTCAAATACAAAATAGGCTTACTACCCAAAGGAAGACACACTGTCTTATAGAAAGGTTCTGATTAAATCCATCAAACTTTGAATTGAGAAAAGTAGCATCTACTAATGCTTGGTTATAGTTCCGGTTAAGCACATGAACACTTCTTCACTCTTCTTCACTCTTCTTCTCTCTCTGCTCTGCCTTCGAATGATCTAAACTTTATTCTCACATAGGAATCTTACACTTCACACACACACATACACACATTCCTTGAAATGATAAAACAATTGCTCTTATATATCTGCAACAAGAAATTACATCACTATAAGTCAACTCCAAAGAAATAATAAAATGAATATGAACAGTCGGCCCAAATCAATAAAGATTATTCATGCGAATCATCCAAGGTCAGCCACAACATAGTGAAGACCAAAAATAACATCCTCAAACATAAACCACTTCAATTAATTACTCCTCAAAGATCCACAACATGCTTCAACACCTTGTTGGCCAAGAACATGAAAAACATGAACATGCAAGAGAAAATCTTGGATCACGAGCACAATGATCAATGTGAACGTACACCATAGATAGAGCATGAACTAGAAATATCCACAAGCATCATGAAACATCAGAGAAGAATCCATAGTAACTGAACTTACTGGAATTACATGATCTTCATTCAAGAACACAAACTAAAGTATCAGAGAAACTATCAGAATACAAATCTTCATAACTCGATCAAATCTTCATGCAGATCTCTGAAACTTGACGTGGATAAACTAGATATACTCAACAAGAAACCCTTTAGTCCACAACCTCCAAACAACAATGTACTGATCACACCGATAGAAAGAACTTCACTTCACCACTGACATCATGTAGCACTTCTTATTACAATTTTCTCAATATCCTCGACATATATAGCTTCTAATGCAACAATGCTAATAGTGTTGACATCAATGAAAACCACATATCAGCAACACAACACAACATCCAATAATCTCCCCCTTTGGCATTGATGGCAACACATGATGTGAAAAATACCATCAACACAATTGCGCTTACTCCCCCTTAGGTTCTGAATCTTGTTTCCTCAACTCTTCTCCCCACAAATATTTTTCACATTGCTCTTCTGCCCCTTTGACATAAATGGAAAAAATTTCTTCTATATAGGATCTGAAACACATATTTAAACACGTAAACTTTTGAACATCTGACTACTCCCCCTGAGTGGCAGGCACCACAACATCAGACCGAATCAAAATATGATCGTGAAATGTGCGGATTGATGCAAATCAATGCATCCTTAGTGTTGATTAGGAGGGGTAATCACCCCTAACTTCCCTATGAGATACTCAAAAGTATCCTTAGGCAACGACTTGGTAAATATGTCTACAATATGCTCCTTAGTAGGCACATACTCCTATCTAACTTCCTTTTCACTTACTTTCTCTCTCAAAAAGTGAAACTTGATAGATATATGCTTGGTCTTGGAATGCAACACAAGATTCTTAGAAATGTTAATAGCACTTGAGTTATCACAAAATATAGCAATAGGTTCATCATACACAACTTTGATATCCTTCAACATATGTTTCATCCACAATACTTGAGTACAATTATTAGCAACAACGATGTATTCTACCTCTACAGTAGATAAAGAAATAGCATTCTATTTTTTGCTTAGCCATGAAATCGACTTCTTTCCCAAGAAAAATGCTCCACCACTAGTACTTTTCATGTCATTCACATCTCCTGCCCAATCAACATCAGTAAAGGCACTCAAAGTAAGATCATCATCTTTAGGATACCATAAACCAAAATCAACTATCCCCTTCAAGTATCTAAAAATCCTCTTCACAACAATCACATGAGATTCTTTAGGATCAGCTTGAAATCTAGCAACAATACATACAACATTCGTGATATCAGGCCTAGTTTGAGTCAAATAAAGCAATCCACCAATCATTGATTTGTATCTAGTCTAATTTTCCTTTGGAGAATCATCATCAGTTGACAACTTGCATCTGGTCACCATAGGTGTGTTGGAAAGAGACATTGTGAATGCTTTTTGGTGTTGTCATTGATGGCAACCCTAGTCAGTGATAGATTCACATAACATCATTTGGTTATATCGGAAGTCAGATTGAGGACAGTCAGGAAGAACAGAGCATCCGACAGTTTGGTGATCATCAATTCACTTACAGATTTCTAGTTGTTATTTTGAGTTGTGGACCTAATGAGAGGTTCTTCAGTACATCTAAGGTGTTGTCCAGAAATCTTAGTGCCTCATATTAAGTCTTGTGTGAGTCTGGAGATTTAGTTGGTACTTCTCTATTTATTAGTATTTTGGGGTCGACTCAGTTGACGTAATGTGTTGTGGATATTCAAGAAATGTTTGTTTGAATACTTTTTTGTTTTCTCATCTTGTTTTGGGTTCGAGCTAAGTTGTGGCCAACTGTGGTGGATGCGCATTGCATAAATCTTATGATTTGAGCTGACAATTGCTAATATTTTCAAGTCTTATTTGGAGCCGACATGTTGCGATTAAATTACTAGTCGCAGACATATATATATATGATCTATTATATCATTGCGTATGTATGTGTGTTGTGTCAGTGTGTATTGCGAATACCAGAAGAGTGTTAGACAAATTTTATGCACAGTTTCACTTGCGCATAAAGATTTTGTGAAGCGAGTCAGAGCAGAGCAGAGTAGAAGTTCTATATCAGCCAAAACAATAGAAGATTGACATCTAATCCTAACTGGAACTATAATCAACCATTCATGTATGCTATTCTTTCAGTTCATTCTTTTGGATCTAATCCAAATCTATGGTAGGCAGTGAGCCTTCTTATTTTGAGCAGTGAGCTCTAGGTAGTGTGTCTGAATGCAAGTGCATTCCCATTTTGTAATCTTTCTTTTGGGTATACTCAGATTATATTGTGGATTGGCCATCCACCATGGTTTTCCCCTAATAGGGTTTCCACATAAAAATCCTTATGTTATGGTGTTGTGGTTGTTTTCTTTCTATTTCTGCATATTACTTTTGATTGAATGATCTAAGAGGATTAAAGATCAAAATAATAAAGTTAATTTTTGTAGAACACTGATTCACCCCCCCTCTCAGCATTGCTTGTTTCCAGCAAGGTGTACCAATAGGCTTTGAGTCTTCCATACCAAATTTCTTCAGCAATTATTTCACATACTTAGACTAAGACATAAGGATCCCTTCATCTAACTGAGTAATTTGCAATCCCAAGAAGAATTTCATCTCTCCAATCATTGACATCTCAAACTTATTTTGCATCTCATCAGGAAACTTCATACGCAAGCTATCATCTCCTCCAAATATGATATCATAAAAAAAAACCTTCCATAATCAAATCTTTATCATCATTCTTGAAATATATATTACTATCAGTAGTACCTTTGTTAAATCCAAGATTCACCAAGTACTTATCCAATCTAGAATACCATGCTATAGGGGCTTGTTTGAGTCCATACAATGCTTTCTTCAATCGGAAACCATATCTCCCTAATCAGTCAACTTTTATCCATCAGGTTGTTCAACATACACTTCTTCCAATTCGCCATTTAGAAAAGCAGACTTGACATCCATTTAATAAACTTTGTAGTCTTTGTAAGCAACATAAGCAAGAAACAATCTCACAGTTTCAATTCTAGCAACAGGGGCAAAGGTTTCTTCAAAATCAATACCTTCCATCTGTGAATATCCCTTACATACTAGTCTTGCTTTGTTTCTAACCACTTCACCTTGTTCATTTAGTTTGTTTCTAAAGACCCATTTAGTTCCAATTGCATTCTTATCGTTAGATCTGGGAACAAGAATCCATGTATCATTCTTTTCAATTTGCTATAGTTCCTCTTTCATTGCTTCAACCCAATGTTCATCTTTGCATGCTTCATTCGCATTGTTAGGCTCAGTCTTTGAAATCAAAAAATATTCTTCTGCAATCTTTCTCCTAGTCTGGACACCTTTGTTCTTATCACCAATAATTTGATCTTCTAAATGATTTAACCTTACACACCTCAAAATCTTCTTAGAATTTTCTTCAACTTCAAGCTCTTCTGATCTCTCTTCTATTCTTCCACCAGTTTCTCCTTCCTCTTGATCTTCTTGATTCACCAGAATGATTTGTACTTGACTTGAGTTCTAACCATTGCTTGTACTATCATTCTGATCATTCAAACCATATCCACAGGTTATGGATAGTGTACCAAAGTCTTCATCAATGCACTTTCAACCATTTTATTCAATCTCTTATTGTAACACCGGTAAGCCTTACTTTTAGTAGCATAACCCAGAAAGATTCTAGTATCACCTTTGATTTGTACCTGGTTAAGTGTGTACACAAAAGTACTCATAGCTTCTCTCCAGTAGATATGAGGTATATTTCCTTCCAACATCATGGTTCTAGCAGCATCTAGAACTGTTATGTGCTTCCTTTCCACAACTCCATTTCGCTGAGGGGTTCGCGATTCAGATAACTGTCTCTTTATTCCAAGCTCTTCACAAAAATAATTAAACTCCCTGGAAGTGAATTCACCACCTCTATATGATCTCACACATTTAATCTTCAGACCTGTCTCTGTCTCAACCATAGCCTTAAAGATCTTGAACTTTTCCAGAGCTTCATATTTCTCCCTTAAGAAAGTAGCCCACATCATCCTTGAATAGTCATCAATAAGCAACATGAAGTACCTATATCCTTGTAAACTTATAGTTCTAGCAAGACCACACAAATCAGTATGCACAAGATCCAACAATCCATTTGAATTTTGTTGTTTACTTCGAAATGAAATTCTTATTTGCTTTCCTAACTAACATTCTTCGCATATGGCATTAGTAGGTTTCATCAGCTTAGGAAGATCTCTCACAGCCTTAGTGGAAATTATCTTGACAATATTATCAAAGTTAACATGACACATTCTCCTATGCCACAACCAACTTTTATCAATTTGAGCAATCAAACAACTTTTACAAGTAGCACTCAGGTGGAAAATATTACCTTTTGTTTTTGTGCCTGATGCAATCACATTTTTAGAATTTCCCAACATTTTACACTTACCATTCATGAATTGAAGATTGTATCCCTTATCAACCATTTGTCCAACACTTAAAAGATTATGCTTCAAACCTTCAACATACAAGACATCATCATTATTATGCTTACCATCAAGAGAAATGCATCCTCTTCCATGGATCACACTAGCTGTATTATCACCAAATCTCACAACACCACCATCATACTTTTCCGAATTCACAAACTTACTTTTATCTCCTATCATATGATGAGAACAACCACTGTCAATTACCCATTCTTCTTTCTCTTCAACTTGAGCAGCTAGGGATTTCTCCACACTTGTACAAGTAGCAGATTCAATAGACACAAGATTATTTTCCCTGATAGCAATAAAGACAAATTTATCTTCACTTGCATTTCCTTTGTCAAATTCATCATTTGTCACAACTTCATCAGTAGCATAGTAACACTTCTTTTGGAATTTTGGCTTGTTAAATCTTGGCTTGGAAACTTTCTCAGGACACCTTGATGCAAAATGACCTATCTTATTGCAATAGAAACATTTAATAGACAACTTTCCTTTATACTTACCTTGTCCTCTAGCTTCTGTTTTCACAACCAATGCTTCAAGTTCTTCAAGCTCTCTTTCTTCTTCATCAAGCTGTCTCATTTCATCCTCATACTTGAATTTATTTCTAGATGAACTTTCACCCAGATCATATCTCTATCTATCTCTTCCAGAAGTAGTGGCCTTGAATGCAGATTCAACCTTAGCAAGTGAATCACCAAATTCACTCAACTCAAAATCAGTAAGCTTACCAATCAACATATCTCTGGTAACATTTGTTATAGTTCAGAGCTCTTCAATAGCACAAGGCTTGACTTTGTAAGAATCAGGCAAGGATCTAAGCACTTTAGCAAAAATTTCTGATTTGTCTAGCTGTCCACTAGCACATGTGATACCACACACAAGTTCATTCACTGTTTACATGAAAGTATTAACATTTTTGTCATCACCCATTTTCAACTTTGCATATTTCCCTTTCAGAATTTGTAGCTTAGAAATCTTCACATTAGCATCACCTTCATACAAGGTTTCCAACTTTTTCCATATCTCATAAGCAGTCTTTAGATCTATCACATTTTTCATCTTAGTATCAATCAAAGAACTCAACGCCTCCTTAGGCTTGATGTTATACTCAGCATCCCTGATCTCAGTAGAAGCAGTAGGACCATTTTGTGGAATAACATATATATTATTTTGTAATGCTCCAATAGGGTTCACCAATGCATCTGAGATGGCACTCCATTCGAGTCATCCATAAAGAATAATTTGTTCCATCAAATCTAGGACTATCCTTCTTATAAGTGGCCATCTTGGATCACCTCAAGTTGTTAAACTTATTCCAAGGAACCACAAGATCTGATACCAATTGTTGGCAACTCAAGGGTAGACAACTGAGAGGGGGGCGTGAATCAGTTGTCATTGAATTTCAAGCTTATTCAACTTATTAGCCTTATTCTCATATTTGATCATTAATCATGAAAGCATAAATGGACAACACATTAGAATCACACATAACACCAAGATTTTTTATGTGGAAACCCTATTAGGGGAAAAACCACAGTGGAGGTCATTCCACAAGATTATACCCTATTAAAAGTATAAGGAATTATTGATGGGGAATGCACATGCATTCAGGCACACTGCCTAGAGTTCACTGCTCAAATACAAAATGGGATTACTGCCCAAAGGAAGACACACTATCTTACAGAAAGGTTCTGATTAAATCCATCAGACTTTGAACTGAGAAAAGTAGCATCTGCTAATGCTTGGTTACAGTTTTGGTTAAGCACATGAACACTTCTTCACTCTTCTTCACTCTTCTTCACTTTTCTTCTCTCTCTACTCTCCCTTCAAATGATCTAAACTTTATTCCCACACACACATGCCTTCAAATGATAAAACAATCGCTCTTATATATCCGCAACAAGAAATTACATCACTATAAGTCAACTCCAAAGAAATAATAAAATGAATATGAACAGTCGGCCCAAATCAAGAAAGATTATTCATACGAATCAACCAAGGTTGGCCACAACATAGTGAAGACTGAAAATAACATCCTCAAACATGAACCACTTCAATTATTTACTCCTCAAAGATCTACAACATGCTTCAACACCTTGTTGGCCAAGAACATGAAAAACATGAATACGCAAGAGAAAATCTTGGATCACAAGAACAATGATCAATGCGGATGTGCAACATAGATAGAGAAAAAACTAGAAACATCCACAAGCATCATGAAACATCAGAAAAGCATCTACAACAACTAAACTTACTGGAATCACATGATCTTCATTCAGGAGCACAAACTAAAGTAATAGAAAAATTGTCATAATACAAATCTTCATAGCTCGATCAAATCTTCACACAGATCTCTAGAAATTTGTGGATAAATTAGATATACTCAATAAGAAACCCTTTAGTCCACAACCTCTGAACAAGAACATACTAATCACACTGACAGAAAGAACTTCACTTCACCACTAACAACCTGTAGCATTTCTTATTACAATATTCTCAATATCCTCGACATATACAACTTCTAATACAACAATGCTAATAGTGTTGACATCGATGACAACCACATATCAACAACACAAAATAACATCCAACAATTCCCAAGGCTTTGTATACCACCTGTTAGCTCTCAAAAACGTAGGCAAGATACCTTAAGAGGCTGCCAATCTCTTGATACGCTTTAGGGTAACAGAACAAGGTTTGAAACAATTAAACCTTCTACTCTTTTGGTGTTGCAAGACCAAGGCGGGTGTACCCTTTTGAATGGTGCAGACTTAACTTGTGATTATCTTTCTAAAAGTAATTCGTCCACAATGGCAATTTGAGGTGAACAAATGAAATCCAATTTGAACACAGTGACAATATTCCAATCTAAATCCTAAATGCTCAATTTAAAGATATAAAGAAGTTGAATGAATTCAAGATGACGAGGTGCAGAGACTAGTGCCTTGTTGGGTATGCAGAGTCAAATGAGATCAAGATAAGCAACACTTTCTAGAGAAGACACAAATTATCTGGCATACGTTTTGTTTACAACTTGTATAAACATGCAACAATGTGACTACTAAGTTCTACTTCAAGAATCCAAAATGAGTTTCTCTGATTACTGTGATCAATAAAAGGATTTTAATCTTTGCTTGAAAGAACCAGTTGATTAATCACACAAGTACAACAAATGTGTATCGATAAATCGAATATAAACTTGTTATGTCAATTTAAACAACCTAAAAAATCAATTATGGAGACAACTTAGCAGTATTTTTCATTCAATTCAAAAGATAATTGCCACCAAAGAAATGCAGCAACATCAACTGAATCTCATAAATACCTCCATTGAGAAAATCATGCAACAATAGCCTCTGGTTTGATAATTTTTATTCTACTGTATCTATTTGCAGTGTATCAGAAATCAAATGTATCATCGTAATTAACAACTAAAACATGCTTATTTATACACCAGCATGAGAAAAATATCAAAATAAAGTATTATGTCGGCCCTCCTCAAGATTCGGGATCAATTGAGCTGGCAAGCAACAGTCATCCAAATAGATTCATGTCGGCCAAGCACTCTGAAATTCTAGTTTCACCAGTGAGCAGTCAGCAAGACAACCATATCGTCCTATCAAAGGCAATTCAAATGCTTATCCCTATGCCCTGCATTTCGCGTTCACCGTGACCATCCAACCATTATACCGAAGTGGAGAAGTATCACCTCTATTTCGCTGTAGCCCGAGGCCGTCAGTGAGATGTTACATAGATTTGATTATGTTTTTATGAAATGCACCTTACCTCCAGTATGTCGTTGTAACAACCTGATAGTTATATCGAGGCCACATAGTAGTCTTTCATTCATTTGTGCTTTGCCATAACACTCAAGTATCGTGGAGACTCAACACCGACCGTTTTAAGCTTCACCAAGAGTCAAAAATTCATTTCCCAGTCATCGAGATGTTCTGCACGCTATACTGAAGTCACAGAGGTTGCCCACATTCCTTCATTGTAACATTGTGGAATCGGGAAGACCACACACCGAGATCAATATGTCAGGCCGAAAGGCACCCATTATATCTAAGTCACCAGAACATAAGAAATCTCCCGCCGAACATCACATTTCATTCTATCTGCTTCGCTATAGATCACAGATATCAAGGAGACCTAATGTCGATAGTTTTATCTCCCACCGAAAGCCATTTAAAAGAAAATTTTTGCATCGTCGGCGAGACATACTCACATCGTTGGGACCATAGGCTGAAAGTTATAGCCTCATACTGAAAGCCAATTGAAGGAAACCTGTTGTAATCTCTTGGTGAGACATATGGGTATCGCCATGACATCCCCCCACAAATACTAACTCGTGCCGATATGTTGTATTCTATTCCCCGGTTGGTGAGACAAGATAAACTCGATGAGACGTAATGCCGATAGACTTATCATATGTCGATAACCAAAATATGTAATGCTGGAAACCATCTACAGGAAAAATCCATTCACTGTGACAAATAATAAGTCTTTCTGATAGGCAACACAGACTTATTGCAAGCATAAAAGGCACAACGGGTCAGGGAGATAAGAATGAACCTATGTCGATATGGACCCAGACATGAAAAATGCACAACACGATTGATTCAATGGGACAATATGGAAAACTATAGATGAAAAATGCACATGGTCGGACCAAAACTAGAAGTTTATGAATGAAAACTTATGTAAAAACACCAAATTTTTATGGTTCTAATAGTGGCTCTGTCTGGGGATGAATGATTGTGAGATCATTGCAAGGATCCAAAATCTCTGTTTAGCAAACCAGACAAAAATGATGAACCAATGAGCAGCAATGGAATGAATGGTAATGGAAATGATTTCAAAGTGGGAGTGAATGCAAGATGGAGGTGGATAAAAACCTAAACTACTTGTGCATGGAAAATAATTTTAAAGAGGATACACAAGAGTTGTCCATGCACTAGCAACCCTCAATCCTCTGTGTTACTCAAGAGAAAAATTGTTTCAAAAATTGCCCATGTACAGGCAATTCCCGGTCCTCACCAGCCATATTCTATAGATAATATGAGTCCTCACCCTTCTTTCCAACAACAACAAAAGGTCCCAGCCAAAGAGCTTCAAATTTACCATGCTTTCCTTTCTCCTGACACCTTGCATTCCACATCAACACCAAATCATTTTCTTCAAATTTTCTATTCTTTGCCTTCTTGTCAAATATATACTTCATCTGTGCCTGTAACTTCATATTTCGATTCTGGGCCTCCCTCCTTACCTCATCAAGTTCAACCAATTTCTCCATTCTGTCCTCCATAGGCTCGGGAACTTCCAAATCTTCATGTAAGAAAAACTTGTATACTATTAACAAATTCAGCAAAGGCATCCTGGCTTGTACTCCATACACCAATTCAAATGGGGATTTTCTAATTGCTTTCTTCACAGTGATCGTATCAGCCCACACAGCCAGTTTTAACTTTGAATCCCAAGCCTTCTTGTTCTGTCCCAGCATCCTTTTTATAATCTTCAAGAGACTCTTATTGCTGGACTCTACTTGACCATTGGCTTGTGGATGATAAGGAGCCGCATAAGAAATAGTAATGCCAAACTTATCACAAAAGCTTTTGAATTCATCTGACCTGAATCACATCCCATTGTCTGTAATTATCCTCAATGGTGTACCAAATCTGGTGATAATGTTGTCCATCAAGAAATTTGTTACAACTTTACTTGTAGCCTGCTTGGTTGGGATTGCCTCCACCCATTTTGTAAAATAATCAGTGGCAACTAGTATCCATCTATGTCCTCCACTTGACTTATCTTGTATCTGTCCAATGAAATCAATTCCCCATTGATGAAAAGGGGCATCAGCCTGCAAAGTTCAAAGTGGCAAAGCACCATGATGCTTCAATTTTCCAGAAAACCTTTGGCAAGCATCACATTTTCTCACATGTGTAAAAGAATCATTAAAAACCTTTGGCCAAAAATACCCAACCCTGAGAATTTTGTGTGCAGTTGTCTTTGCTGAATAATGACCTCCACAAACTCCTTCATGCATTTCCCTCAAAACATGCTTAGCCTATGATTCATCCAAACATAACAACAATATGCCATCCCTATTTTTCCAAAATAGATCGCCGTCCATAAAAACATACTTTGAAGCCTGCAATTTCAAATTTTTCCTATGGCCGTCACTCAATCCATCTGGACATTTCATGTATTTAAGATAATGCATAACATCATTATACCAAGGAGTGTGTTCAATGTTTGCAACTGCAGCCCCTTCCTCAACATTGCAGATCTGATTTGCCTCAATATTAGTTTCTGCCATCAGCTTAGCCAAGCCTTGGCCTCTTACCAACTTAGTGATCTGTATTTCCATGTCAAATTATTGAATCTTGTTGATCCATCTACATCTTTTCCCTGTGACTTAAGATTGTGTTAAAATTTCTTTAACAGCTGCATGAGGGACATAAGCAATCACCTTTGCTCCAACAAGATACGGTCTAAATGCTTTTGTGGCCTTTACTAGTGCAAAAGCCTATTTCTCCATTATGTCATACTTCAACTCAAATCCCTGTAATGATTTACTAAAGAAAGATACAGGCTGTTCATAACCATCATTATTCTTTTGTAACATAACAACAGCAATAGTATGCATTGAGGCAAATGAAAAAATCTGAAAAGGCTTTGTAAAATCTGGAGATTTAAGAATAGGAGCCTCTTTGATATCCCTTTTGATAGATATAAAAGCATCTAAAGCTTCAGCAGTCCAGTCCATTTTTTGTCCTTTCTTCAAAATTTTTGATATGGGCTTAATGATCTCAACAAAATTAGAAACGAATCTTCGAACAAAATTAATCTGTCCAAAGAAAGATTGTATTGCTTTGACAGTTTTGGGAATAGGAATTTTATCAATAGCTTCCACCCTCTCAGGATCTATTCTAATTTCCTCTTTTGAAACAATATGTCCTAAAAGCTTACCCTCTGTGACTATGAAATGGCACTTCTTTGGATTTAAACTAATACCATACTCAAGAGCTTTGATAAATACCTTTTCAAGATGTTGCACATGATCTTCATCTTTCTTCGAATAAGCAGTCAAGTCATCTTGGTACACTACCATGATAATATTAATCAAATCAGCAAATGCCACATCCATAGCTCTTTGAAAAGTTGCACCAGCATTGGTGAGACCAAATGGAATTCTTATGTATACATATGTTCCCCAAGGAGTTGTAAATGTTGTCTTGTATTGCTCAGATTCCCTTACTTTAACCTGATTGTATCCAGAAAACCCATCCATCATGGACAACAGCTCACAGCCTATCACCTTATGCAATATTGCTTCTATGTTGGGTAGAGGATAATTATCCTTGAGAGATGCCTTATTCAAATTTCTAAAGTCCACACATAATTTGATGTCACCATTCTTCTTTCTCATAGGAACCAGATTAGAAACCCACGTTGAATGTCTGATTGGCTTGATAAATTCTCCATCCCTGAGCTTTGCCAATTCTTCCTGCATCTTAGGCTTCAGCGTTGGATTTATAGGTCTTTGCTTCTGTCTAAAAGGCTTGGAATCTAGCTTCAATGGTATTTCATGCTGAAATAAATCTTCCCTGTATGCTTTCAAATCCTCATAAGACCAAGCAAAGACATGTTTATATTTTCTTAATAACTCAATCAACATTTTTCTAATTGTAGGGCTGATCTTCTTTCCAATATATACCTTTCTTGGTGCTATTTCAGTCCCCAAGTTAATCTCTTCAACCTCCTCCTTTCTGACTGGTGTTTGCTTCATAAGGGACCGATCACTTCTGTCATACACCCTTTCTAGTGCCACTAATCCTTTAGGAAGCTTGTTTGTTTTGAGTTGTAAGATCTCCTTGTCAAACACAGTTTGTTTCCCATCTATTTCCTCAACAAAGGCATTGAAATAAATCTCCTGAGCTTCATACTAATCTATATAATTGAGGAATTTCAGAAGGTCAGTATCATCATTGAAAACTTGCTAGCTATAAATGTTATCAAGAATAGCAGGCCTTGCCTTGAACTCAATCTGTGATACCCCAGCTAATGTGATATCATCTTTTTTCAATGCCACATTTGCTAAAAAATCAGCCATTATGTTCTTTGATCTATCAATCCACTCAATTGAAAATGCATCAAATAATTCAATAGTGTCCCATACAACATTCCTATATTGTTTTAATCTTTTGTGTTTTGCTGCATATTTTGATTTAATTTGTGAAACAACCAAATCAAAATCGCCCAAAATAGCCAGCAACTTAATCTTGTGTTTCACAACTATGTTTAAGCCTGTCAATAAAGCTTCATACTCTGCCACATTGTTTGTACATTCAAATGCTAATAGAAAAGAATATTTAAAAGTAATACCTTTAGGTGAGACAAATACAATTCCAGCTCCATTACCTTCTTGGCTGAAGGCTCCATCAAAATACATCTTACAGACACCATTGCAATTCTGTGCAACATGTTTTTCAATTGGATCACTATTAATCAATTCTGGCTGAGCTGGTTCTATTTTAAAACTCCCCAGATCAACATCATAAAAATAATTAATTTGATCCTAAGGTACATATTCAACAAGCTGGCTCATTCTTGGCTCCCTGTACAATTTGACTTCCTGGCCATTCACTGGTATTGTAGTATAAGATAAATCAATTTGAACATTTCCACCTACAGTTGTAGTCCACTGCCTTGACAAAAGCATCCCGAATTGAGGAGGAGTATTGATGACTGTTATGTCTATATTGTAAGCCACCTGTGGATAAGTAGCCAATTTTACTTCAACGCCTCTCATAATGCCCACCACAGGTACTGGTCTATTATCCATTGCATAGCACTTCTCTTCACATGTATCAGCCCACATGCCCAACTGCTTCATTACTCCAACTAGCATGATGTTTATAGCAGCACCAGAATCTATCATGCAGTTCCTCAGCAATTTATTATTTATGAGCAATGTGGTGAAGAATGGATCCACTTGTGGGGAAGTTGTTAAAACATCACCCATACAGACCTCTAATTTATTTAGCTTTTCCTGCTTACTAACTTCTTCAAAATTCATATGTTTTTCATTCTGATTTGTAATCATTTGAACAGCATTATCTCTGTATTCTTTAATTTTCATTAATTCAAGTAGTGGTACAAACATCTTTACCTGAGATAATGCTTGTGTGAAGTCAAAAGAGGAGCTCTTCGTCTTAACAGTCTTTTTTAGTTCTGGCGCTTCTCCTTTGTTCTCTTCTTTTTCTTTTTTATTAAGGTGGTCAGGCGTCTGTATATCTTTATTTAACTCCTCGACTTTCTGCTCTTGGACAGGCTTCTTTTAAATTTTATCATGCTGCTTCTTTTCTGGATTTTTTACAATTTCCTATGTTGCCTTTTGATCTTTTATAAAAATTCCCCCAGGAACTCCATCTAGCTCATTTACTTTTTTGTTTCTCAACCAGTATTGACTTTTGGCCTTCTCAATTGCAGCAACAGTTATTCTCTCTATTTCTTCTTTAGTGAGCCTTCTAACACTACATTGAACAGGTGCCTCAACATAATGTGGCTCTATGTAATCTTCATCAGAATCATAAAAAATTTGTTGTTCAGCCATATGGACATTATATTTTTTATTCAAAACATCATATTCATAACCTTCATCCTCTGAAGATGAATTAAAAACATTTGAAGTCAAATACACCTTGTGATCTTCTCCATCATTCTCCATCAACATTCCCTCCTCATGCATCCTTTGAGCTACAACATAATAATCTGGAGAATGTGGCTGATTACAAACTTCACAAAATTAATTATTACTCACCATGTAAGTCCCTTTCTTGCTCAATGGATCTGGAGTTTCTTTATTTCTAGGCCTAGCTGATACAGGTTTCCCATCTTTCCAGTCTGTATTATAAGGCATATCATGCAGCCTTGGCCTTTCATTTATGTTTTCATTTCTGTATATATTCTCTTGTCTATACTGATAATTATTGCTTTGTTGAGGAGGCCTCAGGTTGTCTCTCTTATTAGTTATACCATCAGCCTTCCTGTTATTTTCAATTGTCAATGCAATTTTCTGTGCTTCCGCCAAATCTCTTGGGGATCTACTTCTCAGTTCATACCCTATCTTAGGATCAAATGAATTTAAATAAACACTCAGTGCAACAGAATCTGGAAACCTTGATCCAAGAGGTACTTTAGTATGCAACTTGTTGAATTTTCGATTAAAATCATAAATTGAATCATTCTGATTTTTAAAAATTCTCATTAATTTGTGAAGAGCTACATCTGAAGCATTTTGATTTCCATATTGCTCTAAGATTTTGTCTTGAAACGCTTGGAGAGAATTAATTGTGAATGCTGGCAGGTTGTTGAACCAATCCCTGGTATCTTCAAGAAGTGACATCATGAACAGCTTCATGTGTAAATCTTCATAAGGCATATCTATGTCTTGGATGAAAATATTAAAACTTCTTAAATGCTCTTCAGCTATGATTGCATTACTCCCTATAAATTTGGGCACCATATTTCTCCAACTGCCATCCATAGGGTAAGGATACAACTAAAAACCAGCTAAATCAAACTTTCTAATCATGGTTGCATGCTGGTGAGGGGGAGGCATAGGTGGATGCTAATACTGAGGCATGCGATTATTATACTGTGCATTATGATGTGGGATATAATTCTGACTAGGTGGTGGATACATACCTGTATGCTATGTAGGAATGTGAAGTGGACAATTTGGCTACTTGCGGTGATTCCCTATCTGATTGTGAGGAGCATTTTGTTGATTGGAGGGCCCTGCACCATGATGATCACCCTGCTTGTGAGGTGGAACATACTTTGGGCCACTAGTTGTCTGATCAGTAATCTAGGCTTTCTACAATTTAGCCTCCAACTCTTTTATCTTTCTCTCTTGTTGTTCCAACTGTGCCTTTACTTCATCAGAAACTAAGAGCTCTTTGGGAGTTTCATGATGACCATCCATCCTTTGATTATATTCATGTTGAATTCTGATTCCTTCAGCCTCCAATTCAGCTTCAAACTCAGCCCGTTTCTCAGCTTCAAACTCAGCCTGTCTCTGAGGATCAAAAGGAGGGAAGGGATTTCTCTGATCTTCAGGGGTACAAGGTTGTGCGCTTGAATCATCTCTCCAAGTATCAAAGCAATTATCTGTTTCACAATGTGATCTTGGTGCTTTACCTTTGTTTGTTATGCACATGTCCTCATTTATTCTTTTTCCCTTATCAGCTCTATCATCCTTGTGTTCCCATTTACTGCTGCCAACAGGAGCTCCAGTATGACCTCCCCTGTACTGAGATCTTCCATTCATGATGAACAGCTACAAAAATTATGTCAGAGTCGCCACTCACTTTTATAAAAAATGAGAAAATTTTTGATACTTCTAATTCCCAGCAGAGTCTATGCAATAATTCTGACTCTATAAGTAAAGCTTTCATTCTGATTGTTCCCCAGCAGAGTCACCAATTTGTTAGCTCTCAAAAATGCATGCAAGATACCTCAAGAGGCTGCCAATCTCTTGATATGCTTTAGGGTAACAGAACAAGGTTTGAAACAATTAAACCTTCTACTCTTTTGGTGCTGCAAGACCAAGGCGGGTGTATCCTTTTGAATAGTGCAGACTTAACTTGTGATTATCTTTCTAAAATTAATTCATCCACAATGGAAATTTGAGGTGAACAAATGAAATCCAATTTGAACACAGTGACAATATTCTAATCTAAATCCTAAATGCTCAATTTAAAGATATAAAGAAGCTAAATGAATTTAAGATGATGAGGTGCAGAGACTAGTGCCTTGTTGGGTATGTGGAGTCAAATGAGATCAAGATAAGCAACACTTTCTGGAGAAGACACAAATTATCTGGCATATGTTTTGTTTACAACTTGTATAAACATGCAACAATGTGACTACTAAGTTCTACTTCAAGAATCCAAAATGAGTTTCTCTGATTACTGTGATCAATAAAAGGATTTTAATCTTTCCTTGAAAGAACTAGTTGATTAATCACACAAGTACAGCAAATGTGTATCGATAAATCGAATATAAACTTGTTATGTCAATTTAAACAACCAGAAAAATCAATTATGAAGACAGCTTAGCAGTATTTTTCATTCAATTCAATAGATAATTGCCACCAAAGAAATGCAACAACATCAACTGAATCTCATAAATACCTCCATTGTGAAAATCATGCAACAATAGCCTCTGGTTTGATAATTTTTATTCTACTGTATCTATTTGCAGTGTATCAAAAATCAAATGTATCATCGTAATTAACAACTATAACATGCTTATTTATACACCAGCATGAGAAAAATATCAAAATAAAGTATTATGTCAGCCCTCCACAAGATTCGGGCTCAATTGAGCTGGCAAGCAATGGTCATCCAAACAAATTCAAGTCGGCCAAGCACTCTGAAATTCTGTTTTCACCAGTGAGCAATCGGCGAGACAACCATATCGTCCTGTCGAAGGAAATTCAAATGCTTATCCCTATGCCCTGCATTTCACGTTCGTCATGACCATCCAACCATTATACCGAAGTGGAGAAGTATCACCTATGTTTCACTGTAGCCCAAGGCTGTCGACAAGATGTTACATAGATTTGATTATGTTTTGTTGAAATGCACCTTACCTCCAATATGTCATTGTAACAACCTGCTAGTTATACCGATGCCACATAGTAGTCTTTCGTTCATTTGTGCTTTACCATAACACTCAAGTATCCTGGAGACCCGACACCGACCATTTTAAGCTTCACCAAGAGTCAAAAATTCATTTCCCAGTCGTCGAGACATTCTACACGCTATACCGAAGTCGCGGAAGTTGCCCACGTTCCTTCGTTGTAACATTGTGGAATCGAGGAGACCACACCGTGATCAATATGTTAGGCTGAAAGGCACCCATTATATCTAAGTCGCCAGAACATAAGAAATCTCGTGCCAAACATCACATTTCATTCTATTCGCTTCGCTATAGATCATAGATATCAGGGAGACCTAATGTCGATAGTTTTATCTCCCACTGAAAGCCATTTAAAAGAAAACTTTTTGCATCGTCGATGAGACATACTCGCATCATTGGGACCATAGGCCGAAATTTATAGCCTCATACCGAAAGCCAATTGAAGGAAACCCATTGTAATCTCTCAGTGAGACATATGGGTATCGCGATGGCATCCCCCCGCAAATACTAATGCATGCCGATATGTTGTATTATATTCCTTGGTCGGTGAGACAAGATAAACTCGATGAGACGTAATGCCGATAGACTTATCATATGCCGATAACCAAAATATGTCATGCCGAAAACCATCTGTAGGAAAAATCCATTCGCTGTGACAAATAATAAGTCTTTCCGATAGGCAACACAAACTTATTGCAAGTAGAAAATCCACAACGGGTCGGGGAGACAAGAATGAACCTATGCCGATATGGACCCAAACATGAAAAATGAACAACATGATTGATTGAATGGGACAATATGGCAAACTATAGATGAAAAATGCACATGGTCGGACCGAAACTGCAAGTTTATGAATGAAAACTTATGTAAAAACACCAGATTTTTATGGTTCCAACACCACCAATGGCATGACATTGGTTGAAGCTCTTGAATCAAGCAAACAGTTATGCAGATTCTTTCCAAATATTCTAATTTTTGTTAAGAAAAAATGGGTCTTCAATTTCCCTTGGAACAACCCTACTAAAACATCAACCTAGGCTACTTGAGCCCTGTCTTTATCATTGATCTTGTCTTTGGTTTGTGCTTGATTTTGGTCTTTGACTGGTTGCTTGTTTACTTGTTGATTCGAGGATTGATCAGGATTCTTTCCCAAGATTTCCCTAATCACAGTCTCACTTTGGGAGGTATCAAATGAAACCCTCTTCACAAGTACCTCTAGCATTGGTCTTGATTGATCAGTCCCATTGAGAATTCTAAAGAAGGAATTTTTGACAGCCGGGACTCTAAGTAATTCATAGGCTAAAAGACTCAACTTAACCTTCTTGAATTCTTCCACTACGTATTCTCCCATTTGTTCAACCTCTGCTTCAAAATATTTTCCTTGGGAAGAACTAGTGGGTTGATCTTGAGTTTGATTTGGTTGCCTATTTCTATTGAAGTACTGGGTAGGCACATGGGGATAAGTAGGATTTTTGCTAGCATTAGGATCAGGCGGAGTATTGAAGTTTTTGGGAGGAGTGGAGGTAGTAAAAGGACCACCAACTTGTCTATTTCTTAAGTTGTGTGGGGTTACTCTTTGATGAAACATTTGGACCTCATCCTCACATGGCTCTTCCTCATCTATGGGACCATTATCTACTGAATCAAAAAGCTAAGATAAGGAGATCCCATTACTTACCTCTTTTTCCTCTTCATCCCTAGGTGTCACCTCCTTCTCGAGCGTGTTGCTTTCACTTTGTGGGAAAGGAGCTTGGTTGACCACTTGCACCAAGGAATCATATGGATCGAAAGGAACCAAGTCTCTATAGCCTGAACCATCAACTGCATTCTATACTTTCACTTGAAATTTTTTTGTGGTAGTTTGGAATTTCGGACAATCCAACTCAAAATTCCTATTCTTCTTGTCGATTTGGCACAGTCCTAACAAGACAACCTTAGCCAAGTAGGTTCCGCTTGTGGACTTATCAGTACCACCCGGTTGATCTAGAGGTGTGGGAACACCTCTACTGTTTTCCCTAGTGTTCCAAGTTCTATTTTTCCTTTATGAAGGACTCCTTTCGAAGTTCCTTGAATTCGGTCCTCTCTCATAATTTTGTCCAAGAGACACACCTAAATCATAATTGTCTCAGTTAAGGTTGGCTTGGATGCTCCTTTGAGATGCCTACAACTGGTTGTTTTGATTTCTCAAATGAGTCATCTCTGTGGACAATTTCTTGACTAGTTCATTTAGCTCATTGATTTGATCCTTCTCAATGTTATTCTATTGTGGTACTAAATTCTAAAGGAATACAAGTTGTGTCACAGGTTGATTCTACTAGGTAGTTGGGAACTTAGAGCCTTGTAGGTATGAGGGCACTTTAGGATACTGAGCATAAGCCTGTGACTGCAGAGGCTGCAAGTAATGAGGCAGTGAAGGTGCTCGGTTCAATGGTTGCCCCGAATGTGGCACTATTGGAAGCTAAGGAACTTGATTCAACATTGGTGTTTGATGAGTCAAGGCATGAGTAAGTCCTTGGATTTGAGTTGGGTTAGAAATTATCCCCAAAGAGGGAAATAGACCTGCAATTTTTTGGCCCAAGACTGTGCTTGTTGTGACTGCTTCTGCATATTCATCCACCAACCTAGCAAGCAGCGGGTGCATCCTTTTTACCAAAGCAGATGTAAGATTATCTAAGACAACATAATAGACCAGCCTAGTTGAAGCATCACCAACCACATAAGGTGGCTACAAATTCATGAAATCCCTCTAAAATCTGTCATTGAACGAGCTAATGGGCTCATTGACTTCCCTCTTGATGGGCATGAATTGCTGGTACAATTCTATGGGGCTGACAGGAAGCTTGAACTTCTGCAGAAAGGTGTTCTTCATTTGATCCCAAGAGGTGATGGATCTTGTTGGTAGATGGATGTACCAATAGAAGGCCTCATCTCCTAATGAGTAAGGGAAGAGCCTACAAGCTACGTCTTCATGTTCAATCTACGTATCCTTCAATGTTGTTTGGAAGAACTTGATGTGTTCTTCTACTGTCCTTTGTGGATCACGTGGGTGAAAATTGCTACAAAAGCCTTCTAGATTCTTGGGCATTTCCTAGTAGTCATTGAAGGACAAAGGGGATGTGTTATTGCCTAACCAAGCCATTGTGGGAGGCGAATGCTATGATTTTTGTGCTATAGTAACTTGGGGTTCAAGTAGGATTGTGGTTGGGGTAGTGCCTTGGAAGTGAAGTGCAAGGGCTAGGACAACACCTTGGATGTGGGAGGTGAGGGGTGAAAAGGTTGTTTAGAGAGAATGGGAGGGTGGAAGGGCTATTTGGAGTGAAGGGAAGGAAGGAGATGAATGGGTAAAAGGAGATGGCGGAGATGGAGGTCAAGTGGGAGGGGTTGAAGTTGATGCTTCCCTTTTCTTAGCTCTCTTAGCCTTAGTAGGGTTTTTTAGCTCTTGGAATTCTCCCTTTACTAGTGTGGATCTAAGCACTCTATGAAACCTTTGAGGGGTGTTTTTTCACTTTCTCAACACACGCAGCACACAAGTATGCTACCTCTCTTGAAAGGTAATTTCTACAACTAAGTTTTAGAAATCACCCCAAGGTCTCTAGGGTGTCAGGTTATGACTAAGCTTGGAAAAGTTCAAATTTTTGATGTTATTTTTTTGGTAATCACAAAGGGAATTTATGGTTACTAAGTGAGGAGGGAATTGGGTCTGCAAGAGGGAGATTTTTAAATTCTAGAAATGAAGGACAAATGTTCCAAGTTTAGGATAGCAGACTAAAACTACTCCTTTACCATCAGATTTATCTTTGTTGTGATGCTAGAACTTCGTCTAAATTTTAGATTTCAAAGAAAGGTCAAAAGGGAAAATGGATAAGAATTTTTCTTGACCTACAACTAATGTTGAAAAATAAGAATGGAGGATGCTATAGTGGACATACTTCCTAAAACTAAGTTCCACTTAACAAAGGATAGCCTATAGTCTCATGAAACTAGTGCAATCTTCTAGGGTTTGTAGATTTCCAAACCATTCATTCACCATTAAAGAATTAACAACAAATAAACTTAATTGCAACAATGTAAATGATGCTCAAACTAACTTTGCACAACAGTTTATCAATAATAAATAGCAAAAAGTATGAGCTAGGAAGACATCAAACACCATAGCATTCTTCACCATTAAAGCACAACATGAACTAACAATTAAAGTAACTTGAAACTAAGAATAATGAATCTAAAATCTAAGATTGAGGAAATGAATCATGCACACATGATAAGAAAACACAAAAAACCATCAAACAATGCTTTTCTCATTAATTTTCTGTAGCATGTCTTTACACAACAACTCATCCCTCTTTGAAAATGAGAGGATGCTCCTATTTATAGTTTTCCAAAAGAAAAATGAATGGAAAAGATTCATTTACACTATATGGCTCATATTCACTTCACATTAGGGTTTCACCTACCCCCAAATATGATAATATAGAATATACTTTTTTATTTTCCCTACTTTGTCCTTTAGCTGCCCTGACACTGTAGTTGTTTTGTCATGTCTTGAATACCAACCTTTACACCTATTTTGACAAGTATTCATCATTTATGATGGGATTTCTAGACAATTTCTAAGCATTCACATACTCTATGAAATTTCCAAATACATTTATGAGTTTCTTCTCCTTAGAGAGCTTGGACTTGAGGATCTAGGACATCCTCTTGACTCTTTCTATGATTTCTCTTTGATTCTCAGCAAAATTTGACCCGGCCTCAATTATTTGTTTTGTTCAAATGAAAGCCTTGGTAGAAAAGTCCATAAAATCTATTGAAAATGTGTCACGAGCTCCTTTCTCCATTTTTGGGTGGAACAAGGGCTTGACTCTCTCTAGATCCAACTCCTAGGCCAACATCTCATAGTCGGTCATTAGCTTCAAGTATTTTGCACTATCCATTCTATGTTCGGAATCCCTCTCTTGATCAACCTTGAGGTTGTGCAAGACACTTTCCAAAACCTCCTTCCTATAATCCAAATTCATCAACCAGCTTTCCTCTAACCAGTGATCTTCTTTTGCAATTTCCAACTACTTTTTCCCAGATATCCTGGGAAAGCTTAAGAATGCTTTCTAGCATAGGGTCGATGGTATTGTATGTCTATGAGAACTCCTCATAGGTGTTCATCATGTCCTCTATATCTTTCCCAAAGCTCTGATACCTATTAAGCATTGCGACCGCATGGTTGATCCCTCCATCGCCACTAGATATCACTTTGTTGAACCAATCGGTCGTGGACTTGGTCCAATTCTTGCTTTTCTCCATTTTATCGATGTCTTCTTTAGAAAGCAAGGAGGGTGGAGCTGAAAATTCCGCTAGAGTCTCCTCTTCAGTAGATTTCCACTGTTGAATGTGGGTAGTGAGATCTTCCACTTGTGCCTTGAACTTTTCCTTGGTGGATTGGTCTTTGTTCATCTGTTCAATTATAGTGGACACTGACCCCTGAAATTCATCTATCTTTTGCAGTCAAGTCACCGGCCCCAGGCCAATGGTGGATATGTTGTATTCTTTTCCTTGAATGGTGCTCACATATTTTTCCATTCCAAGAGTAGCAATTCGTAGTGTCTGAGATCCGGAAGCATCGACCGTGATGTATGATCAGATTTTGGGATTTTTCTCCTTACGGGTCCTTGTTTGAGATCTGGCCAAGATAGCCTCCAGTCTAGCTTTGGGATCATTAACCATAGGATCCGTTTTATTCACTTGTCACTCCAACCACTTGGGAACCTTTGTTTGAGCCTTGGGTGATTGATGATCACCTTCTTCTTTTCCTTGTTCTTTTTGGGGCTCATCTTCCTCATCATTGGAGATCTTTCCATCATCTTTTTCCTCTTCATATGAACCTTCTATCTGCATAGCTTTCCCTTTATCTAGCTTGGTAATAGCTTTGTTATCCTCAGTGATGTCTTGTCTTGGCATCCTTTTCTTTAATATATTCTTCCTCTTTCTTCTCCTACTCTTTCTTAGGAGGCACTTCATCTTCTAGTAGTGTTTCTTCTTGTCTTAGGCCCTCATCTTGGCTAGTTCATGGAGGATCCTCTAGGATTTCCACATTTGTATTAGTATCTATTTTCTCTTCTCCAAAGTGGTGTCCTTCAGGATTAGCCTCTTCACTTACATCTTTGTGCTCTTAAGGAAGCTCATCATCAAACTCTTGATCCAATATTTCCACCTCCTAAGGCTCATCAAATTTGTCATTTCCCTAATCCCCAAAGTCTTGTGCTTCTTTGTCAAAGGCCACCTTATTAATGTTTATGTTTAGTCCACCCTTTGAATGCTCAAAGTATCCATCCCTATAAAAATCCTCAGGCTCATTGGAAATATCTTTTAAAGCCTCCCTGGTTTGCTCTGTGTCGAGTCGTGGAATTTCTTCGAAAATCAACATTGTTCCTTCCATCTTTGGTGGCTCGGTTGGTGGTGGAGGAAGTGAAAACACAACAACAAGTTGAGCCATAAATTCCTGGACCTTTGGGTTGAGAATTATCCCAAAAATCTTAGAAGGCACATTCTACATATAGGTCGTGAAGGTGTGTGGCAGAGTGGGTGTTGCCATAGGGGTGGTCATTAAAGAAGCAGGCAAAGTGGATAGGGTAGGCAAGGAGGTGGGAGCGAAGAAGTCGATACTGAGGAAGTAGTGGAAGAAGAAGAATCTGTCACTACCACCAGAGCTATTGGTGAGGTGGAAAAATATTTCCATGGTGGGTGGAGATGAGACGGGCAAGGATTGGGTTGGAGGCAGTGGAGTGGTAGCAACAATAGTAGCGAAAGTGGGAGCAGAGGTGGTTGGTGGTGCCATGTGAGGCTGCTCAGATTCTTCTTCTTCAGGTTGGGGCTCCTCCTCCTGAATAGTGGGGAATTTCTAGCACAAATGTACCCATTCTTCCCTTTTTTGGCAGAGGCGACCTATTTGTTGCCTTCCTTGTATAAACTTTATGCTTGGGCTTACACTTTGGCACCTCTTTCCTCTTTTTAGATCTCGTAATAGGAAAGGATTTTAAAGCTTCACCAAAGGATCCTATAGTAACACCACTATTATTCTCACTTTCCATTTCATCCTCAAGCTCCCCATGTGTAAGATTTGTTCCTTTCTCCTTCAATCAAGCAATCTATTCATCTAGCCACAGTTTTTTTCTATGATCTATAGGACGGGTGAGAACATCTAGGTCAGTGACCTCTTCTTTAGTCCAATCTATCACTGACAAAGGTACATTCATCAAGGCACCAAATCCTTCAACTGTCATGTTGTCATCATTGACAACTTGGTCTGGCACTTGAAACAAATTGATATATTTTACAAATTCAACAGTCATTATCATATAGTGGCACATCCACACCTCCTTATCATCATCACAATTCGCCCAGAAATATTCAATGTGGTGGGGGTGGTCATATTCTCTCCCAACCCATTTCTTCAACTTACCCCAAGGATCTACTCATCCTCAGTTTGTATTAAGGTCAAAATTATACTCTGTCAACTCCTTTTCTGAGTATTCTACATAGGGAGTAGCGGGGAAAGCATACATTCCTTGTCCAAGGCTGAGGGGATATGGGACCCTAGCTCTGTGCTTATTTTCTCAACAAGGTGTGGGAAGTTTGAAGTTGTCGAGTTACCTCCAACATGATGATCCTATCATTGGGGTAATACATTAATCTGTAGGGCCTTCCGAACAATCCCTTAGCTCTGATGTATGTGAACTTGGGGAATTGGATGAACAAATATCCAAAACCCTTCACGAATGCTTTCACACTATGCGACACTCTCCTTTCAAAATCTCCCTCCAAGAGTCTAATTATATTCCCAATGAAGGCATCATTACTCTTCCAAACTCCTTGAAGTTTTTGTACTGCAGTTGAGGGTAACAATCATATACCTTCAATTGTCCCTTTTTGGTTCCTAGTTATCCAACGTAGAACAATCCTTTATATGGGAACTTGGCCGCCAAGAGACAGACCAAGTATGAAGTCATGTAGAAGAAAGAGGTATTCTTCACTTTCATGAATTTCTCATGTATCTTGTCACTAATCATCTTCAACCAATGGAACTGGGTCTTGATTCCAAATATTTCTTCCATAAAATAGAACATCCAGTTCTCAAAAAATGTAGTTGTGGGCTGTAGACATGGAAAATATACTGACATGCTTGATCCTGATTATTAACACCATTTCATCCTAAATAATCCCTCAGTCTAACCATTTAATCGAATACCTTTATTTGATTAAATTCATCAATTTTCCTCTCTTAATTAAATAAATCATTTTATCTAATTAAGTCTTCCTCTTTTGTTAATTAAATCAATCTACTTGATCTAATTAACCTTATTTCCATATTTAATTAAATAATTCTCTTTATTTGATTAAATCTCTAAGGTTTATCTTTTAAATTAAATAAATTAAACCTTGTTTAATTTAAGCTAACCAACCATCCTCTTTAGTTAAATAAAACAAAATATTTATTTAACTAAGTCTAAAATCACATCCTTCTCATCTTTGATTTAAATAAACCCATAAATCTAAGTCAAATTTCTCATGCCATCTAATCTCTCATTAAATTAATTTAATCCTAATTCATGTCCCATACTCTAGCTTTTTCCACTTGCACATGAAAATAGATTTAATTCATTTATTAAATCCCTATTTTCTCTCAACATGGCATAATGGAGGAATATTCTCTCAAATTTGAATTCAAATCCAAGTGGACTTTGTCCTTCCAACAAGGCATTTACTTCACCTAATAAGTCCTTTTTCCTTGAGACAAGTGGCATTTAAGACATCCCTTTTCCCTCTTACATGTCATTTCACTAATTTCAAATATCACCTAATTGCATTTATGGGCACAATCATCAAAATGTGCACATCCTCCATCCATTCACATCTTGACAAGTGACACCTTGCCATTGGTTGAATGTTAGTCCCACATTGCTTCATTTTGGGCATTTCTCCAACTTGTCATTCTATAAATAGGAGGTCTCATTCCTCATTTTAGCATCCAAAATTTGAGAAAAGTTACTATACTCAAATCCATTCTCAAGCATAGCAATTCTCATCCATTTCATCAAAGTCTTAGATAGGTTATCTTGATTTTTATCTTGGGGCACACTTCAATCTTCAACAAAGTGGATCACATCTTCATCAAATCATCAAAGCTTGCATAGGAGTTGGGAAAGGGCCAATTTCCACATCAAATTGGCACCAACTCCCCCATAAGATCAAGAGTTTGCATGTTCTTAATAGGACTTAGCTTGTTTTTATCTTCTTTCATTGTGTTCTTGTTTTATTCCTATTTTGAGCTTAGTTAAATGGATTTTATGGGGAAATTAGATTCTAACTTGCATTTAAATCTTCTAATATGTTTGTTTGTTGTCTCTTGTAGGTATTAGGATCTTGGTTCTACATTTTTGCGTTAGAAGGAGGGCTAACTAGAAGTTCTAATCATGTTTTTTCACCAAATTTTGTGCTTTTTTGTTGTTTTTGTGTCTCTACAGGGAACTCCATCGCTATCAGACCAACGTTGCGATATAGAACCATTGGGACTCCAGTGTCGTTATATAGTACCATTGCAAATTCCAAACTCTAACGCTTTGTTGTTCCCACCCAAGATTCAAATTTCCAAAGTGCATCGCGAAGTCTTTTTCACACACTAGAATCTTTCTAAATTACAAACTCTGCCGCTAGCCAAAAGAGCGATGCCTTCATGCTCTTTGTCCCTATTGCAGAATGACGTTGACTAGTAAGCGGCCCTATATAGCACCACTAGAGATTTTAAACTGCACCGCTGAGGGAAAGTAAAAATTGAAATTCAATTTATTTTTATGACGTGCCTTTTCTCAATTTTTGATCATTTGGGTTGTTGCCTAATTTCCTGACTTCTATTTTGCAGATCTGACTGGTTTTCTTGTAGATTGGCTTGATCAAAAGTGAAGAAGAAAAGAGACATGATGATATCATTATTTCATGATACCAAGTGTTTTTGAACACTCTTAGAGAATTCATAATTTCTCTTAAAATATTTTGTTATATTTCATGCTTAGGACCTACTAGATTCCTTTTGGGATCTAAAAATATCATTTCAATTTCTTGTTACAAAAGGGCTTAAAATGAACTTTAGGACACAAAATCACTAGATTTGGTTTAAGGATTAACAATTGAACAAGGAAAATTTTCACATTTCCTTTGGTGCTTAAAAATAAGTCATTATTGCTTTGTGGGTTTAAAAAGAACATGTGCTACTTTTTTTGTGATTTCTTACTCAAACTAACACCATTGAAAAGACGTATGCACTTCTCTCACCCCTCATGATGATCTTGAGAACCAAAAGGCTTTTTGGTGGTCTTAGGTTGGGATAAAGTTATTTCCTCCACACTTCATTTTGGAACTAAAATTGAACAAAATATCTTGTGAGTGTGAGTGGAACATGTTGCATGTGTTCTCCCTTTGTTTCTAAATGAAGGTTGATCGAACTACGAATATTGTAACTTAATTTTGTTTATCTTAGAGGTCATGCCTTGGGGAAAAAGTACTCACCCAAGGGAACGAATCAACCGGTAACACACTAAATCCAAGTGTATTTCAAGCCAGGATATAAAATTGGGTACTGGAAAAAAGGCCAATATCACACGGTTGGTTCCAATGAGAAGGGAAACAATGGTCTCTCACCTCGATGGATCAATCCCTACGAATGGAAAGTCTGAATTAAAACCCTTGTTGTAGAAAGGCCAAAATCCCTATCTATTTGTTGGTGCAGGAATGGTTGTTCTAAAGTCGCCCCACACTTTTATGGTTTTTAGTAGAAATGGAAAGTATGCCATGGGAGTTTCATGGGTGTTGATGCTTGGATGCCCCGTATAAGTGAGTGTTGTGGAGGGGATCTAGTGGGGTCAAGCATCTAACCATTCGCTAAACATAAGCATAGATGGACTTGTCCAAGTGGGGACTGAACAAATATAGTCTTTCATATCCATAGGATTGTGCTTGTTCTTGGTTACAAAACACTTTTCTTATTCGTAAAAATTTGGAAATAAACATATAACATTTTTCATCGAAACTTCAAACCCTTTAGGAAGCAAATATCAATTGACCGAATTCATGTGTTAATGCTTGCCCTTGGGATTTTATCCTTAGAGGTTTCTAAACACTTGAATTTATATCTCAATTTTCTTACTAGAGTTAACAATAGGTAACCCTTTCCTTGATTTCATCAAAGTTCCACATGATATACCTTGTGGTATGAGAAGAAGTTGAGACATTGGACATCTAGTTTGAAAAGCTAGTCAAGAAGTGTTTGTGGTAAAACAAAGTCATTAAGCAAAGACTAAAAACAATTGAATCCCACACATGTGTCTCCAATGTTTTCACACAAGATCAATATCACCAAAAGTGTCTCTCAACGCTATACAAATTCAGACAAAGACTACTTTTTAACTTTTATAGAAGAGCTTCAAGAAATAATCCAAACTTGTATGAGTTCTTCTGTCAACAAAATCCAAATCTTTTTCAAGAATTTGCACACCTTGTTTAGAGAAAAGCATGTTCTTCAAAACTGAGGTCTAGTAAGCAAGTGTCTTTTTAGGTAAACATAGGATCAAAATCAAACCTTCATCCATCTTTGAACATCAAACCAAAATCATCTCACCATCAACTTTTGAAAATCTTAAAATCATCCTTCAAGCTAGGCTTTTTGGCAAATCAAAATCCTTGAAATATTTGAATCAAAGTGTCAAATCATCTTTGGCTAGGTATGTGTAGATTCATCCTTTTGCATGTGCTTAGTCAAATTATCAAAACATCTTGTTTAGCTAGGTATATATAGATGCATCCTTCTTCATATACTTGGTTAAATTATCATCTTGTTTGAATAGGTGTGGGTAGATGCATCCTTCTCCCTACACTTGGTCAGATCATCACCCTTTGAGAAAATATACTCGCGAGATAATCATCCAACATCTTGGGGTCCATTTGTTCATAATCCAAAACCAAAACAAACCAAAAATAAAATCAAGGTCAATCCAAGAAAATTAAAATCAAAGAATCCAAAACAAATCCAAGCATCCAAAAAGTCCTAAAAGTCTAGCATCCCCTCAAGATCTTCTAAAAGTTCAATCATCCACATCATCCATCTTTTACACATCTCCATCATTTCACCTTTGATCCTTAAAACATCCTAAATTTTCTCTTTTGTACTTAATTTTAGATCAATCCAAAAGAATTAGAGATTCATCTCCCATATTCTTGAAAATTAATCTGTATTTTATGGTGCAAACTAGACCTCAACACAAGAGGAACATGGAAGCCAACAAAGACACATCCACTTCAAGTGACCTAAGCCAAACAAATTCCAAAATAAATCTCGTTGGATCGAGCAACCCTCTAACTAACTTTCCTTCATCATCACAAAATCAACAAGAGGAAGGTCAAGTGGAGGATCTTACCAATAATCCCTTTGTAATGTCAGATGAGGAAAACACTGAAATGGTTCAAAATATGGAGAATCATAAAATTATCAACATCATGATGAGACTCAATCCTTCACTATACATGCTCAAATTAGCAAAGCAAGGGGCTAAACTCCCCTCCGATTTCGATCTAAGCACTATTGTGAAACCATCTTTTGGGATCATGCCCCCATTCCCATCCACCATCCCCATTTCATCTACACCTCCATTCCAAAGCATTAGTCAAAACATCCCCCAAATTACATCATCTTTTGCTCCAACACAACCCATTGTTAACAAGGGAAGTGCATTTCTTAATGCATTGCAAACACATCCCCTTGTGAACTAACAGGATTTGGATGCAAACACCATCTTGGGACAATATGTACCTCAAAATCCACCACATACATATTTCCCTCTCACCTTTCACAATCCAAATGACCCATCATCATCATTCTGTGCAACACCCCAAACCTCTCTCCCCATAACCTCGCAAGGAGAGGGTGACATATCTGGACCAAGGGGCATTTTCGACACTACACCATTTCCTCAAGAGATTACACTCCCCACATTTCCACCACTTCCACCATTGCCATCAATATCCATATCACCTCTTGGTTTGGGACTTCCCCCTTTACCAAGCATCAATCAACAAAATCAAATCAACCCACCAAGTATCAATCAGAGCATCATTCCAAATACTTCCACCTTTCCATCGATATCACAACAACAGATGGAAACCATCTCGATAACGTAAACCACCATCACATCAACCATCACCCAAACATCTCAAAACATGGTATCTCAAGGACCAACCATATCATCTACCACTCAAATTCCAATTATCAACACAACGGTGCCTCTCATCACCACAATAAGCACCATTCCAAATCCACCTCCACCACCAAACTCGAACACATAAAGCTAGTACAATATTGCATTGCAATCCGCTCAGTGAGCTGCTTATCAAAAGGAATTACAACAAATCCAAAACTGACAAGCTGCACAACTAGCCGCTCAGCAAGCCGCCCAAGCTTCCCAAGCTACTCAAGCTGCACAACAAGCGTTACAAACACAATGAGCACAATAGGCTACACAATCCCAAGCCTCATTGCAACAACAACAACAAGTCACTCAAGCAGCATAGGCTACTCAAGCAGCATAGGCTACACAAGCCACACAAGCCACATAGATTGCACAAGCTTCCCAACAAGCACACACTCAAGCCCAAGTCCAATCCCAAGTGCAAGCTCAAGCTTAGGAATAAGCCCAATACCAAGGCCAAAAAGCTCAAGCACAAGTGCAAGTACAAGCACAAGCATAAGCACAATATCTAGCACAACAATAAGCAACGTAACGACAAGAATATCAGCAAGCGCTAAAGAAATACCAAGAGTAGAAAGAGGCAGCCTGATTAGCAGCCCAACAACAAGTGTTGTTGGTGAAACAATAGCAACAACAAGCTCAACAATAAGCACTAATAACACAACAACAGGATCAACAATAAGCTTTGTTGCTACAACAGCAATTGCAAGCATACTTGGCACAATAGAATATGCAAACACCATCCATCAATAAACCAACTAATCCACCCATCCCACCAACAATGGAACCACCTCAAAACACTTTCATTCCACCCCTTGATCCACAAAATGATGTGATGACACAAATCAAGTTGCTCTCCCAATAAGTGCTCGATCATCAATCAGGGAAAACCATGAAAACACCAAGCAACCTTTGTCCTTATCTGTTCGACAAGAGCCTTGTAATGAAATCATTTCCAAAGGTATTTGAAATCCCCAAATTTGATAAATACCATGGGACAGGAAACCCTAAAGATCGCATCAGGGAATTCCAAGTTCATTGCATGGAAGTTGCATATGATGATACCTATCTGATGCGGCTATTTCCTAGAAGTTTAGCTGGACACACCATGGAGTGGTTCTCTCATCTTCCTCCTAGAATCAAGAAGTTCCAAGAAATAGTGGACGCATTCATCAAAAATTACACATTCAATATCGAAATGGATGTCAGTCTAGAGGAACTATCAGCTCTAAAATAAGGAAAGAATGAATCATTTGCTTCATTCCTACAACGATGGCGATCCAAGGCCAATCGGAGAAAATGGGTCATTCCTTAGGAACAACAAGTGTGCACGATCATATCCAACCTTGACAGAGCCTTGGCATTCCATCTCAAAGTCCAAGGTATCACCACGTATGACCAGTTGATCTCTAAGGTGCTTAACATCGAATGAGCCCTTATGACACAACCTGGAGGATCACCTACATATCTTGAACAACAGAGCAATTTCCCATCCACCAATTACAATGACAAACCTCACACATGGGAAAAGAAAAAAAACATTACCAATGATGGTGTTGTCGATGCCAAAGTTTTCATTAGTGCCCCTTGGCAAAACACACTCACACTACAACAGCAACCCAAAAACCACCATCAAAGCAATCATCAAGCTAATACAACAACACAACAGCCAAACAATCAAGTGATCAACAACATCAACGATCAAAGCAGACCACCCCAGTGAAACAAAAACTCCCCCAAGCGGAAATACACTACCCTTGGAGAACCACTCAAGGTCATCATGAAGAAATTTTAATAAATGAAAACCTCATCAAGGATCCTACCTATGAGAATTACCAGGAACCAGATGTAAAACCACCTTGGTACAATAAAAATCAGCTCTGTAACTTCCAAAAAATAAAAGGGCACACCACTAATAGTTGCATGAGGTTGAAAAACCTAATCCAAGACCTCATTGATCAAAAAATCATAAATGTGGAGCAGCTAGCAGGAAATTAGAACCTCAAAATCTACATGAATCTGATACCTAACTATAACAACAAAGGGAACAATAACACTGATAAGGGGAAGGGAACCTTCAAAAGTGTGAATCATGTGTATGACCATGTCATCACATCCCTGGATGAATACTACGCTACCATCACTATCAAAGGCACCCATGTTGATTGTGGAGTCACCACAAGAGGTGGAAAAATTACCATTGCAGGGTTGTCTCAACCAAACAGAGCACCCAATTCCAATTCAAGAGTTGTTCTGAAGGGATATAATGTCCTTGACCAACTGAAATGAACCCCAACACAAATATCCATCATGGAGTTGCTAAAAATTTCATCCGCCCACAAGAAAATCCTTGAAGAAGCATTGGCTTCATCCACTGTCCCTGCAGATCTTGATGCAGAACAATTCCAAGCTATGGTCAGAAACATCATCAATCTGAATCTCCTTACATTCTTCGATCAATATTTTCCTGCTCAACCATCTCATAGTCGTGCACTTCATTTAGAGGTCCTAGTGCGTAAAAATAAAGTCAAGCAAGTCTTGGTGGATGGAGGTGTAGGTTTGAATATTTGTTCCCTCAAGCTCATTAAGAACCTAAAAATCTCAAAGGATTCCATCGACAAAGGAAAAGGTATTACAATCAGAGCATATGATGATCAAGAAAGAGTGTCCCAAGGCACAATCCAAATCCCTATTCAAGTAGGGCAAACAATCATGGAAAGTACCTGTCAGGTCCTGGACCTCGACTTGCCTTATAACATTCTCCTAGGACGTTCGTGGATTCATGTAATGCAAGTAGTAGCATCAACCTTCCATCAATGTGTCAAATTCACATATGAAGGCCAAGAAGTCACCATCCATGGGGATCTCGAACCATTCTCTTACTGCAAGAACCTAGAGGAAAAATGTTATAAAATTCCCCAAGTGCCTAAAAATGATGAAGGTCCATCAACACCATACATTGATCCAACCACTCTCGCTTCCACTTCTACGACAGAGACACCTGCCACTCCCACCACCCCCACCATCTGTAATATCAAAATCATCATCTAGGAAAATGGTTGTGAAAACTATACAATTCCCAAAAATTCTTTTGTGGTAGGAGAGTTACCACAATCTCCGAGATCACGAGGACAACCGCAATCAAATGAAGCCTCCACATCTCAAACATCCACTGAAGGATATTCCAACTTTAGAATTTGGGGAGATCTCAGCCGAGAAGTAATAGATGAGGACCCATCCCATCTCCTATACCAAGACAATAGATTGGCAACTGATCTACCAATGGATGACAACACCAAAGGTTTGCAAATGATGCTCACAACGGGCTATGACAAATACTAGAAACTAGGACAAAATGATAATGGGCTTCTAAAAACCATCATTCTAGAGATGTGAATGATAAATATTGGCCTTGGATGTACCCCTTTGAGTATAACCATATGTGGCCAAAATTCCCCAGTTAGGAAAGTCAAAACTCCTCAACAAACGACAATCGAACGTCGCTTACCCGTATCTACAAGTCGAGTCATAGACAACTTCACATTTGACATAATTTATGTTTGTAGTAGTAGTGATGACGAAGATCCCATAACCAACCTACCCATGCTCTTAGATGACATCACCCTTCTCAAGATTAGTACTATGTCATTTGAGTCCACTGGCCATCAAAGCCATGAAATTTGCCTAGTCTACCCACAACTCATCGATTATGACCAACGAGGCCAATTCTTCACACATTCAAAAATGATGAGGCACTCTTAGAATTCATGGGACTGTAGGATAATATTCCATGTGGGGATCACAAAGCAGGATTCATCATCGAACTGGACACATGCATATTATGGGGAAACGATTGAATCCCTCAGTCGCAAAAGCAAAAAACTGAGAATAATCTATAGGTCCTTGAGTGAAAACCACACTATGGCACTCTTCAAACTGAAAATAGTAAAAAAAAAGGACGAATCCAATGGTGAAAATCTCTTTGAGGTGCCCAAGGATGGGGGATTCAATCTTCCTCTTAGAGCTCTACACCAGGAAAAATCAGTGGTCCTAGCCGAAAAATGCAATCCGGTTAACTTGGGAATAGAGGAGACCCCACACATCACATTCTATACAGAGTCATTATTGTTATAAGAGCAAGATCTCCTAGTTTTCTTCTTAAGAGAACGTAAATTTAACTTTGCATGGAGTTATGCATACATACTTGAGCTTGATCCAGAGATTGTGGTCCATCATTTAGCAGTGTATCCTAAAGCAAAGCCTATCCGACAAAAAATGAGAAAAATGCATCCTTAGATCACCCTACTAGTCAAAATGGAATTGAAGAAGCTACTAGACATAGGATTCATATGACAAATTGACTACCCCGAGTGGGTATCCAATCTAGTTCCTATTTCAAAACTAGATGGGAGCATCCAAATCTGCACAGATTTTAGAGACCTAAACAAAGCATGTCTAAAAGATGATTTCCTGTTTCCTAACATTGACATGATTGTAGACATGATGGCGGGACACAAAATGCTCTCTGATGGATGGTTTTTATGGGTACAACCCAATAATGATTGCCAAAAAGGACCAACACAAAATGGCATTCACTTGTTCATGGGGGACTTACTACTGGAATATGATGCCATTCGGTCTAAAGAATTCTAGGGCCACCTACTAAGGGCCATGACACTAATCTTCCATGACATGATCCACAAAATTGTCAAAGATTATGTTGATGACATACTAGCAAAATCTAGGAAGAGGAGAGATCACATAACAACCTTGAGTGTTATTTTTTATAGGTTGGAGGAATACAAGGTTCGTTTATATCCAAAGAAGTGTGTCTTCAAGGTATAGTCAAGAAAGCTATTGGGATACATAGTTTCAATAAGGGGTATTGAAATAGATCCAGCAAAAGTGAAAGAAATCCCATCCCAAAACATTAAAATAGTTGAGAGGCCTACAAGGTAGGCTTCAATCCATCCACAGATTCATAGCACAACTAGCAAAGAAGAAAATCCCTTATTCTCACCTAATTCACAAGGGAGTGGCATACAAATGGGATGACAAGTGTGAGGAGGCCTTCAACAAAATCAAAGAATATCTGCTCACACCTCCAGTCCTCATGCCACCGATCCCAAGAAATCCATTAATCCTCTATGTGTCAGCAACAATAGTAGTCCTTGGAGCTCTCCTAGCTTAGCATGATGAAAATGGGACAGAAGGGGCCATCTATTACATTAGTCACACAATGGTCAGGCATGAGTTAAACTACTCATTCATTGAAAAATCTTGTCTAGCAGTAGTGTTTGCCTCACAGAAATTTAGACATTACATGTTGGCACACAAAGTCAAACTCATCACCAAGATCGATCCCCTAAAGTACCTACTATCAAAAGCAATGCTCACAAGAAGGATGGCTAAGTGGTTCATGATACTATCTAAATATGACATCGAGTATGTGGAATGAAAAGCAATCAAAGGTCAAGTAATCACGGATCAACTTGCAGAAGCACCCATGTACTCAGAGAATCCACTCATATTAGAGTTTCCAGATGAATCCATCTTCAATCTCAGCATAGCCAAGCACTAGAAACTCTACTTGGATGGTTCATACATGTAGCATGGATCAAGAGCTGGTGTCTTTTTCATCACCCCACAAGGGGGACTGTATACCTAGATCCTAAAAATTGGCATTCCCTTGCACCAACAACATTGTAGAATATGAGGCTTTAACCATAGGTCTTAGAATAGCAGTGCAGTGGCACATCATGACCCTCAAAGTATACATAGACTCTCAGTTGATAATAAATCAAGTGAATGATGAGTACCAAACAAAGGATGATAAACTAACTCCATACAAAAATTTGGTAGAGAGCCTCAAAGAATCATTCATTGATATCACATTTGAGCAGATTCCCAGAGCAAACAATAGAGTAGCAGACGACATGGCAACAATTGCATCTTTATTGGATATCCCTCGCAATGTCCCAAAACATAAATTCTTGGTAGAGCAGCTTCTCATGCCCGCAATCAAGGTACCAGAGTAAAAAATTTTGTGCCAAATTATTGGTCCCGATGATCCTTGGTACCATGACATTTATACCTACTTGCGAATAGGGGTCCTACCTGCTGACTTACCCTCCAGCCTAAAAAGAACCTTTGTCAATAAAGCATCCCGGTTCGTCATCCTAGGAAACACCCTTTACTGTAGGAGCATAGAAGGAACCTTATTACACTGCCTAAATGCTAAGGAGGAATTGATTTCCTTAACTGAGGTGCATAACAGTATTTGTGGTTCACACTTGAGCGGAATGACCTTGGACAAGAAATTACTAAGGATGGGGTATTATTGGCCTACAATGGAAAGAGAAGCACATTGCTATGTCAAAAGGTGCCTACAATGTCAGCAACATGGGGACCTCATCCATGCTCTAGCTCAAGAGCTTTATCCCATCATCACACCATGGCCCTTTTCGCAATGGGGGCTCGATCTCATTGGAAAGACAACCCCCACCTCATCCAATGGTCACAAATTCATCATAACCACCACTGAGTACTTTACCAAGTGGGTGGAAGCCATCCCCATGACATACATAACTAGAAAGCAAATATCAAAGTTCATCCTAAACTACTTAATATGTTGATATTGTGTTCCCCAAGCTATTATATCAGATAATGGGACACCATTCAAAAATTAGGATGTCTGTGACCTATGTGAAAAATTCAAAATCCAACATCACTTTTCCACTCCATACTATCCCCAAGGAAATGGCCAAGCAAAAGCTACCAATAAAACCATTTTGAAAATCCTCAAAAAGACAGTCAATGATGTAGGTCGTGACTTGCATCTACAGCTAAATCCTTCCCTTTGGGCCTATCGAACTAGCATCCGCACACCAACAGGTGCCACCCCCTTCTCCCTGGTCTACGGATCAAAGCTAGTATTACCCATTTAGATCGAGCTCCCATCACTAAGAATATCACTGCAAAACCTTATCATAGATGAAGAATACCAAGTATCAAGACTGAATGAATTGGAGCTACTGGATGAGCAGCGTATGGATGCTTTAAATCATTTGCAAGTCTATCATAACAAACTCAAGAGGAGCTATAACAAGAAGATCAAAAGCAGAACTTTCCAAGTCAGAGAACTAGTGCTAAAAGAGAATCAGAAGAACATCCCAAATCTAGATAGCAAAGGAAAATTCAAACCTAACTATTTAGGACCATTTTTCATCACATCAAATTACAAGTCAGGGGCATATCAGTTGTCAACACCGGAAGGGAAACCTCTGCAGGAGCCCATGAACAACTCCCATCTCAAAAAGTTTTATGCCTAATCTTTTTGGGTGTAGAACCAAAAATCAAAAAAATCAAAAAATGTCCTGAAAAATTGTCACCTTGGTGAAAACCTAGCAAACAGGCGTCTTGGTGACAACAAAAAAATCAAAAAATCAAAAAAAATCAAAAAAAGGATTAAAAATAGTAAAGAGAAAAAAATCGTCCTCTAGTGAGAACCACTTTGGTGGCACTTTAGGAAAGTACCTTGGTGAAAACCTAGAAAACAGATGCCTTGTGTAAATAAGCACTTTGCATCCACCAAGATCTTCATGGCTCATTCTGCATCATCCATCCATCACACTTCCATCATCCATCACTCATCCATCTGCATCTACATCATAGCTTGGTCTTGTATTCGTGTCATGACCCCTCCTAGTACTACTCGGCCCATTCTCAAGGTCAGTTTGTCCTACCTTTATCGAAGTAGTCTATTGCATCACGCTAGGGCATGTTCTTATCTTATTGGATTCATATATATTCTTGAAGTCCCTAAATCAGAAAATCCAAAAACATCATAAAATACAAAAAATCCAAAAACATCAGAAAATCAAGAAGATCCCAAAACATTCAAAACATATCAAAATCCAAAAACAAGTCAAAAAGTTAGTCGAAAAGTCAAAAATAGAGTCGTCTTGTCAAACTACGGGTCTCTGAGCCTTGAACGTAGGGAAGGTTGATCTTTGATCATCCCCCAAGACACTTAGGTCAGTCCTTTAGGAGTCCATCATAATAAATTGGCAATCCATTTGTTCATATCTCATCAATAATCGAGTTGTGTTAGTCAAACTACGTGGTCTCCACGTGTATAATGTAGGCAAGGATAATCTGTTGATCAGACCCTAAGGCCCCTAGGATAGGTCCTTAGCTTAGTCTCTTGGTCAAAATCTCAGAAAACCCCAAAACATTGGAAAATCGAAAATCAAAACATTTGAAAAATCTCAAAAATACCAAAAACAGCCTCAAAACATTTCAAAAAATATCAAAAAAATCCAAATATTTGGAAAATCCATCTATCCTCATCTCACCTTCATCCGCAATAAACACCACTCATAATAAACAATCGTCATCCTCAACCTTTGGTAAAACATTCCGAAACACGTCTAACAGTTCAAAAGTGAAGACTCGAAACATCAAATTCTAAGGTTTAGGTCAGTACGTAAGCAAGTTAGTCAACTCTTTGTGTCCATAGCCTATCATCCAATTAGTCCCATATCAAAATCATTTGATATCATCATGTCCTAGGATGCATCCTTCCTACAATGGACATCAACATCAAGCATCATTGTAATTTAGTCTCGGCTAGCGGTATTGAAGAACATTAGCTTGCTTGTTTACTTTATCTTTATCTTTTGACTTATCTTATTTACGCTCATTCCAAGGACCTCTCGATGATGTCATATAAAAAGATTTAGAGAGATAGGAATGGAGAAATGATCATTATCTTTTATCTACTATGCTTGTTGGATATTTTTGTAATATAACCATGGTCATATGTGCCTTGTTTAGGTGTAGGGAGGGTGTTTTAAGTATCTTGTTGACCACATGGGAAGGATTTCTTTCCTATTTTTTGTCCTGAGATGCTTGAAAATATCCAAACTGTACTATGAATAAGGTTTTGTATGCCAAGTGTGAACAGTGATACTCCTATCTGATTGTCGAGTCAAAGTCCATCACACTAGGTACAACACCATCCTGGTTCTTCATACCTTGATGCATCGTACTTATGTGTGTAATCAAACATAAGGTAATTGGCCCTTTGAAAATCCTAACTCCTCGGCAAGCAATCATCATCATCATTATCATCATCTTATGTCTTGTTGAAATCTCTTGCTTTCTCCTATCTCTTGTTTTTTGTGCTAACGTGGTACCATGACAGTTAATCATCATTATCATTGAATCCATCTTGCATCCATACACTGTCAACATATAGCATATTGCATATTTCATATCATATCATATAGAAACATATATTGTATTTCCATACATATAGATTGGTTATTATAAACATTACATAAATCATACATATACAAACACAAAAACACTCATCCCATAAAACATCTACATCATCATATCACACATCTACATTATCATAGCATCATTTGGATTTATCATACCATAACATTTCATAACCATCCCATAAACACATATAATCATCCATTCACATATCATAACATAAAACATCATCATATCATAGCATCATGTCAATACCATAACATCATAAAATGCATATCATACATGAGAAAATTACACACATTGCATTAAAATATAGATCTGTTAGTCTAAGCATAATGCATATCATAACATTTTACATACATCCTAAAAAGTGCATAAAAAAAAGATACTAAAAAAAATGCATCCATAAACCATTCACATCATCATATAGAATCATTACATAAGCATATAAAAGGTAAAAATATTCATAAATGCATCTCATATCATAATCATATCAAAATCATCATCATCTCATATATCATCAAAATATACACTATCATGGTACAATGGAATTGGATCAAGTATCAGGTACATAAGTACAAAATGGCCCATCGGGCTATCAAAAACGATCCCATGAGGCACAAAAAGTATCTCGTCTCTAGTAAAAAATGACAGCCTAGCCCTGTTGGCTACTACCCTCACCACCTATCCTCTCTCCATGCTCCTTTGTCAATCTGAGGCTGATCCTCTGTGAAAACTCTGGGACTCAGCCTGATCTCAGCACAGCCTGGTGGTAGTGCATCCTGTAATAATCGGCCTCCCGAATGACCTCTTGTATGACCAAAGTGATACTGTGCTCCAGGAGGAAGAGGAAGCCATACTCTCTAACTACTATCGGTGGCCCATCTCGGTCATTGCCTATAACTCTACGACCTACCTCTGCTGAATGGCATGGTCCCGCTCTACTCTAGCCTGATCCCTCTTAGCCATCAATACTTGTATTTCGGCCTGCAACTATAAAATTTTCCCATCTCTCAGATCTAGCTGTAGCGGAGGTTGCACGTGAGGTTGATCCTGATCACTATCTCTAGGTGGTGTCACAACCTGATCCTGATGCCCATCCTATCTGTCATGCTACCCATGGTCCTGATCCTATATCGAGACATCCTGGTGGGGCTAATCTTGCTAATCCCTAATTGGTTGATCTGGTGCTAGTCCTATGCCACCTTGATCCTAAGCCCTGTCCCCTCAGCCTCATCCTGCTCCTCTTCCCCTGGCTCTCTGGTGAGTAGATGGTGTGCCTAGAACTATCAGCCTCATTGGTGGCCTAAACCAATCTTGGTATGCCTGTGTGGTCCGAGGATCTTCCTGTCCCTGGTCATATGGCCATGGCCTGGCCACCAGCTGCATAAAGCTTTGAACTGCCTCATGGGAAAGTATGCACTGTCCCCAGGAGCTCTGCATCGTCATCCTCACAAAAATGGCCATGTACTGATCATCAAGCCTATCTTGTGGCTCTCCAAACTTTCTTTGTACCCTTCCCAGTAGATACATATCCAACATAATATGGTCTTGCCCTTGCATGAGTCTGTCCTGGTGATCAAAGAAAAGTTGTTGTGCATCATCAAACCAAGTTGGTTGTCCAAGGTAGGGATGCCATATAAACACTCGCATATCATCAAGGACCCTACTCTAGTGAGGAATCTCGTGCTATCTTGTGTGGGTAAACGAAAGATCCCCTCTATATCGCCAGACCACAAGATCGTCTGGCTCTATCGAAACTAGAAAAACTCAAGGACGAAGCACGAGGATGTGCTCCCATGCCCATATATGTAGGAGTGTGACCCCCGCTCGGAGTTCTCTGCCATCTAGATAAGAAAACTCATGAAGATCCCTGTATAGTGAGGCTAGAAGAAATGGCCCCCAGGAAAACAATGTCGGTCGCCACCGGACCATGCACTCCCAAGCGAGCCCCCATCCTGCACTGAAATATCGGCCTCGCCAATCTAGTGCGATAAGACCCGATATGATGGTTACAATCAGTAAATGGTAGGGTGAGGCGAGAGAACTGTGGCACTCCAGCTCAATCTACCCCTTGCAAAATACAATCTAATCAGTCTCCAGGATGACATAGCAGGCATCCCTCTCAGCATCCATATCGTAAATCACCCGCTCACCATGGATAGGTAATCTTAAGATCCGCCACATGTCCTCCAGCGTGACTACGGCCTCACCCATCAGAAAGTGCAATGAGGAGGTATCATTGTGCCACCTCTCAATAAGTGCCATCATCATGCCCAAGTGCATCCACACGGGTGGTGTGTAGGCGATGTACCAAAGTCCCATCTCTCCTAGGCGCTCTTGCTCTCGCTCAAATAAATGCCTCAAAAGGCCAAAAATATCTCAGGACCTATGCTTGTGTGAGTATATCTCCCTCACCTCCTCCTACATCAGGAAAGTCACCATGTTAAAATTCATCAAAAAAAAATCTTGATCGTGGCTTGTCCCAGCATCCTGAAGTGACCCCAATGTCATTGCCTATGAAGGTGGTGCAGTTTGCAAATTTCAAAATATGATACTGAAGCCCCCAAACTCCCAAACTGCACTGTGGTAGTTCAGTTTGCAAAGGCGTCAAGGTTTGGTAAGAAACCCTAAGTTTAAAGGGCATTGCAAGGGTGTAATCTACAAAGGTGGTGGAGTTTGGAATTTAACCCTAAATTCCAAACTGCACTGCAGCGTCGAACCTTGTGATGGTGGCATAGTTTAAACACCGAGCATCGCTGTTTGAAAATTCAATGAGCCTATATAGCACCACTCCTAGAGACCTAGTTTTTAAAACATCATAAATGCATGCGAAAATCAAAAAATCAAGTTGGGTCAAGTTGACTCACTGGTGGTCCAGTGCTAGGAAGCCTCTGATGTGTCTGTACCCTGTCAAAAATGTGCATGGGGAGTTGTCATTGCGCCATCTCACCAAGGTGTCAGAGCTCAAAATCTCATAATCTCTTAAGGCTAAATGTGAAAATGAATTGGAAGTGGCCCCTCAAGGCCTATTTAAACTTGAAAAATTAGGGTTTTTTGACCCTGTTTGGCTGTCATGTCAAGGTTTTAGTCCCCCAATCCTGTTTTCACCCAAAGAGGGCCATTTTGCACCATTTTTTGCATTTTATCTCATTTTTTGACCTCTCGAAGCCTTTTTGACCTGTCGGGCACCTTGTCCTCTTTTTTCGCGAGATCACCCAAAAATCAAAATTTTCATCTGATCTCTCGAGGGGGCAGTATATCAGCATATTTCGTTGGCCAAGGCAACATTGGGACAAATTTTAAAATTAGAAAATTTAGGCTTTTGATCGAGATAGTTTATTCTTTGAATCAACACAACGAGTACTTTGTTTCAAAGAGGGGCAGAATGTAGACATGGAAAATATACCAACATTCTTGATCTTGATTATTAACACCATTTCATCCTAAATCATCCCTCAGTCTAACCATTTAATCGAATACCTTTATTTGATTAAATTCATCAATTTCCCTCTCTTAATTAAATAAATCATTTTATCTAATTAAGTCTTCCTCTTTTGTTAATTAAATCAATCTACTTGATCTAATTAACGCTATGTCCATGTTTAATTAAATAATTCCCTTTATTTGATTAAATCTCTAAGGTCTATCTATTAAATTAAATAAATTAAACCTTGTTTAATTTAAGCTAACCAACCATCCTCTTTAGTTAAATAAAACAAAATATTTATTTAACTAAGTCTAAAATCACATTCTTCTCATCTTTGATTTAAATAAATCCATAAATCTAAGTCAAATTTGTCACATCATCTAATCTCTCATTAAATTAATTTAATCCTAATTCATGTCCCATCCTCTAGCTTTTTCCACTTGCACATGAAAATAGATTTAATTCATTTATTAAATCCCTATTTTCTCTCAACATGGCATAATGGAGGAATATTCTCTCAAATTTGAATTCAAATCCAAGTGGACTTTGTCCTTCCAACAAAGAATTTACTTCACCTAATAAGTCCTTTTTCCTTGAGCCAAGTCAAATTTAAGACATCCCTTTTCCCTCTTACATGTCATTTCACTAATTTCAAATATCACCTAATTGCATTTATGGGCACAATCATCAAAATGTGCACATCCTCCATCCATTCACATCTTGACAAGTGACACCTTGCCATTGGTAGAATGTTAGTCCCACATTGCTTCATTTTGGGAATTTCTCCAACTTGTCATTCTATAAATAAGAGGTCTCATTCCTCATTTTAGCATCCACAATTTGAGAAAAGTTACTATACTCAAATCCATACTCAAGTATAGCAATTCTCATCCATTTCATCAAAGTCTTAGCTAGGTTATGCAGATTTTTATCTTGGAGCACACTTCAATCTTCAACAAAGTGGATCACATCTTCATCAAATCATCAAAGCTTGCATAGGAGTTGGGAAAGGGCTAATTTCCACATCAAATTGGTACCAACTCCCCCATAATATCAAGAGTTTACATGTTCTTAATAGGACTTAGCTTGTTTTTATCTTCTTTCATTATGTTCTTGTTTTATTCCTATTTTGAGCATACTTAAATGGATTTTATGGGGAACTTAGATTCTAACTTTCATTTCAATCTTCTAATATGTTTGTTTGTTGTGTTTTTCAGGTACTAGGATCTTGGTTCTACATGGGAAAACCCATTACTCTACTTAAGAGTGTGACCAGATCATGGTGCTCCTTGAAGAAGTCACTCTTGTTTAGTGTTTGGGGAACTTTGTTAGCACTTTCTCTAATTTCCTTCAACCAATTTTCATTGATTGTCTATTTACACCTGATGGGATCTAGCTACCATACTTGGTTGGAAAATTCTTTCTCAACCTCTTCCATCTCATTGAAGACTGGGATACCAAAGGTCCTGCCGATTGACTTGGAAAATAAATCTTCCAATACTCTTCCATCATGATCAATTATCTTTCTATTGGAGTGATAGAGCTCCTGACAGGCCATTACCAATTCTGGAGTGATAAGTGCGGGAGGGAAACTAGCCACCTTGGCCAGACCACTTTGCTTGATTTTCAAGGCCCTATCTGTTCGAGGGTTGAGCATGACCCTCTAACTGAATTCATTAATAATATCATATCCAAGGTTAGTATTAGAAAATTTCACCCAACCAGAAGTGAACTTTGAGGTGTGCTCCACTGCATGAAACTCGTACTTTATTTTCTCTTTTTCCTCTTTTCTTCTAGGAGTGCGAGCAAGATTCTTTCCCTTATTCATCTTTTGTGTAGGCTTTGTTGATGATCCCTCAGCAGGTTCCATAAATCCTACATGCAAAAGATGTAATAAGCATGTTTACATGTGAATCAAGGCAAATGTCAGTCACATCCTGTAGATTTAGTGTTAGATCCATCCATACATCATCAAAATATCATAAAATTCATCATTACCCAACATTTAGAGCTCATTTGGACCATTTGGGAAAATATGGATTCAAGAGTATGGGTTTCCCCTAGGCGGGAGCCATTAGGATGCGTAAGGAAAGCTAAGGTGTGGAAGCAACTCTCCTAATGTCAAAACCTCAGGGAAGAATGTAGAGATACTTTTAAATTTTCAATTACAGTCCAATTAAGATACACTTCAAAGAAATAACAAAAACATGGAATATAACATACACAGATGAACACCAGATTTATGTGGGAAAACCCTTACGAGAGAAAAACCCACCACACCAAGAGAAGTCACTTTGTATTACAGTAATGGAGATTACATACAGAGATTAGACTTATCTTTCTGATGTCAAATTATAGCAATAGATTCACTGACCAACCTTGCTACAGAACACTCCAGTTATAATGTACTCTCAATTGAATTCACACTAATACACATCAAAAAATTCATCTACAGTTTATCAATCATCCATCCGTCGAATGAATCATCAAACTGAACATCATCTGCAATTCTAGAATATATTCATGTCGTCACTAGTCTGTTGAACTTCCACACAGAACTACCTCAACAGACTAACTTCCAATGGTTCGCATTCAGCTTCTCTAATTGGTCATAGACTCACCACGTAGGATAGTCATCACTTGGCCAAAGGCGTTCAAAACGTATTCGCATGTCGGTGAGACACTAACTGCATCTCCCCAATGCTACAAGAATGATTTTCATTATCGCCAAGAGTCCTGACCATCGGCAAGACGTTACACCAAGCTCACAAGCTATCGCTCAGACTTTCCCTTGTCACCAAGACATCATATCGATATCCATCACATGTATCGCTATTCGGAAAGACCATCATTATTCGATGAGACATCATACCGTAGTCCCCAAGTCATATAGAGATCAAAATTCCATTAGGTGAAACAATCGCTATTCACCAGGAGATCATACCAAGCCCTTCAAGTCACACCGAAACTAATAACCTTCGGCAAGAATTACCGCTATCGCTGAGAGTTCTTACTGAAGTCTTCAAGTTACCCCGAGACCATCTTTCACCAGGAGTTATACCGACAACACCCCACAGCATCAAAGACCAACACCCATCACCAAGAGTTCATACCGAAGCCTTCAAGTTACCGCGAAGACTCCAAGTGTAAAGCTGTCGGCGAGACTTTCCATATCGGTAAGACTACATACCAAAACATATGAGTTACTTTGATAACCACTAGTGTATAACTATCGGTGAGACTTCTCTTGTTAGCATAAGACATACCAAACGTCCAAGTCTCTCCTCAAAACTGCTTGTTGCCCAAAGTCTCCCCGATATTCAATAAGAATGGCCTGTCGGCCATACCAACCCACTCGGCAGAGGGTTACAATGATCATCACAAGTTACAACAATAGCTTCAGCCGGCATGACAGTAACAAGGTCTTGGTGACCTGAGCATTCCACAAGGTTGTACAACTGCTAGTTAGCCAGACAGAAAATATGTCACACCGACTTTGCTCTTTCAGAGGTTTCAGCCTGTGAGATTGAGGCACACAATTCCAACAAACTCCCACTTGACGAAGGTCACACAGGAACCTCCAAAGCACAACAGAACTATTGAAATTCATGGGCACTAAGGCCCATCGAATTGGCACACCACCTGAACTTGTATGTGCTCACTAGCTTCGTCAATGCATCTGCAACATTCTCCAGAGTATCCACTTTTTCTAATGAGACCTTTCCATCCTCCACCATATCCTGTACAAAATGATGTTGTACATCTATATGTTTCGTCCTGGCATGAAAAGTAGGATTCTTTGCCAAACAAATAGCACTCTGACTATCACAGTAAATAGTTATTTTCCCTACATCAAAACCAATGTTAGAACACAAATGTTTTAACTAGATTGCTTCTTTACAAGCCTGTGTTGCTGCCATGTATTCTGCCTCTATAGTGGACAAAGTGACTACATCCTGCCGCTTACTCATCCAACTAACTGCACCACCATTCAACATGAAAGTATATCCACTAGTGGATCTTCTATTGTCAATGTCCCCTGCCCAATCAGAATCCACATAGCCTCAAATACTGAGAGTCCTCGGTGATTCAACCAAGTTCCCATGGTAACACAAAGCATATTCTGAAGTGCCCTTCAAATGTCTAAAAACTCTTTTCACAACATCCCAATGTGTCCTTCCAGGATTAGCCATAAACCAACTAAGTACTCCCACTGCTTGGTCAATGTTTGGCCTTATACAAACCATTGCATACATAAGACTGCCAACTGCACTTGCATAAGGTACACTGGTCATGTCCTCCATCTCAGTAGGAGATTTTGGACAGTCTTCAACAAATAGGTCTGTTCCCTATAAAACTGGAACAACTAGCTGCTTGCAATCATTCATACAAAATCTCTCTAGAACAGTCTTAATATACTTACTCTGACTGAGCCAAAGTTTTCTATCCTTCATGTCCCTGGTTATTTCCATTCCTAGAATATACCTTGCTGCACCAAGATCTTTCATTTCAAACTTTGCAAACAACCGAGACTTAAGATCAAAAATCATTAACTTACTATTGCCTATGAACAACATATCATCAACATAGAGAGCAATAATAAGAACTTGATCACTTTCAAATTTGTAATACACACAATGATCAGATTTTGATCTTACAAATCCTAATGACAAAACAAAAGTGTCAAACTTCTGGTACCACATTCTAGGAGACTGCTTTAGCCCATACAGAGATTTATTCAACTTGCAAACCAGTTTTTCTTTACCTTTCTCCACAAAGTGCTCAGGATGGGACATATAAATCTCTTCTTCAAGATCACCATGAAGAAATGTTGTCTTCACATCCATCTGTTCAATCTCTAAGTCATACGCTACTACAAGTGACAAAATAAATCTGATAGATGTCAGCTTAGGTACATGAGAAAAAAATTATCCATAATCAATTCCCTCTACCTGGGAATAACCCTTCGCAACCAACCTCGCCTTATATTTTTCCACACTACCATCTAGACCTATTTTCTTTTTAAATACCCATTTGCAGCCCACGACTTTTCTGGCTTTAGGCAAGGGCACCAAACTCCAAGTATCATTCTTTTCTAATGATGCCATTTCTTCATTCATGGCTTCCAACCAAGAGTTTGAATCAGACATTCTAAATTCCTCTTTCACATTCCTAGGCTCATCAGTGCTAGAAATTAAAGCATAGGCACAAGTAGAATCTATCAAAGAGAACCCATACCTATCTGGTTGCTTTCTTTCATGAGTTGACCTCCTCACTTGCTGAGGCTAAGGTTGTTCTTCTTCATCAAAACTCTCAGAACTACTTGAGCTCTCCTCAGTTTCAGGTACATTTTAAATTTTCAATTCCTCTTTATCTAGTGTCGGAGGAATTTCAACTACATCCTTTTTGTTTTTTGATTGTCTCTGACTGCAGATCCAAGGTAGAAGGCTTCAACTCATGAAAGATAACACTTTTTTTATACAAAACCTTCTCTGTATCAAGATTCCAAAGCTTGTATCCTTTTATTTCAGCAATATAACCAATAAAAATACATTTGACAGCCCTGTTCTCCAATTTAGATCTTTTCTCATACGACACATGTGCATATTCCTCAGCCAAAAACTTGAATGTGTCTTAAAGAGGGCTTCTTACCAGACCATGCTTCCAAAGGTGTTTTCTCAACAAGAGCGGAATTCAAAGAACGGTTTATCAAGTAACATGTTGTAGCAATTGCCTCAGCCTAGAACTTCTCCTCCAAGCCAACATTGCTCAGCATACTTCGTGCTCTTTCCATCACTGCCCTATTGAACCTTTCTGTAACTCCATTTTGCTACGGAGTATAAGGTGTAGTTTTATGTATTTTAATCCCATGATCTTTATAGTACCTCTCGATATCATCAGAACAAAATTCACCGCCATTATCAGTCCTTAAACATTTTATTTTTGTTCCAATCTGATTTTCTACAAGGTTCTTAAATTCCTTAAACTGACTGAACACTTTTGATTTACTTTTCAAAAAATAAACAAATGTTCTTCTCGAATAATAATCAATGAACGATACACAGTACCTTGACTTAGATAAAGAAGGAACATTCACTAGACCAAAAGCATCAAAATGTATATAATCAAGCAAACCAGAAGATTTGTGAGGACTAGAATAAAATGAAACACAGTGTTGTTTACCATATATACAATGTTCAAAAAACTCGAATTCGAGGTTACAATCTTCAAGCCCCTCAACCAGGTTTTTATTCTTCAAGGTTTTTAAACCTTTCTCTCCAATGTGGCCTATCCTATGATGCCAGAGCATAGTCTTTTCTGCTAGTCGTTTAACTTCCATAGAGTTTACACTATCAGGAATTTCTTCCTCTTTTCCTCCATGAGTAGCTTTATGTGACTTGGCAGAGACACTATTGCATTGCATAACATGTGCATCAAACTTATACAAGGTACCAACATGAGCACCTCTTGCTAGAACCATAAAGCCTCTAGTCATCTTGCAACCATTTCTAGAGAACGTGACTTGCACTCCAATATCATTCAACTTACTAATAGAAAGTAAGTTTCAAGCTAGACCTGGTATATGCATTACATCATTGATTCCCTTCACTCTTCCACGGCCAACTATTTCCAATGATGAATCACTTGCCAAATACACCTTTCCACCATCGTAGTTTTTATACTTTGCGAACTAGTCTCTATGAGATGTCATGTGGAAAGATGCTCCAGAATCAATCAGCCAGACATCATCTGATGCCTGCGTAGCCAAGGCTGCAATGAAAGCGTCTGCATCACTCTGAGAAGAATCATTGTCGAAAGAATACTTATTCTTCTTCTTTTTCTCCTCTTTACAATCCTTTCAGACGTGACTAGGTTGTCCACAATTCCAGCACTTCACCTTGGACTTCTTGCCAGGAGACTTTGATCTCCTCTCTGATTTGGATTTGGACTTCTTGTCCTTCTTCTTGCCTTTATCTTTTGATCTGCCTCTAACAACAAGAGCCTCCTTCACCATCTCAGAATATTTCCTTCTCATCTCTTCTGATAACAAATAAGCAACAACATCCTCCATCTTAAAAGTGGATGTCGTACTCCCAATAGCCATCACCAAGTGATCCCAAGAATCTAGCAAAGAACATAATAACAACATACAACAATCCTCTTCATCAATCTTCACGCCCACAGATGTTAACTGTGCAATCAACATGTTGAATGCATTCAAATGATCAGCAATAGATCCTCCTTCCTGCATTCTCAAAGAGTACAACTTTTTCCTCAAGAACAATTTATTCACCAAGGACTTGCCCTGATAAATAGCAGCCAGTCTTTTCTTCATGAACATTCAGAAGAACAGAGTCTGCTAAATAGAGCCTTATCAGCCCCTTTGATTTTCTATCTGCAAGGTCCCAATCCTCTTGCTTAATTCTTGTAGGCTTCATTCTAGACACAGCAATCCAAAGATCACGATCAACCAACAGATCTTCCATTTTAAGTTTCCACAACTCAAAATTGTTGTCATTGAATTTCTCAATTTCAATCTTTCCTTATGTGCTTGCCATTTTAACCTGTAATTTGAATTACCAAACTTCTACAAGACTCCCATTGAATAGAAAATTGACACAAAAAAACCCAACGTACCCACAAGGATAACACAACTAGCCAAGCTCTGATACCACTTGTAATGAAAGCTAAGGTGTAGAAGCAACTCTCCTAATGTCAAAACCTTAGGGAAGAATGTAGAGATACTTTTAAATTTTCAATTATAGTCCAATTAAGATACACTTCAAAGAAATAACAGAAACAGAGAATATAACATACACAGATGAACACCAGATTTATGTGGGAAAACCCTTACGGGAGAAAAACCCACCACACCAAGAGAAGTCACTTTGTATTACAGTAATGGAGATTACATACAGAGATCATACTTATCTTTCTGATGTCAAATTACAACAAAAAATTCAATGACCAACCTTGCTATAGAACACTCTAGTTACAATTCACTCTTAATTGAATTCACACTAATACACATCGAACAATTCATCTACAATTTATCAATCATCCATCCGTCGAATGAATCATTGAACCGAACATCATCTGCAATTCCAAAATATATTCATGTCGTCACTAGTCTATTGAACTTCCACACAGAACTACCTCAATAGACTAACTTCCAATGGTTCCCATTCCGCTTCTCTGATTGGTCGTAGAGTCACCACGTAGGATAGTCATCACTCGGTCAAAGGAATTCAAAACGTATTCACATGTCGGTGAGACACTAACCATGTCTCCCCGATGCTACAAGAACGATTGTCATTATCGCCAAGAGTCCTGACCATCAGCAAGACATTACACCAAGTTCACAAGCTATCGCTCAGACTTTCCCTTGTCGCCAAGACATCATACCGATATCCATCACATGTATCACTATTTGGCAAGACCGTCATTATTCGATGAGACATCATACCGAAGTCCCCAAGTCATATAGACATCATAATTCCATTTGATGAAACAATCACTATTCGCCAGGAGATCATACTGAGCCCTTCAAGTCACACCAAAACTAATAACCGTCGGCAAGACTTACAGCTATCGCTGAGAGTTCTTACCAAAGTCTCCGAGTTACCCCGAGACCATCTTTCACGAAGAGTTATACCGACGACACCCCACAACATCGGTGAGACCAACACCCATCACCAAGAGTTCATACCAAAGCCTTCAAGTTACTGCGAAGACTCCAAGTGTAAAGTTGTCAGCGAGACTTTCCATATCAGTAAGACTACATACCAAAACTTATGAGTTACTTCGATAACCACTAGTGTATAACTATTGGAGAGAATTATCTTCTCGGTATAAGACATATCTAATGTCCAAGTCTCTCCCCGAAACCGCTTGTCACCCAGAGTCTCCCCGATATCCAATAAGAATGGCCTGTCAGCCAGAACAACCCACTCGGTAGAGGGTTACAATGATCATCACAAGTTACAATGATAGCTTCAGTCGGCATGATAGTAACAAGGTCTCGGCGACCTGAACATTCCACAAGGTTGCACAACTGCTAGTTAGCCAGACAAAAAATATGTCACACCGACTTTGCTCTTTCAGAGGTTTTAGCCAGTGAGATTGAGGCACACAATTCCAAAAGGATGAAGGAAGTAAGAAAATGGCTCTAGGTTCACAGAGACTCATAGGTAGCCACCCATAGTAGAAATTCTACTTGGCTTGTTTAAAGGGAAAATCTCCTAAGGAATGATTGGGCACATGTATAAATTAGCTACAAGGCACTTGAATTTGTTGGGTGAAGCTTTAATGCCCTTGCGGGTTGAGGGAATGTTGGCGTCGTGAGGTTGAAATACATCAAGGCTTGGTCATGTAATAGCAACGTTTAGGGAACAACGACCCGCATGCAGAGTTCCGCAGTGTGGGACCTGCGGGCACTTTGGACGTCAGGAAATTGTGCCCACCTTTGATGTCAGTTTGGGAGTGTGGAGGTTGAGCACCAGGTCGTTGCTAAGTGATTGTCATTAAGGAATGGCCATGAAGGGACAATGGTCCACATAGGCAAGCCCACAATGACCTCGTAGATTTAGGCTTTTTGTTTAAAATTTGGAAGAGGGACAAACACCTTGTGGATTCCACAATGCGAGAGGATGCAATGACTTCTCCATTAAACAATGACATCCAAAACATGATTATCCACACGCAGCATCCCACATGGGGATTTATACTTAGTAGGTTTAGCAAGCATCGGGCCTAGGTTCATTTCGGTGGTAGAGATGAAAGCGGATCCCATGTTGTGGGAAGGCGTTAAGGCTCGACATTTGAATAGCGAAAAGAGGAAGTTGGCAACCCGATGGCAGAAACCCACACGGATGGGCCCACAAGACAGTTTATGCTTAGTAGTTTTTCCAAAGGCCTTGAGTCGTGTGTGGGGTCAGGCATGCAAAGTGATGTTAAGTCATAGTCTTTAATGAAATGGAAAAAGGATGGGTTCCACCCGTAGTAGAAATTCCACATAGGTTTTCCCACATGAGGTGGAGGACTTAGCCAGTTTCTTTAGGATTTTTAAATGTTTATGAGGACAACGAAAGTAACTGGGTGATTCACAAGGATGCACCATTTGTATGATGAACAATGAAAGGAGAGCATGATTTCGCATGGATGCTGGGTCACTGTTTTGACCATTACTCAGAGATTTTTTGAATACTTGGGAAAATTTCCCACACGAGGCCAAAGGTTGCAACGACTTGGAAGAAGCACCACAATGAGGTAGGGTTTAATTTCAAAGATTTCAAAATTTATAAAACCCTAATTTGTGAAAAGGAATGCTAGTCAAAGATTTAAATGCAAAATTACCTGGAAACCATGCAAAAATATGAAAGAAACTTAGTTCAAATTTGTTGGAGGCTTTGCGTGGGTGAGAGCTCCTCATTCTCCATCAAAATTTTAAAATATGTTGGGTGAAAATGACAACTCAGGCACCAACTATTTATACAAATACCACCATTAATGCACACATTCATTGCAGGTACAGAGGATAGGCGGGTTGGTGAGGGTGTGAAAACTCACACCTGGCTAGATGTTAGGCAAAGACCTAGGTAGCAAAAATAAGTGTGGGGCCCATGGTGTGGGTAAAAGCTTGGGGTTAGCTACTTCTTAGCAATGAAGTGATGATGGCAGCCTGTGGAGGGAGACCCACAAATGTGGGTCCACCAAGCTCAACCCAACATGTAAAACAAGGCAAAGGCGAAGGCAAAAACATCCCGACAAAGGTGAAAAGGAAAGAGGGGGTCCCCTATCTGAATGGGGAATGTGTGCTATAGGCACAAGGATGAATTGCTAAGTGGGTCATGATCTTGACAAAATATGACATTAAATATGTGGAACTGAAATCCATCAAGGGATAGGTAATTGCAGATCAATTAGCTTAGGCACATATATATGTAGAGAACCCATTGGTATCAAAATTTTCAGACAAGTCCATTTTCAACCTAAACGTTGTAGACCATTGGAATGTATATTTTGATGGATTATACACACAGCATGGATCAGGAGTAGGAGTCCTCTTTATCACACCACAAGGGGATTATATCCTAAAATCATATAGGTTATCTTTCCATTGCACCAATAACATTATGGAGCATGAAGCAATTGTCATAGGACTTTGGATCATAGTACAATGGAAAATCATGGTTGTCAAGGTCTATGGGTACTCACAACTGATTATCAACCAGGTCAATGATGAATACCAAACTAAGGATGATAAACTTACCCTGCACAAAAAGTTGGTGGAGGATCTCAAGGATTTCATCGACATAACATTTGAGCAGATATCGAGGGTAAACAACATAGCAGCTGACATTATGGCTACAATTGGATCTTTACTAGATATCCCATGGAATTTCCATAAACATGAATTCCTTGTAGAGCAACTTCTCTTACTAGCTTTTGAGGTACCAAAATTTGAGTTCATATGCAAAATCATTGGTCTTGGTGATCCTTGGTACCATGACATATTCACCTACTTGAAAATAGGAGTCTTCCCTTCTCACATCACCCCAAACCTCAAGAGAACCTTTATTAAAATTTCATCCCATTTTGTCATCTTAGGTGACACCCTTTATCATAGGAGTATTGAAGGAACCCTATTGTGATGCCTTAACCCTAAGGAAGCTTTGACTGCCTTAATAGAGGTACACAACAACATTTGTGGTTCGCACTCTAGTGGTATGACCTTGGCCAAGAAACTGTTGAGGACGGGGTACTACTTCCCTACTATGGAGAAAGAAGCTCATAACTATGTCAAAAAATGTATGCAAGGCCAACAACATGGGGACCTCATCCATGCACCAGCTCAAGAACTCCAACTGATTATAACACCTTGGCCCTTTTCACAATGGGGGCTCAACCTCATTGGAAAAATCACACCCACCTCATCTAATGGACACAAGTTCATTATCACCACCATAGAATACTTCACAAAGTGGGTCAAATCCATCCCCATGACCTATATAACAGGGAAGCAGATTTCCAAATTCATCTTGAATTATCTCATTTGTCGTTACGTTGTTCCACAAGCCCTTATCTCTGATAATGGAACACCCTTCAAAAATCAGGATGATCATGAGCTATGCCAAAAATTCAATATCCAACACCACTTCTCCACCCCATATTACCCCTAGGTTAATGGCCAAGCTGAGGCTATGAATAAAACCATCTTGAAAATCCTAAAGAAAATGGTCAATGAAGTTGGTCGTGACTGTACCTACAGTTGAATCTTGCTTTATGAGCCTACCAAACCAGTATACACACACCTACAAGTGCAACCCCTTCCTCCTTGGTCTATGGATCAGAAGCCATCCTGCCCATTGAGGTTGAGCTCCCATCCCTTAGAATATCACTTTAGAATCTTATTACTGATGAAGAGTATCAAGTATCACGGTTAAATGAGTTGGAGCTACTAGACAAGCAGTGCATGGATGCTTTGAACCACCTACAGGTTTATCAAAATCATCTCACAAGGAGCTATAATAAGAAGATCAAGAGTCAATCCTTCCAATTTGGAGAGATCATGTTGAAGGAAAATCAGAAGAACGTAATAAATCTAGACAAGGGAAAGTTTGAACCAAATTGGTTGGGACCCTTTGTCATCACTTCCAGTTACAAATCAAGTGCATATCAGCTATCCACACCTGAAGGTGAGCCTCTGTAGGAGCCCATCAATAGCTCCCATCTCAAAAGTTTTATGCCTAAGCTTGCAAGGTATAAATCCAAAAATAAAATGAAAAAGAAAAATATATATGTAGACACCTGAATTTGGACAATTATATTTGTCCAAGTTTGTCCCTTTTTTTCTAAACATCCTCTTATCTGCATTAATCAAGTAATATTTCTATTATCTAATTAATCCCCTTAATCTCTTCTAAACCCCTAAGGTATTTAGTTAACAATTAAATACCTTACCCTTTACTCCCCTTTTCATCAAATGAATTAAATAAATATGACATTTATTTAACTCCTCACATGTCACATCATTTTCCTTAATCCTAATCAACCTCCTAATCTCATCATTAGAGATGTGCACATGTCTAATCCTTGATTAGGATGTGTCACATCCTCCAAATTTTACAAGTTGGCTTCTAATCTTCCTTAACCAATAATCACGCGTGGATTCTTGGGGAAAGCCCAAGAATCATGCGTTTGGTTTTGATGAGATTGATTTGAAAGGGGAATCTCACCACATGGATTATTCCCTATGAATGGAATGCCCGTATTAAACACCTCTTGTTTTAGTGTCCAACTGTTCTTTGGTCGTTGCTTGATATAGTGTTGGGTACAGTATTATGCCCAAAAACACTCACTACTGGTCCCCTTGAGTAGAGATAGCAGTTCTTGGGAAGTCACTACCCAAGAATTTGAATTTGGTGTGCTCGAATGATGTTAATGAGCCGTGGAGGGGAGCCAATGCCACCAAAATTCTAAGCTATCGGCTCTCGAGAAGGAAACATGTTTATCACCAATCCGGGGTATATCAGTGGGTTATATCAAGTACACAAACCCTTGGCCTATTGGCCTTTTAGGATTGTACTTGTCTTATGTGTGCTTGCTTACATTCAAAACATTGTGCTTGTCAAGTGCTTTCTAGACTTTTCAAACATTCTTCACCACATTCACATTTCTGAACAAAACATTCAACATTAGAAAAATGAAATCTGCTCTCAATACGTCAAGAAAACAAACTGTGTTGCAATTGTTGAAACACATCCGCCTTTCTACAACGCATTTGAAAACTATTGAGATGCAATTGAACTGATAAACCACATTTGACATTTGAAACACCGCATACGTTTGCGTCGTGATGCATCTAAATATTACAGAGCCGCATCTACAAAACTAAGTCACATTTGTCACTCCCCGAGCCGCATTCGCTCAAACTGAAACGCATTCGCAAAACTACAATGCATTCATAGCCTCAAATGATGCATTTTCCTGTCACAAGTAAAAACTTCATACAAAGTCAAATCTGAGTCCAAACCTTGTCAATATTTTGTCAAACACTGTTTCCAAAGGACTTCTGTCATAAACCAACTTTGAAATTGCTCAAAACTTTCAACCATTAGTTTGCATTCTTGACCATAGGTTTCATCCTTCATTTTTTTTCTAGTTGCATACATTAGGCATCAGCTTGTCCCTAGGTTTTATCCTTGCATACTTTGGATTAGGTAAATCTCAGTACAATTTGCAATGTCATTGCTTTCGAAACTAGGTTCTCTTGGACTTAATTGTCAATCCCTTTTTCAGTCATTGTCCCTTTTGTGAGATTTTCTAACTCAACAGTCTAGTTAGGAAAACTCACCAGTCATTTTGACCTTGTCATCTTGTCCTTTTCAACAAAGTCCTTTAGTAACTGAAATTGAAAACAAAGATTGAGCTCAGAAGTGCTTAGATACCCTTGTCTTAAATTGCATTAAAGTTTAGACATTGCATATTTTATTCCCAAAAATCCAAAAATATTATTCATCCTAGTTGTCGTTTCAAACTTAGACCTTGCATAGCGTCATCCTTGCATTTAGCTAGCATTTTCATTTGAGCAATCACATTTTATGGTGGAAACTAGACTCCAAAAACAACTATGAAAAATGGAAAAATTTCGACAAGACCCCACTTCCACTGTCAACAATCCCACGTATGACCCAAATTGGACTTTTGATGATCCATTTGGCAATACAAACAATCAACCTCTCACGACAACACTATCCTCATCAAATAGTCCATTTGAACCATTCTTACGTAAGGATGGATACAGTCAAATACTTGAGGAAAACCTAGAGGTAGCAGCACAAGATCTGAAGGCCTCTCACTTCGTGGAAAAAAATGGTCCTATACGACAGAGACAGATACTTAGCCATACTCTTAAGTCAAGGAGCTAATTTACCACATGGTTTCGACGTTAACATGTTGAGATCAACATCTCCTAACCCTAATGTCAACAATGCATAGAACATTTCACATAGTGGTCAGCCTCCAAACACTATGAGCAATACTTCCTTTGACGCTACAATGACCGTGCATGCTACCTCCAACATCCCAAACACCTCAAATACAATAAACACTACATCCATTGCAGGATCACAATCTATCACAATGCCCACAACATCCACAATACTGTCACAATTGGCTGGAACCACCTTTGGCTCCTCGGCAATGTGGGCAGGTTATTCAAACCCTCTCTTTACCACGACAATAAATGCAATGGGTACATCATCAAGTCATAACAATCCCCCTTCACAACTACATCTATTACCATGAGCACACCTTCAACATATCCGCTCATTGGTATATCACAAAATCCTTTGGGAGGAGGAAAAAGATGTATCTTTATCCAAGGACAATAGCAAAATGTTAACACGCCAACACAGTCAAATGTCATTGCCTCCCAAGGACCAAATACAAACATTCCCCTTGTACAAACCCAACAATTTGCACAAGGTGGAAAAATAACCCAACCCATGGCATCATTAGTACATCACAATGTTCATGGTCACCATATTCCCCAAATAATGACACAAATGGCTGGGGGACACATCCCAACCTACTCATCTCAAGTTCATACTCACCAACATACCCCCAATCCCAGTTTTCAATACCAACAACATGCCAATCCAAACACATCATACATGTCACAACAATCCATACCCCCACAATACACCAATATTCACTCACAACAAACGGGGACCTATGGCGTACCAATAAGTCCAATGTATGGGACCACAAATGACCCTGTTATAGATGCCTTACAAGCAAAAATGATGGGTCTAGAGAAAACTATCCAAAACATACAAATATTAGGCAAGAAATCAGAAGTGTCATATGATCTAAACGTATACCCATTCGACATGAGCTTATACATGCCACCATTTCCTCTGGGATATGTGTCACCCAATTTTACAGAATAAAAAGGCAAGACAAACCCCATTGAACATGTTCGTGAATTTGCTACCAATTGTATGGATGTCTCCTATGAACAAACATACTTAATGAGACTTTTCTCTAAAATTCTTGCAGGTCCTACCCTTGAATGGTTTTCCACTCAAAAGGATATCCAAACATGGGATGAGCTTAAACAAAAATTCATAAAAAATTACGCATACAAAATTGACATGGATACCTCTATCACTAGCTTGTGCAATCTCACGCAAGAGGATGCTAGTGAGACATTCATCCCATTCTTTCAAAAATGGAGAAGTCTAGCTAGTTGGTGTCACATTGACATACCCGAAAGGGAAAAGGTGGACATGTTTGTTCAAACACTTCTGGGTCCCCTAAAATATGCATTGCAAGTGCATTGCTTCACAACCTTCACGGACCTAGTCAAAAAAGGGGTCCAGATTGAGAAAGCCCTTATCACAAAGGGAGAGCTAAGGTACAGTCCCAAAAATGCAAATGCAAATCCTCCCACCAACAAGAATAAATACTGGGTCAAAAATAAACACGTTACAAATGACGGTGTTGTTGATGCCAAGACTGCAAACATTGTGGGTCTTGTACTGGCCCTAAAAGGGGTTCAACAAAAAAAAAATAACGATATTGACACCCCCTACCAATCTCCCTTCAAACAACTAGAGCAGCCAAAATAATCAAGGACAATACCGTCAGATGAGACAATTTCCTAGGGGTCGCACACACACTTCTTTGGGTGAACCCATTGAAGAAGTCCTCAAGAAATGACTCCAGAATGGGGTCATCACACTTCAAGAACCCAAACCATACAACCCAGGACAATTTAAACCACCATGGTGGAATGATAATGCATTTTGCGATTATCATCAGGAAAAAGGACATAAAACCTCTAACTGTCGACAACTGAAAAACCTAGTACAAGATCTTATCGAAAGTCGTATCATTGAGGTAGGTGGATCACAATTTTCCTCCAATTCAGACCATACTATTCATAAGAACCCACTATAGGACCACGGTTCTAATAATGCCTCCACGTCAGGTCCACAGATAAATAATAATCATGCTAATTTCGCTAGAGCCAAGTACGACTATTCTGGTGGACTAATTATAAATAATGTTTGAACTAACAACGAATACATCAATACCATTACGATCAAGAGAGCACCTCAATGCAATGCTACTACTCGAAGTGGCAAGGTCACTATAGCTGGTCCACCTCCCGCTAGACAACCCAAAATCACCATACCTAGCCCATTTGCTAAATAGTCAAAACCTGTCTTGACCACAAAGCAGTGGCAACCAAAGAGTCAGTTCAACCTTATCGATCATCTTGGAAAAACTCCCACGCAGATTTCTATACTTGAGCTGCTTCGTATCTCTCTCACGCACAAGGATATACTGAATAAAACACTGCAAGAGTCGTCAGTCGCCAAGGACATTGATGTCAATTAGTTTGAGACCATGGTGGGATACCTCACTACACCTCACCACGTCACCTTTTCCAATCAAGACTAGTCGTCACCTAAGACCAACCACAATGATGCTTTGCACATTGAAACCTTCATCCATAAGCACAAGGTCAGAAGAGTTTTAGTAGATGGCGGAGCAGGATTGAATATATGCTCCTTGAAATAGGTTAAGGGTCTAGGATTTTCTAATGCATGCATAGACCCTACAAAGAGTATAGTGATCAAAGCATATGATGATGAAGAACGCTCTTCATGAGGTATTATATCTCTTCCTATCATAGTGGGACCAGTCATTGTGGATACAACCTGCCAGGTCCTAGATCTAGAACTACCCTACAACATCTTGCTTGATTGCCCATGGATTCATGCCTTAAAATTCATTCCATCCACATATCACCAGTGCTTAAAATTCTCATTTGACGGCACGAAAATCACCATATATGGCAACCCCGACCCCTTTCAATACTATACCAACCTTAGGGGTATTTCAAAAAAATCAGCTCAAGTATAAAGATCTTCCATAAATCCTAAGGCTGAAACCACTATAAAGATCCCAGACCTCGGCTGTGGAGAATTCAAACTGCACACAACATATAGCATCACAACGATACCCAAGTCTCTGAAAGTCTATGGTCGGCCATGTTTTAGAATGGAACCCAAAGAAATTTTCAAAGTTCCACCAAAAATAGTTTTCATCAAATGGGGAGACATGAGTAATGAGGACCTTGATGATATCACAGGATGGATCTATAAGGATATTCTCGCACTACCCCCATTACTAGTTAAGAAATATGGCAAGGGATATGACATAATGAAGGCTAAGGGCTACAATGGTACTAGTGACCTAGGCAGAAATAAAACTAGACGAAGAGAGCCCATAGAACCTTTCCAAGTACCAAAGTATATTGGATTAGGGTTTTGATCGCCCGACAATGATGATCAACGTACCATTGGACTTTCGAGTGAGTGAGTACATGCTTCAGAAAGTGTCGAGACCACTAAGGAAAACCTCACCGAAACCGACACCCAAGAGTGGGAATTTGGCTCAAAACGATCCTTAAGTGATTGTTGCCTCAATGATTTGTTTGTCGAAACAGGGGAACTAACCTCTGAACAAATATTTTGGAAAACATTTAAAATTGATCAAGCACCAAATAGTAAAAATCCCATTACCACTCCCCATGACATACAAGACCCACCATCTGAATCCCTTCAGTCCAATCCATCTGAAGTAGCAGACGACACTGACAACCATGACTCTAAGTCCTTCACCCCTTATTTTGACAACGAATATGAGACTAGTGAAGGGGAATATTGGGTAGAGTCCAATGTGGAGGTTGAATGATGATAATCGCGTCTACAATATCACTAAATCTATTTGCATGCTTTTTGCATCCTCCCCTCAATTCACCAACACTAACAATGGCATTTCCTTAGTTTATCCTCAGCTAGTCGATTGGGACCAACAAGGCCTACCAGTCCTGGACACATTTCAGAATGATGAGGCAATTACATAGTTTATGGGATTACATGAGGGCATACCCAGTGGTGATCACAAGTCAGGATTCACCATTGATTTAGATTGCACGACATACTTCAGCGAGACTGCTCCGTCCTCCAGTCACAAAATTAAAATTAAAAATAAAATAAAAAATGAAACGTCTTTAGGTGAAAACTGAAAGGCACCTTATGACAACAAAAAAGTAAAAACAAAGGACGTATCTACGGGTGAAAACCTCTCTAAGGTGCCCAAAGATGGAGGACTGGAATTTCTTCTCGTACAACAAGAGAAATCGGCTATGCTTATAGAAGACACCATCGAAGACAACTTATCAACTGCAAAAGATCCCAAAATGGTCCTCTTTGTTGCATCATTGACTGAAGAAGAGAGACCAAAATTTCATAAATTCTTTGCGGAACGTAAAATCAACTTCACATGGTCCTATGCTAACATGCTAGGATTAGACCCAGAACTGGTTCTGCACCATCTGCCACTATTGCCTAATGCCAAACCAGTCAAACAGAAGTTACGCAAAATGCATCCTCAAGTCACTCTATTGGTCAAGGCTGAGTTGAAGAAACTTCTAGATGCTAGATTCATATGGTCTATTGACTATGTTGAATGGATATCTAACCTGGTGCCAGTAACAAAGCCAAATGGGCTGATCCGCGTCTGTATAGATTTTAGAGACCTAAATAAGGCATGCCCAAAAGATGACTTTCCTTTACCGAATATTGATATCATAGTTGACCTCACAGCAGGATATGGGATGATGTCCCTCATGGATGGTTTCTCCAGCTATAATCAGATTCGCATTGCCCCTGAAGACCAGCACAAAATGGCATTTACTTTCCCATGGGGTACATACTATTGGAGTGTCATGCCATTCGGTCTCAAAAATGCAGGCACCACATATCAAAGGGCTATGACCACAATCTTCCATGACATGATGTATAAAATAATGGAAGATTATGTAGATGACCTATTGGCTAAATCAGTAACAAGGAAAGATCATCTCAAGGTTTTAGACACAATTTTCAAGAGACTGGAAGAATACAAAGTCCGGTTGAATCCTAAGAAATGTGTCTTCGGTGTCACATCAGGTAAACTCTTGGGATACATAGTTTCTCGAAGAGGCATTGAGGTCGATCCAACAAAATTCAAATCCATCATAGACATGCCTCCGCCCAGAGGAATCAGTGAACTCAAAACTCTACAAGGTAGGGTACAATCTATTTGGCACTTCATAGCCCAATTGGCTAGCAAATGCCATCCATTCCAATATCTTCTGCGCAAAGGTATCCCCTTTGTGTGGACAAATAAATGTCAAGAAGCCTTTTAGAAAATCAAAGATTACCTACTGTCAACGCCAGTCCTCATGCCTCCCATTCACGGAAAGCCATTGATCCTATACATCTCGGCAACTAATTCAACACTAGGGGCATTACTAGCACATAATGACCAAGAAGAAAAAGAAAGAGCTATATATTACATCAGTCAGACATTGGTCGGGTATGAACTGAACTACACACCAATTGAATGATATTTTCTAGCCGTGGTCTTCGCAGCTCAGAAGCTAAGACATTATATGTTAAGCCATCAGACGCAACTAGTAGCAAAGATCGACCCCCTCAAATATTTGTTAAGTCGGGCAATATTAACAGGATGGCTGGAAAAATGGGTTATGATTCTAAGTGAATATGGCATTCAATATGTAGAAAGAAAGGAAATAAAAGGACAAGTCATAATGGACCAACTGGTGGACGCACCTTTGCAAAGTGATCATCCGTTAGTGGCAGATTTCCTAGATGAGTCAATATTCCATATGGAACCTAAGGCACCTTGGTGACTCTACTTCGACGGATCACACACAAATCATGGCTTAGGGGTAGGAATCTTGTTCATCACCCCTCAAGGAGGCTCCATTCCTAAGTCTTTCTACATTGCCTTCCCATGCACAAACAATGTGGCAAAATACGAGGCACTAGTTATAGGACTAAGAATGGCAATAAAATGGAAAATCAAAGCACTACATGTCTATGGGGATTCTCAGCTCGTCATCAACCAGGTTAATGATGATTATGACACAAAAGATGAGAATTTGATGCCCTACAAAGGGATGGTTGATAGTTTCTAGACGTACTTTCATGTGGTAACTTTTGAACAAGTTCCGAGAGCACATAACAAGGCAGCAGATGCCATGGCTACAATAGGCTCTCTCCTTGACATACCAAGCAATCTGCCTCAGCTAGAATTCCTAATAGAGCAATTGCTTGTCCCTACCTATGAAATTATGGAGTCAGAAATGGTTTGCAAACTTGTTGGTGCTGACTCTCCCTGGTACCAAGATATTTATGACTACCTTAAGTCTCAAACCCTTCCACCTAACCTGTCCAATAACCAGAGGAAGTCCTTCATCCAAAAATCTGCAAGGTATGCCATCATCAGTGACACCCTTTACTGTCGTAGCTTTGACGGCACCCTCCTTAGATGTCTCGACATCAACCTTACGCAAAGTACATGACAGTATATGCGGGTCTCATTCGAGTGGTCCTACTCTAGCCAAGAAAGTAACGAGACTTGGGTACTATTGGCCGACCATTGAAAAGGATGTAATAGAATATGTTAGGACTTGTCACAAATTCTAGATTCACAGTGATTTGATCCATGCTCCAGCACAGGAACTTCGGCCAATCACCTCTCCTTGGCCCTTCACTCAATGGGGACTCGACCTCGTGGGTAAGATCCATCTAACCTCGTCCAATGGCCACAAATTCATCATCACTGCCACTGAGTATTTTACGAAGTGGATTGAAGCCATCCCTCTGACATACATAACCGACAAGCAAATATTCAAGTTCATTCTTAACTACATCATTTGTCAGTATGGCCTTCCGCAATCCATCATCACTAACAACGAATGTCTGTTTAAAAACCAAGATGTTCGTGAGTTATGTGAGCGATTCCATATCCAACATCATTTTTCATCTTCGTATTACCTACAAGGAAATGTTCAAGCTGAGGTGTCAAATAAAACCATTGTTAAAATCCTCAAAAAAACTGTCAATGACCCTAGTCGTGACTGGCATATACAACTCAACCCTGCTCTATGGGCTTACCACACTAGCATTCGTATGCCTACAAGAGCCACTCCTTTCACCCTAGTCTTTGGTGCTGAGGTCATCTTGCCCATTGAGGTTGAAATTATTTCATTACGAGTCTCCCTGAAAGGCTTAGCTGATGACGAGGAGTATAGACAATCACACCTGCACGAGCTAGAGATGCTAGAGGAAAGAAGGAAAAATTCCCTGAACCATCTACAAGCATATCAGAACCATCTCTGTTGTAGTTACAACAAGAAGGTTATGGTTAGGAAATTTGACATTGGTGACCTAGTTCTCATGCAAAACCCTAAGAACCAAGCTGATAGAGAAAAACTAAGAAATTTTGAACCAAACTGGTTGGGTCCTTACGTCATTATATCCTCTTTTAGTTCTGGAGCCTATTAGCTGGCAACTCTAGATGGAGAACAACTGACAAAACCTATCAACAGTTTAAATCTCTGAAAGTTCTATGCTTAGCATCAAGAGATCGAGCTGAGGACCGTAAAATAGAAAAAAAACTTTAAAAATGATAAAAAAATCGTTGCCTTGATGAAAACCTGGCAAACAGGTGTCCTGGCAGCACCAAAAAAAAAAAAAATTTAAATGACAAAAATAGTAAAGATAAATGATTCGTCTAACAGTGAAAACCTGGCAAACAGGCACTTTGGATAAGTACCATGGGGAAAACCTGGAAAACAGGCGCCATGCGTAATCAATCATTGCTTTGCTATCTATTGTCACTTTTTCTGTTGTGGTCTAAGATGAAATACATTTTCTGTCACCACCACATTATACCCTTCCTTTCATGGTTGATAAATGGTTGACATCAAATCCTGATGACTGTCCATCTGGCACCCCAACAATATCTGTTTCATGTCCCTTAAAATTGGCTAAGTCTTGGACCTGACTGGGGGCAAAAATTTTATCATGTAACTACAGTGGATGTCACACATGGTTTCGGCAATTGGAAAAAAGTCCTAAAAAAAGACCAAAACACATGGCAAAAAGTCCTGAAAAAAGACCAAAAATATGGCAAAAAGTCCATAAAAAAGACCAAAAACATGGCAAAAAGTCTTAAAAAAGCCAAAAACATCACAAAAGTCCTGAAAAAAAGAGAAATGAAAACATAGCAAAAAGTCCTGGAAAAAGACAAAAACATCACAAAAAGTCCTGAAAAAAGACCAAAAAAATCGCAAAACGTCCTGAAGAAAGACCTAAACATTGAAAAATGTCCTGAAGAAAACCACAACAAAATGTCAAACCGCTTGAAGAACGCAAACATAGAGTCATCTCTTGTCAAGTCTGTCATGTCAATCAATTAGTCTTTGTCATTCGTCTGAACTATGTTGTCTCTGCATATTTTCTACGTAGGCAAGACTCATACTTGAGTCCCTGAGACATTAGGTCAGTCTTTTTAGGTTTGTCAAAATAAAATCATGACGCAAAATTTGGTCATCAAGATAAAGTCATTCATCGTGTCGAACTATGAGGTCTCTGAGTGCATGACATAGGCAAGGCCATCTGATGATGAGCCCCTGAGGCCACACTAGATCAGTCCATTAGGGTTCATGGCATTACACTGGCACACATGTCAAAAGTCTTTAAGTCAAGAAAAATCATTCTCCAAATGGGAAAACTCCTAAAAACAAATTATGGCAATCATTTATTTCAATATAACAATCTCATCAGCATGTCAATCATATTCTTATGACAATATCAGGATATGGTTCAAACAAGGAAAACTTAGTAAAAAATGAGTCAACTCTTGGTTAACCTTCAGATGTGTCCTTCTGAAAGATAACCTCTATCATTCATGCCTTAGGATGTGTCCTTCCTAGGCATCGTCACTGTCATTCGACATTTTGAGGGATCCTCTTGACATCTAAGGATCACTTCTCTTGACATTAGTATTCTTCGGATGTGTCCTTCTGGAGAACCAACTCTGTCATTTATGCCTTAGAATGTGTCCTTCCTAGGCATCGTCATCATTTTCGAGGGACCCCTTTTGACTTTTAGGGATCAAATCCTCTCGACGTCAACATTATTTAGCATATGTCCTTCCTGAATTTGGAAATTTTTGACATTTGTCATCTGGGCATCATCAAAAATTTAACACTCTAGCATCTCATCATCATCAAACCTAACATCTTGACATCAGAACAATGGATATCTAGATGCACTTGGCAAACACTTGGCACTTGTCTTTTGGCTTTTTATCATGTTATTAGTTTCTCAGTGAGATCCCAATAATAGGATTTAGAGAAGCAGCAACGTATCATGACGATTGACACGCATGACTACTAGTTTCTCAGTGAGGTCCTAATTCTGGGATTTAGAAAAACAACAATGTATCATGATAAGGGCTCTATTTTTTATATTTGGGCAATCATGTTGCTAGTTTTTCAAGGATGTCCTGGAAACAAGATTTAGAGAAGCAATGACGTTTCATGAATTGTCCTTGTCTTTTTCTTCTTGTGGTTGATTATGACAAAAGTACTGGGGCAATCACGCTCTTAGTTTGAGTCATTATCATACTTGTCTATGACTGCTTGTCTTATGTGATGGTACGACCTGGCACAACTTGATCTATGTCATATCATAGTGTTTGTTGGCCATTACAATAGTCTTCCCAATGATGATTAAGAGCAATAAATATTAAAGTCCTATGGTAAAGTTTTGAAGGATTTGGTCTAGGAACTAACATGCATCTCCTTCAGTTTAGTCATCTTCTCTCATCAGTCTGGTCATCTTCTCTCGCCCATCTCACGATGATATCCTATGACATACAAAAACATAAGTGCATACATGATCATATAAACATTGCATTAGGTCCATACATACATCATCCATAGCATTAAATCATATACATGTCATTGCATATTGCATTCATATCATCATCAACATGACATCCATTCAACTAAACATATTAGGCATATCATTATCATCATCATCATCACAAAATCAACATAACACAAATAAGGATGGCATCATCATGGCAGCATATCATAAGAAAGCATCATAGAACATACATAATACCATCATCCATCATAAATCAACATCATACATCACATATATCATAATGCATAAATCAAATAACATCGCATAACACACATGTAGGCCACATCAAAACTGCATCATCATATAATATCATCTCAAAAATGTATAATGTCACAGGATAAATTCAAGAGATATCCCAAAAATGGAGCTTGCAGGCTCAATAATATATACATAATGTGTCATAACATGGAAACAAATACGACAAACATGCCCCTAGGGTAGACTCTCATCATCCCCTTGTGGCGAAGAGTGTGGTGGCTAGAGTTCTATGACCGACACTGAAATGATAGGTGGACCTGTAGCAGCCTCTGCCTGTGCAACCAACAGAACTAACACTGACGACATCATCTCCACAGTAATAGACACCTGTGATGTCACTACGGCCTGACTCTAAAAGACTGAAGGATCTACCACTAGCGACTACCTCTATACTAACCTTTGCACTGAACCAATAGACCCGTGACTATGGCTCGAATGGTGACTTTGAGGCGTGCTTGCGTGAGTGGTGGGACCTATGCCCTGAGGAGGTGGATCATCCTACACTGGTGTGACTCTGGCTGCCATTGGCACTCCTTGATCTTTGTCCACTACCTATCTGTTGTGCAGTTTTGCACACACGCCCTACTGAAAGTAGGGACCCTCTTTTCCCTCTGGCTTTTGGTGTATTTTGGCCCCTTAATTTTATTGATTTGGTTGCCTTTGGAGGTCCTTTGATGCTCATCCTACTTGCCCAAGTGATTTCCCTAGGTTGCACTTTGAAAAAATTAAGTTATGTGCAAAATCCAGGTTTTTACCCCAATCCGGGATTTTCTGGTCTGTCCGAATTTTTTTGGATTCTGCTCAAAGTCCAGCTCTGGCAAAAATATGGGTTTTTACCCCAATCCGGGATTTTCTCGTCCATCTAGATTTTCCCCGATTTTGAACTGCCGGATCCGAAAGTCCGGTTTTGCCCGCTGTCCTGATTTTCCCCGACTCTGGATTTTCCGGATTTCTTCAAGCATGCCAAAGTCCAGAATTTTATGCCATCTCGGAAATCCGTCCAACGATTTTTCTGAATTTTCCGCCAGGCTTTGTACAAATTGAAATACTGGATTAAATTGATGAATTTGATGATAAATACTCAACACCCCGTACTTAATTTGATATATTACACGATGTTTCGCATACTCTTGGTTCATTTTGATGATCTATTGTTGAGATTTTTGCCTTATTTAGTAAAATCCACCTAGCTTGGAATTTTTCAGATTCTGGTCTGGAGTCCGCCTGAACTGGATTTTCCCAGATTTTCCCCTTAGTCTGGTTTCCCGAAACAAAAATTTTTCCGAAAATGATTTTTTTTCCAAAAATGGAAATTTTAAAAAATGATCCGAAAATGAAAATTTCTCGAGATAAAAAAATTGAAAATAAAAATTTCCAAAAATGGAAAGAATTATGAAAATAGAAAGTTTCCTTATAAAAATGTAAGTTTTTTAGAAAATGTCAAAATTTTATTCAAATTTAATTTGAACATGTGGGCTATTAATGATGATATCATTTTTCAGGACTAAACAAATATAAAAGGGGGGACTTGCATATGGATTCGTGCCAAAGAGGGAAATCTGGACATGTTCAATTCAAATTTTCAAAGTGGGACCTGCCTAAGAATCCGTGCCAAAACTGTCTACAGCTGGAAGACTTTCTGGAAACCACGTGAATCTGATATTGCTGGAGATTGTAGGCCGACATGGATAATATTCATGCATTTAATACAAATCTTGTCCTATTTTGAAATTCTCCTGGCCGACCTGTTTTGGGGCCAGTTATTATTGTAAAATCAAATTGGGCCGACATATTTGGGGTTCTCTATAAATGGCGTTTGTGCCTCATTTGTAAGGGGGGGTTTTTTAGGAGTTTGACCAAGCCAGAATTTTGCTAAGTTAGAAGGCTAGAATTGGCAAGTAGTTTTCAGAATTAGTTGTAGGAGATGAGAGACTTAAAATTGTTATGTAATGCTAGAGAAGTAATGCAATTGGATTGTTGATTTGGCAAACTTTGTATTTATTTTCAACAATTTTTTTTGGTTTCTTGTTCTTGATTCTCAGATGTTAGATGTTAGATGTTAGATTTCAGCTCTTTTACAATAATGGTGAAATGTTAATAATGTCGATCGATTTCCGGTCCATACTTTTAGCAATTTGCTGATTGTAGGTTGCTGTGTAAAGTTAGTCTGGGCCTCACTTCTGTGCTAAGTTCAACTGTGAATGCTTGTTTACATTGTGCCAGCAGTTGGGTATGTGAATGAATGTTCAAAGTCTAAAAATCTTTAGATTTCCCCAGAAGATCGCACCATTTGTGTGTAGTTGCAGGTTTGTCCTTGATTAAGCAGAGATCGGTTTTGTTAGGGATCTGTCCATTTGCAGCTTTTATCATTATTGTGATTGATCTTAGGAGTTAGAATAGAATAGAATCTTTCTAAACCCTTATCTCTTTTGCTGTTTATTTTGAATCTGGGTTAGTTTTAGGGTTGAAAGCATCACCATATTGTTGCATCTGATGAAAATTCACTTCCAGCATTGTTCATTTGTAAGGCTCCTTGTGATTACCAGCATTTTCACATATTATGTGAGCTGTTTATGCATTGTTATGACCTAACACCCGAGAGACCTTTGGGTGATTTTCAGTAATTTATTATTGAGGATTACCTTTCAAGAGAGATAGAATATTGCATTCTGTCTGAGTTGTTGCTGTGCAGAAAACACCATCAACACTATCCTCGTCTGTGAGTGTGACAGTGTCATATCTTGTCGCTCACGAGGCACCTCCTGCTCATATAAAGTCTTGTACTGTCCCAGCCTTGTGCTCACCCTAGCCAGCTCATGAGCAATATCCCCAGAAAGTCCTGTACATAACACTGCAAACTCGACACACCACTGAGCTAAGTCCTACTAACGGATCATGGCCTGATCCCACTCTACCCGAGCCACCTCTAGCTCTGACTGCAGTGCTCAAACCTATGTAGCACTCTCATCCAATCTCCTCTGAAGGTCTGTCACCCTTTGGTTTATCGTGGCATCATGGGGTAGTGTCGAGCTAGATGGTATCTCCTCATCTCCCTCCACCATCCACCATCTAAGAAGTCTCTCAGCCTCGTCCATGGCGTCATCATCCTCATCGTCATCCTCTGCAGCATCCTCTCCACTGACTCCCTCATCCAAAGGCACATCCACGTCGACATCCTCCTCCTGTCTGGCCTCCTCCTCCTACCTCGGCTGCTCCTCCTCCTTTCTCTCCTCCTCCGCCACATCCTCCTCCTATCTCTCCATCTCTCCCACTTGCCGTGGCTACCCCTCCTCCTCTCTCTCTCCCTCCTCGGCCACCTCTAGGATAGCATCTAGTGCTACCCTCGCCACACATGGATGCACCCTCTAGCCTTATCTCTGACCATCTCACCTCCATCTCTGATCATCTCCTCCATCATCCCCATCGTCCCCATCATCCCCACCTCAGCCTCCATCCCTACCTCTATCCTGGCCTCCATCTCTCCCCTTGCCTCCGTCTCAACCTCCATCTCTCCCCCGGCCTCTGCCCCTGTCACCGCCTCTGCCTCCTCGCCTGGCCCTCGACACACGTGGTATGACTGACCTCCTATCCATGGGTGCTGGCCCATCTGGATCTATCAGCGGCACAGGTCTATGTGTCTACCACCATAGGTCATAAACTATTGTGGTCCTAGGATCTGCAATCCCACCTCTCCATCCCCACAATTGGGCTCCTAGCCCATTGATCTGCTACTCTGCAAAGGCTACTGGAATGGTTGGCCCCCAAGCATACTCTCTAGAAGATCGAGCGTACTCGGTTGTTCCTACAGGTACACCTTGCTACTCTCCTAACTGCTTGAGGACATGCTGTGGTAGATACATCTCTATGATCAGCGAGCTCTGCACCATCCTACCAATCAAGTAGTGGTATTGTCTGCATAAGCTCAAGTGGTCATCCTCATCATCCCACTACTGACAGTCTCTATATGGCTTCCAGATGAAGGACACCATGGTGTTAATCTGATGTCGCCACCAACCTGTCTCACCCATCCGTGTCTATTGTAAGGCACCAACATAGTAGTAGGCATAAGGAATCCCCTCCACCAACTGTGGTCTCTGAATCGGCGAACGAAATATGGCTATGTGCTCCCCGGCCTAAACCATCATCAGGGTGGTCCTGCAAGAAATACTCTCTGCCCTCTGATAAACAACCTTGTGCAGCTGATGATAGAATGTGCCCAATAGACAAGGTCCCCAAGCATACACTGTCCTGTTCTGCCTCATCCCAACGAGGACGTCTCCCCAACCAATAGGGAACCCATGCCCCCGACGGTCAAGAATCAAAATACCGCCAATAAGAGTTGCTAAGAAAGCATCAAAATGAGCATAGTGCTCCGCCATGAACTCCCATCGGATCTCCTATCCTTGGATGCTGAGTCCTGCACCCTCATCTCAATAATATGCCTTGAAAGTTTGCTCACCATGGCGAGGGTTGTAGACGATCCGCTCTCCTTGGATCGACACTGGTAAAATGCGGTAGACATCCTCCAGAGTAATGGTCACCTCTCCCATCGACAGGTGCAAGGAACATGTCTTAGAGTGCCACCGCTCGCACAATGCAGTCAGTAGTCCCCTATTTTCCTGAATTGCGGGCATATAGGAAACATAGTACAAACCCAGTGACATCAATCATCCTCGCTCTCGTGGGCTCAGCTAATCAGCAAACCAGAATGTCGTCGGTCTACTCTTTCATGTGTAAATCAGGGCAAGCTATCTCTATAAATAGTCAAACAATGTGTCAGTACCTTCTAGGCAACTGTCAGTATCATTACAAACCATTTCATATTCAAAGATCATCAAAATCAACCCTAGTCCAAGTCAAAGTCAAATGTGTTGCATTGACTGCAAATGCGTCACAAAGAATCAAATGCGTCGTTTCGTCCTTCAAATGTGTAGCAACATGGAAATTGCATCACTTGGTTGTGCAAATGTGTCACATTAAAGCATTCACATCACGATATTCGACACTTGCGTCATTCCAATTGAATGTGTTACTTAAACAGGAAATTGCGTCGCAAAATGATGAATGCAGCATTCCAGCCTTCAAATGTGACCCAAAAAGGCGAATGCGTTACAAATTTTGGCAAATGCGGCGCAAAACCTTGGCCTTCACAAAATTACCTTTGCACTTGCGTCACAACGCATCAAATGCATCAAACACAAAGGCGAATGTGGCTTACACGCACGCATATGCATCGTGATGCATTCATTGTTTTCCCTAGAAACCTAATTTTGACATGTAAAATGAAAAAATTACAAAGGGAGTTAGGGGTACATACCGCTGGCTCTGAGCCCTTTGGCTGCCTGAAAGTCTGCACTATCTCACCGCGATGCTTTGTCACTGGAATCACCATCCTCGCTGCACTCCTTTTCGCTCTGATCTCTCAAAATTTGCAATGTAAATAGTAAGAATGAATTGAATTTTACCCCTTTGTCAACCTATTTATAAAGTCAAAATGACATTTGTCAACTAGGTTATTACTGGAGGCTCATTTGACCAACTTTGACCACCCTGTTGGCTGCCTTAAACATGTCAGAACCCACAACTGACTACGCCATTGTTTTTCTAGTCATCAAATTGACTTATCGGGACCCTTTACAATTTTTTCTGCCACTGACCCAAAATTTGAAAAATTTCTTGAGGGGGCATTGATACTCTACACCTTCACTAGGGCATGGCTTTGACTTATTTTCTTTTTCACAATGCGACATGCTACATTATGACAAAGAGGGGCAAAATGTAGACACATAAAAATGACCTAGGCCTACAAGCTCTATTTTAACCACTTTCGTCCTAGCATAATTATGACATTTAATTATGTCCTTGGTCCACATTCAGCTATTAATTAAATAATACATTATTATTTAATTAATTCATGTCCTTTTATTCTTCATGATTATTAAATAAATAAATTATATTTATTTATTAAATACATCATTAATTATCTAAGTCTTCCCCTAATTTAAATAAATTTCTTAATTTATTTAATTACCTTTCTTCATTTATTTCTTCCTGATTATTAAATAAATAAATTTTATTTATTTATTCAATATGTCACTAATTGTCATAATTAAATAAATTGATTAATTAATTTAATTATTGATCATATCTGCTAAATTAAATAATTATCTTTAATTATTTAATTGTCAAAATTAATATTCATCTCATTTTAAATAAATGAAATTATTTAAAATGTCATCACAATCTTAACTGACAAATCCATTTTGCTAAATAATCTAAAAATCTATTATTTATTATTTCACAAAATCCATATTTTGAATTAATTTAATTCAAATTGGTAATTTTTCTCCAAAAATCAAGTAATCGGGCATATTATTGATTTTTCAAATCTGATCTTCAGTTCAACTCTTATCTTCTTGATTTTCAAAAATCTTTATTTTCGAATTAATTATCTCATTTGTTCTCCACCGTCGATTTGATTCTCTCAGAGGAAATCTCGATCACTCACTTAAGGATTTTACCCTAACCCTGATTAGGGATTATCAGATTTAATCTCATCCTCTGATTTTAGGTCTCTGTCAAAAGTCAATCTCGTCCATCCATTCAAAATGGCATTTTCAATAAAATGCTATTTTGTTCTCATTTTTAGATTACGCACTAACATACTTAGATATTTCACCAAAATTGCAGCATTTATTATCTTAGTCCACTTAGTCTTAGCATATTTAGGCATAGGCATAGGCATTTAGATTCAAATCCTTCAAAGCTTGTGTAGGACTTCGTCAAGGATTGCTCGCATGTTCGATCTTAGGGCAACACAAATCAACAAGTTAGAAGGTGTAATGGAGATCAGCCATGGAGAATGAAAAAATTGGGCGAGATTGTTCTATTTTATGTGTTTTCGTTTATTGTTCCTTTGCACTTCATTATTTCTTTTGGTTTATGCTTTCAATTCATTTGATAATCTAACCTTAAAATTAACCCTTAGTTACAGATACATCACATCATAAAACATAAAGCATTATAACATAATCATTAATTGCATCTATACATATCATATGCATCCATACATCCATAACACATAAGGTAAAATAAAATAACATCACATCATATAAATCGCATCAGAGCCATGTCATATATATATATCAAAAAAATTGAATGTCATGATACAATCAGAATCAAATATGTAATGTCATCATATGAAATATACATGAGGCTAATCAAAACTCATCCAATGAATGTATATACATCATAAATCAAGTTGTACATCAAAAAAGTGTCTGAGCACTATCGGTGCCCTAAGCTCCCCTCACTTTGTTAGTCACTGTGGTGGATTCCTCGGCTCTAATGGTGTGACCCTGATAGTCTACTTGATGGCCCCCCGTGAGACCTACTCAGCACAACCTAGCTAATGTGGGAGAAATATGGCTCCTGGCGATCCTATGGATAGGCTCAGTAGTATAGCATCCTATAATATGAGGCCTCCTACATGGCCTACCTATACATCTTTGTAGGGACTATGGCCTATCCCTACGCCTGTTGTGTTGCTACCTCGAGCTATTGTCTGTGTCCTATCTTGAGAGAAAAACCAAGATCTACATCCTATCTCATCTAGCGCTCTTTTGCCACCTCATGTATCACCTGATCCCTTTCCTAATTTCGGGTCTGAATCTGAGTTGTCACCTTCTACAACTATACTGTCAACAACTATACATGTGCCTACAACACTACTATTTGTTCACCCCATGGATCGGGACCTGGTGGTGGCTATTTTGGTTCTCTTTATCTCACTGGTGGTACTAGGGGTAGCACCTATCCATCATTCCCATCATGCCCATCATGCTCATCACCTCTATCTTGACCATCATGTGGCTATTGTGGCACCTGTCCAATCTAGGGTCCTCTGACTTGTCCCCTGCCTACTGCTAGCACTATTAGTAATGTCAACTTGACTGGAGCATGGACCTATCAATAAGCATCATAAGCCTGTGTAGTGCCCGCATCTATGACACCATCAAAGTATACCCAATGTTGCATAACCAACTACCTGAAATCATCAATCACTACCTAGGGCTAGATTCACTAACCCCAGGCTGCCTCTTGTGCTCTTTGGGAAAAGATAGCTATATATGCTAAATCGGGTGCATCTTGCACCTCTCTGAACTGCCTCACTACTCTATCTGGTAGGTAGCGCTTGATCATGTGGTGCTCACACCCTTGCATATATCTAGTGTGATGGAAATATAATAACTACTCGTCATCATCATGCCACCTATGATAATGGAGCCAAGGCCTCCATTAGAAAATTGTCATCTAATCGATAACCCACCTCTAGTGCGGGATGCTAGTGATACTTGTGTAGTAGAGGGTAATCATCCCCCCATATTTGTAGACTGCAAGATCATCATGGTTTGTCTGCACATCTACTATGGTGGGCCTCAATACAACTATATGCTTATATGTCCAAATATGGAGAAGTGTAACCTCAGCCCCAATGTTGCGGGCCCAACGGTATACCACCTGATGCATGTCATGATACAACGAGGCAATGACAACTATCCCCCATGCATATACGGTCATCTCCTCCATCATCTGGGACCAGAAAATGCTTCATCCAACATTGCATCCCTGTGCTCATCTGTCAGGAACAAGGACCCTCAAAAATAGTGCACCCACAAATAGTGTCAAATCTAGGGCAATCCCCTCGTATTGATCCAAATCAAGTTTCCCACTCTCTACCTCATGCTGTTCGATGCTAAACAACTAGAAAATGGCATCACCACTAGCCTCAACATCATAGATAATCTACTCACCATGTATGGGGATCCGTAGGATACGCCATACGTCCTCCAGTGTAACTGTGGCCTCCCCCATTAGTAAATGGAACGATGATGTCTCACTCCACTATCTCTCAACCAATGCTATCATCATAGCCAGGTGCATACAAACTGTAGGCATCTGTGCCACATGGCCAAATCTGATCAAGCCCAAGAAAAATAGTGCCTCATCACTCAAATTCCTTGCTCAACACAATATCCAACCTCTGTGCTCCTTCGAGTGGAGCATGCGAAGGACCTCCTACCTTCAAAATGCCCACGACATCCAATTTTATCAACCTGGTACAATTTCAAAAATTAAAAAATCCTGAACTGCAAAGGTGAGCTAGCTTTTACAAAGGTGGCACTTTGTGTTTTCATAAAGGTGATGCTATAGTCATAAGCAACACCATTTCACAAAGGCGAATCAACATTCTTGGGCAACACTTGACTCTTTTGGGCTCGCACGGTGCTCTATCACAAAGGTGGGTCGACATTCCATGTGTGACCCTGAGACCTTACAACACCGCACAGTGCTATGCTACAAAGGTGGGTCGAAATCAACAAAAGAGAAACTGGCCGACTCATTTGTGACACCCTAGAGAGCCAATTTTGGCCAACCTATTTAGACCCTAATAAATGCACTTAAAATGCGAAAAATGAGAAAAGTTCCAAATTGTGTACCGAGGGTCCTACATCCTAAGGCCATCGGAACTCTCGAACCCGCTCCATCTGATGTCTGGGAAGCACATGATCCGCCATTCCGTTAGCACCTTAGAGAAAAATCTCAAGAATTGTAGAAGGTTGAGTGCACAAATGATTTGAAAATGACCCCTACCCTTCTATTTATGCTGATTTTTTAGGGTTTTTTACCCCATTTATCTATTTTTTGCCTAACGAAGCCCATTTTGACCCATTTTTCGTTGTCGTGAGCCCCTTGTCGCATCTCGTAGGCTATTTTCTATTGCTAAATCATTTTTAAATCTTTTTTCATGAGCTTGACCTAAAATTGAAAAAAAAATTGCCTGATCTCTCGAGGGGGCAATGTAGTAGTATAATTTCCTCCACTGAGGTAGCAGTGGAGCATCTAAAAATTAGAAATTTTTTGAATTTTGATATCAACAGTGTTATTCTTTGAACCAACATATCAGGTACCTCGCTTCAAAGAGGGGAAAAATGTACACTTAAAAAATCATGATTGATACTATGAATCTGATTCTGATTAACTAACACCAATTCCTCCTAAAATCACTTTAGACTAACCAATTAATTAAATAATCAACATTATTTAATTAAATTCACCAATTTCTACTATTAATCAAATAATTAACTTTATTAGATTAATTCACCTTTCTTCTGACTAATGTTCATCATATTTAATTAAATCAAATCATTTAATTAAATCCCCCTAAAGTCCTCTCCTTTGATTAAATAAATCAAATCAAATGTCACAATCCCCTAACCAATCCAAGTTAATTAATTCTGAATTAATTAACCTTAAGCCACTTTCTAATCATCATTAATAAATCCGCTAGCTTTTAATTCTTCAATAGTTAAATCAACCCATGGTTAACTAACCAAGTTGCACATGAAATTCATTTCTTTTAATTTCTAATTACCCTATTTATCCTCACAATGGCATATTCCTAGGAATATTCCTCCCAACCACCTCCTCATTCAATTTCCCTCCAAAAGCCTCTTACACATCCATAAATACCTCTTACATATTCATTTATTCTTCTTACATCCTTTCAAATACTCAACTACATTCATTTACTTACATCTTTTCAAATCCTCAACCATTCTCATTTATTCCTCTTACATCTCCTTTACTCTACACATTCCCCAAAATGTGTTCCACCCTCATCCAATAGAAATGTGACAAGTATCACATTCCTATTGGCTCCCCTTTTATCCCACATTCACCAATTTATCTCATTTTTCAACCCTTTAGTCCTATAAGTAGAGGATTCCTCTACAAAATATGGATCCACAACTTGAAGCATTCTTATTTAGGAATTTTCACTCATAGCATTCACCATTTTCATCATATTCTGAGCTTGTTCATCATCTTAGGTACTTGGAATCAACTACATCATTGGAGCTTATCAAAGGGATTTGGAAAGGGCTTCTTTCCACGTCAAAGGAGCACCAATCCCCCTATAGGAAAAAGGTTTAGTTGTTTTGAATTGATTACATGCTATCTTTAGTTTGTTTATGGTTTCATTTTTATGTTTTCATCTTTATTTTTGCTAAGAATCTCATAGGGAATACTTGATTTGTGTTTCTAACATTATTAACTAGTGTTTGTTGGTCTTGTGTTAACAAATTGTAGATTTGGTGTTCACACAATCCATGCATGTATTGCTCTATAATTTCACTAGGGGTTTATGATTTTTCAAGCCCTAAAGAGACGTTTGAGAGGTTCACGATGTTCACAGAGATCTACCCACTAAAACCTTTTGTTGTAGTTGTCTTAGAATAACTTTCAAATGTAACTTATAAAGTGGTGCAAGGGATATAGATTGTACCTTGAAGCTACTCACTATGTACTTTCTTAGGTTGAGATAAATCTTCTTGAGTTACTAGTAATAGTTCTTAAGAAGAGAAAGAAGGTGTGCTCGTGGCATCTATTGACAACCCTATCATTGTACATCTATTATTTTCCTCCGTATAGAGGTGTTTCTACAATTGACCCAATTGTTCAAATACCCAATCTTTCTCCATATTTACCCCTTAAATAGAAGGTGGGCCTACCTATAGTTATACACCTATTCTACTACTAAATTAGGTTGCGAATGTTTTGAGTCTGGTTATTACCGAGTGTGAATGACCTTATCATTTGACACAAAACCATCAAAAATCATAACTAATAACTTATCAAATAATTGTTTTATGTGTTTTATTAAATTGTATCACATCTAAAATCATAAAATTAAACAATACCAGGGTTCCTTATAGGTTGATTTTTTACAAAACTTGTGTATCACATTTATTAGGCTATACATTGTAACTGTGTATCTACACCACAAAAATAGTGTGACGCATCCATTAGCGACTATGATACATTCTTCTATTAAAACATCACATCTCTTTGTCAATTTAAATCCTACCTTAGTGAACAAATAAAAACACATATGTGTGTAATGCATTTGATAGGTTATGTAACACATTAGTTGCAGACTACACCACAGTCACAATCTTGTACACCACATCTATGGTTTTCTCTTCCACATCTATCTGACAGATAAAATAGAGTTCATTTATGAAGGTTGCATAAAACTAATATTTTTACATAGAAATAAAAACCTAAACAATCACCTTTTCCTGCATTTTCAATAAATTTTTAGCTTTCCTAGGTTAAAATGACATCATTTTAGCATCATACATACAAGTTCTTAACAATCTTGTCTTGAAATTATTGAATTATGAAAACTAAAAACAAGTTTATAAGTCAAAAGTCTAGAGTCATCATTTTAGAAAATATTAAAACCTTGTCTTTCCAAAAATACCCCCATCAACAAAAAGCAAGTTTCTCAACTCATTAGTCTAGTTGAAAATTGACTTTTTCTATCAAACCATCATCATCACTAGAGGTTTAGGATTTTTACTTGGTTACATTAGTCCAAAACTGAAAAATATTTAAAGGTAATCATCTTTTAGGATCCAAAGTCAAAGTATCAAAGGTCTTTACATTTAGCAAAATATCGTCACAAAAAATCAATAAATCATAGTTTTTATCTTAGTCTTTACCTTCCAACATTTCCTAAAATCAAAAAAATATCAAAAACATAGAGTAGTTTCATCTTAGTTGCATTCATACCAAAAAAAAAAAATTTAAAAAAAAAAATAAAAATTCAAAATCCAGAAAAAGACAAAGTCAAAACACCATCACTTTTATGGTTGTCACATGATTGCAAATAAAAAAAAAAGAGACAAACTCATCATCTAATCTAATGTACAACCCAACTAGTGAAATGAACTTTGGAAAAAATCCTAGTGGTCACACAAACTCACAAAATCAGAATTTTCCCCCTTTTGAGAGTTACACTTTGAAAGAGCTAAACCAACGGCTCACACCTAAGGAAATTGAAAATGTGTCTCAAGATACAAGGATCTTGAGAATAATTGAAAAAATTGTATCAACAGACTACCTCCTAACTTCGACATAAAATCAATCATAGGGGAGGCTCCTAACATAGTGACACTAGGATTAGATGCCAAAAATAGACCTCCACCACCATTGACACCTACTGCATCACAAACCACATCACAAATGAACACATGCATGCCTCCTACCCAAAAATCTCATTACACAACAATTTTTAATGTTACACCACCACCTACATTCACTAAACCCATGGAAAATCCATTTGTCTCCACGTCCACAACTGCAGCACCAACCCACTACAATTGGAGCCCAAACTTCCACCCATTCAAATACACTAAGATATGAAATACCAACCCTTCAAGCTTAAGACCACAAGTGGTTACCACATCCAATCATAAAAAATGAACACACCTCTGGAAAGGACTTGATCCTTTTTTGGAACAGGTCCCAACATCACTCCACCCCAACAACAACCAAATAACCTCGGTTTGTCATCATCATTTGGGTTTAATCATCCCCCACCTCCTTAGCAACCAAACAATCTTGGTTCTATGTATACATTTGGGTTTAATCAAGCCCGACATCCACAACAACCAAACTATCATGGTTTTGCATCTGCATCTAGGTTTTATTAACCCTCATCACAACAACCAAATAATCATGGTTATATGTATACAGTTGGGTTTAATCAGCCCACTCCATTACCAAACAATCTTGGTCCCACATTCACAGTTGGTTTTAACCAACCATGTTACACCCTATTGTGTTACTATTTATTTACTTTTACCTAGATGGGTGAAAATACTTTAAATGGGTGTATTTATGTTCTATGTGTTTTGAAAATATGAAGAATAAACGTTGATTCAATTTGATGTTATGAAATGATTTTGAATGTGAAATATATGATGCAAATGAATGTATTGTTTTTAGCTGACTACTATTGCAATGTACTAAGTTGGATGCAGGAATTGAATCAAGCCTCTTGAAGAGAGGGGAAGTATCACTCAGGTATAAGAACTTGGTATGGTAACCTTTGATAAAGACCTAAATTGATTTTTCACACACACTTCTAGTTTGGTCAACTTGGGATAATAGTTTGGGAAATAATAAGTTACCTTTAGTCTTGATTGTGATTTTATTTGTGAATGTTATTATTTAGGGGTTTACAATGTTGAGTCTCTTTGAGATGTGTGAGTTTTTCTTTATGTGTTTCTATTTAATTGATAGGATATATATACATAAAAATGTATATATATATACATAAAAAATGTATATATATATACATAAAAAATGTATATATATATACATAAAAATGTATATATATACATAAAAATGTATATATATACATAAAAATGTATGTATATGTGTATGTGTGTGTGTCAACGATAAACTCATACACCTGAGTAATTACGTGCATGAGTATAGGTAGATAGACGTATCTACACATGCTCATGGATGGATTACCCATATGCATGGGAATATCAATCGGACAAGGTGACATATATATATATATATATTGTTTATATATATCGATTGATATGACTATAATATATGTGTTTAAATATCAAGGCAAGGTATATATATATATAGTAAATGAGTATATACATATTATTATCATACATGTATGTATTGACGAAAAGGATACATCCATACATGGATATTAACACATATATATACATACATATGTATATATATGTATACATATGCATGCATCAATATGTGAATTACGAGAATATATGAATATATATTCATAGATTGATTAATTTATTTTATAACCTTATGAATTGTGATATATATATACATATAACATGTTATGTTATGTATATATATACTATATATATAATATAAATGATAATTATTTTCATAACGCTTAAGTATTAAAATGTATAGCATTATAAACATAGAAAATGATAAGTAATGCACATAGCATACAATTAAAGGGAATAGTGCATGAAATGAAGGCAGCACATAACCATAGATAATGGTTAAAGCATTTAAATGCTAAGTTATATAAATAAAAGCAATGTCATATAAAAGTAAATTGTTTCTTATGTCAACCAACGCGTAAGCTACAAAAGACTAAGTCAATGCAAAGGAAAAAAAAATGCATATCTACACACAGGAACTTAGGTAGGTGGTCATTACAAACATAAGACAAAAGAATAGGGAACATAGGAAATAATGTGGCCCCAACCTGTGAGAAGCATGAATTAATTATAATTTTGATTTGCAATATGAAATATGGAAAATGGTCAAGTATGTAGTTGGCCAAGTAAGTCAACCTGTAGAAGACAATTACCTTGCATTTCTGATTACCTTACTTGTTCAATTGATAAGTGTGACTCATTCATAAAATTTGTGTATGTGTTTATTGTGCATCAATTTTAGTTGCCACCTTTTCTTAACCTTGTTGAGTCAAATCATTTGAGCTGAGAAGTGTCATTCTTGATACCCTGTTTCTAGCCTTTAGCTGCTAATCTTTGTGTATAAATAGAGGAGCTATCTACCTCAATAGGGATGCATATGTGCATTCTTGCTATGATTTTTTGAGTTATTATATTCTTATTTCCTGAGTTGTGAGAGAGTTTTTGAGAGGGATTCATTAATAAAGTGGGAGAGAGTTATTTGGGAGTTGCTTACTAATTTGGGAAGGTTGTACGTTGGGAAACCAAATTGATCAATTGGAGCATTGCACAAACAAGCATTTTGATTCCTATTCTTTCATACTTTGTTTTATGTATTTGAAAATATTGTGTGGCATTGTTTTTTTGTTTGGGAAGTTAGTTCTAATTCTTATTAGGGAAAGATTATTATATTCTTTTGTGAAAGTGAAAGAAATATTGTTGTACTTAGTATAAATATCTATATTGCTTCAAGTGTTTGTCCATATTCCATAATAAGAAATGGGTGGATATAGTTGGAATAAATACTATAATAAGGATATAACTTGCATAGGTAATGTTTAAACTAGTTGAGTCTTAGAGTTACTATGGTTTGATTAGTAGATGTGTTAGATAAACATAGAGGTAATAGGTTATTCCCGGGGTTAGAATAATCCAGTGAAAGGGATAGCATATGCATAGGTTATGAATGGTCAAATAAAAATTGAGCTAGGAAAGTGAGTGTTTATGTGACATCCACTCCATAATTTTGGGTGATGAATACTTTATCCAAAGTAGTGTAAGTTGCCACTGTTTACACTGTCAGTTCACTATGTTCCAAATATACGCACTAGATAGGGATTATCATATGTGTAGGTTGTAGCCATTGTATGAAAAATCTAGAAACATTTAGGGCACACCACCAAGATCAAAAAGGTCATGCTATTATGTGGTTACCAAACCAATCTCTTTATCGAATGGTAGGGCCATCTATTAGTTTGATAGATGTACAGGGGACCACAATTAGTCCAAGGCTCATAGAAAAGAGCTTGAGTGATGCTTCTCCTCATCAATTGGCAACCAAGATTTGAAGGGTATTACCTAGACCATTTGTATATATATTTCCAATAAGCTCAATGGAGCCTTGTATGTGTATTTTGTATCCATTTCTATGGAAATATTGTAAAGGAGAAATGTTATTATGAATTATTTACTATGTTAACAATATATTGGAAAGTTGTAATTCCTTTTTATAATGCAATGGAGAAAGTTTGGAAAGATGTTTATTTCAAATGTGCATATTATATTTTTATATGAAAGTAAATTTTTTATTGCTCATAATGGTTAGATGCTTAAAAAAAATTACTTGAGGTTAAAACATATGAAAGTTATTATGTAAAACAATGGGCATGTTACACATGGTATCAAAGCTACTAGGTTCGGCTCTAGAACTTATGTTCTTGATATGTTTTCCCTTCCAACATTATGATACTAATGTTTGGAAAATTATTGTGCTAGGATGGTGCATCTTAGGTTAACTGCAAGAAAGTCAATGATAAAAAATGAGCGCTACCTACAAGCCAAGAAGGAAAAAGAAGCCCTTGTTCATACCATTGAGGGAACCAATCATGACAAATCCATCTGGCTAAGTGATACCAAGAAAATAGGTCATGCTCTATCACATATTAGTCAAGAGAATAGAAGGATGAGAGATAAATCCAATTACAACAATTTACCATCTGTCTCTCCGGCCAGGTCAGACTCATTATCACTTTCCAAGGATATGTCCTTAGAATGTAGTGTTAGTCTTGCATTGATATTTAGAAACCCTCAAGTAGTACCTATGGCTGAATTTTATAGCCTCTGGTAGAGAATGTGAGGGATATGTACCCCAAAACTATGTATCAAAAGATAAGTCTAAGGGTTATTATCCTTTTTGGGATAGAGAAGAGCAAATGAGAGATGAGAAAAAGTCTGAGGGGTACACCCCATTGAGTTATGTATCTGAGAGTGAATCTGATGGATACTCTCCTCTTGACTATTTAAATAGTCATTCTATGTAAAAGGAAGGATATTGAAATCCTTATGAATAAATGAAAGAATTTTTTTTTTATCAAAATTTGTGTATAAAAACCTCAATGAAATTTTATGTGATTATTTGCTCTTTTGAAATGTTTTCCTATGCATTTAGTAAACCATGATAGGATCTAATTAAATATGAACTTCTAGGTATAACATTACTTAAGAAAATGGTTAGGACAAGAACTAATCTTGGAGGTAGTCAAGAAGTTGGACAAGGTCTAGATAATGCCAAAAGAAAATTGGATCGACTTCTAGAAATCATGGATGAAAATAATGCAAGGCTAGGAAACCTTGAAGAAGAAGTGAGGGGAAAATAAAGAGTGGAAGAAGAAGTCCCACACAATGAAGAAGATGAAGAAGTTCCCAAAAATGAGGAAGAATTTCTAGAAACCACACTAAATCTAAGGATCAAGAAAGTGATGGAACTCAATCATATTCTTAGGGAACCAAGAGAAAGCATTTTACAACTGAATTATCTAGGGATATGAGAAATATTACCCCTCCTAAATTCAAAGGAAGCACCAACGGAGAAGAATCTAAGGCTTGGTTAATATAAATGGAGAAGTACTTTGAAATAAGGAACTATTTTGAAGTCACTAAAGTTGTGTGGAGAGCTTTCCAGTTAGCAAGAGAAGCCTCTAACTAGTGGATGAACAAGAAAATGGAACTTGGAATCAATTCCTTAAAACTAAACTGGAATGATTTTGTTGAAATTTTTTGAAAGAGGTGGTTAACCCAACTCATTTTCAATCAAAATCTCATAGATTTATAGAATCTTAAGAAAGGAGATATGCCAGTAAATAAACACTGGGAGAATTTGACTTGTCTCTTGAGGTATGTACCAATATACCAAAAAGATGAGTGATTTCATATCAAGAAGTTCATTATGGGTCTACATGGTCGAATAGGTGGAGAAGTGGATGTACATGGACCAACCACTATGGACCTAGTATATGAGAATGCAATCAAGCAAGAGAAAAAGCTCAAATCCATCTTGAATTACCAAGAGAGGAATCGAAAGAAGTTTGGAGGGTCTCAATTCAATCGAGCTCCAAAGAAGTTTAATGAATGGAAATAATTTCAAAGGAAAGGGGACAAAGGATCTCGCAATAATTGGAATGATCCAAGGAAGGATTGGTAGGGGAACAACTTCAAAAACTACAATAGTGGTAACTATAATAAAGCTGGAGGAAATGGTGGTAATTCTGAAAGGCCAAGAAAAAGAAGAGGACTAGTAAAGGGATGCTTTACATGTGGTGGGGATCTTTTTTCTAATAAATGTCCCAACAAACCATCTAGTTTGCAACCACATGGTAATTTACTTCCTCCTTAATGGTTTTTGTTTGATCAAAGGATCCATGCAACAGTGGACAATCGGCAAGCTAAATACTAGATCACCCTGATGGAAACTCTAGGTACAGGACCCAAGAGTGGTAGCAATTGAGCCTCTCAAAGTGCTCAGAACATGTAAGCTTCACTTGTGTAATAGAGAGGTTATGTAATGAAAATTCCAATGGGGCAAGTATGCAAAAGATTATGCCACTTGGGAAGACTATGCTAAGATTAAGCATAAGTTTCCTCATGTCTTACATGCTTTTGATAGTTCTTGAAAAAAAAAATTTGATATTTTTATGCTTTTAGTTTACATCTATGTCAGCTACTTAAAATAAATAGGGACAATGATTCACAAGGGGGATATGTTACACCATGTTATGTTACCACTTATTTAATTTTACCTAGATGGGTGAAAATGCTTTAAATGGGTGTATTTGTGTTTTATGTGTTTTTAAAATATGAAGAATAAATGTTGATTGATGCATGTTATGAAATGATTCTAAATGTGAAATATATGATGCAAATGAATGTCTTATTTTCAGCTGACTACTATTGCAATGTACTAAGTTGGATGCAGGAATTGAATCAACCCTCTTGAAGAGAGGGGAAGTATCACTCAGGGAAAAGAAATTGGTCTAGTAACCTTTGATAAAGACCTAAACCGAGCTTTCACACACACACTTCTAGTTTGGTCAACTCGGGATAATAGTTTGGGAAATAGTAAGTTACCTTTATTCTTGCTTGTGATTTTATTTGTGAATGTTCTTGTTTATGGGTTTACAATGTTGATTCTCTTTGAGATTTGTGAGTTCTTCTTTATGTGTTGCTATTTAATTGATAGGATATATATATACATAAAAATGTATATATATGTATATATGTATGTGTCAATGATAAACTCATACACATGAGTAATTATGTGCATGAGTATACGTAGACAAATGTATCTACACATGCTCATGGACGGATTACCCATATGCATGGGAATATTGATCAGACAAGGTGACATATATATATATGTGTGTATGTGTGTGTGTGTACATTTCCTATATATATGTCGATAGATATGAATATAATATGTGTGTTTAAATATCAAGGCAAGGTATATATATAGTATATGAGTATATACATATATATATTAACATACGTGTATGTATTGATGAAAAGGATACGCCCATACATGGATATTAATATATATATATTCATACATATGTATATATGTATACATATGCATGCATCAATATGTGAATTATGAGAATATATGAATATATGTTCATATATCAATTAATGTATTTTATAACCTTATGAATTGTGATATATATATATACATATATACTTATAACGTATTACGTTATATATATATATATATATAATATATATATAAATGATAATGGTTTCCATAGTGCTTAAGTATTAAAAGAAATAGCATTATAAACATAGAAAATGATAAGTAATGTGCACAATATACAATTAAATGGAATAGTGCATAAAATGAAGGTAGCACATAACCATAGATAATGGTTGTGACTGATGACGTAGTATGGGTTAACTACACTTGATCCATATGGATTCAAAGCATACTTAAGCCACTAAGCATCAATCCAATAAGATCATTCAATATAAACAAAGACAAAGAAGCCACTAAAACTATCATTCTAAAGCCCATGAAAGCTTGATAAACATCTACTCTAAGACATTGAAACTTATCCTATTAGGGGAGTGGTGTCACATTGATATGGAATGGCAACCCTTTCCTAATCCCTTGGATAATGATCTTGGTTCAATCAATTTTAGTGTAGAAAACCAATGAAACCGATGAAAGATGTGTGGTAAAACATGATGAAATCTATTTTAACATTATAAATGCTATGATGATCGATGCAAGTGTATGAAAAGCTATTCTAAATGTATGCAAGATTTGAAAGATTAAAACCCTAATTTCAAAATATACTAAATGGATGAAACTAAGTTACCATGGAAACCATTAGTAGATTCTCTAAGCTAATATTACATGTAAAATAACCTAAAATTATTTTAAAACATAAAATCTGAGTACAAATGGATGTGATTTTCAATAGCATAAGTTTGCTCTGAAAAGGTAGATCAATATTCAATAGATGAAAGGTTTATTTATAAAATAGGAAAAATGAAACTGATGGTTAAGATTGAAAGAATCAACCAATGGTCAGGATGGAAGGAAGATGGAGGCATGGATCATGGATTCCCATCAAGGGTTGAGCATGTAAGATGATATTTAATCAAAGGCTTACAATCATCCAAATAAACACACTTTCAAAACTTGCACAAGAAGTTTGTTGAAATTTTGTTATAAGGAAGAATATTCCTTTTTTCAAATAAGTGAAGAGAGAAAGAATATTCCATGAGAATATTCCTTTTTTGGAGGAATGTGAAAAGGAGGAATATTCCCTTGCAAGTGGGAGAGTGTGATTTAATTAATAATTTGATAATTAAATAAAGTTTCAATTATGCAAATTAGGGGAATTATATGATATTCATTAAATAAATGATTTAATGAAAAAGGGGGATGTGATATGATATTTAATCAAATAGCTTAGGGTTATTTAATTAAATAAGAGGACTTAGGGATTAAATTAGATAATTTTATTTATCCAATTTAATAGGATGAAAGGTTAGTATGAAAGGGGTAGGAATTAACCTAATTAGATTAATCAAGTTAATAGATGAAAATGACATAATTAATTAAATAGATAGGCTAATTTAATCAATTAAGTAAAAAAAGGATGGATTTTAGGATGAAACATTGTTAGTATATCAAATTCAAGCGCATGAAATCATTTAGGAAATTTTTTAGTTTCTACATTTTGTCCCTCTTTGAAGCAAGGTACTTGTTATGTTGGTTCAAAGACTAATGCTTTCAAATTAAAAACTACTACTCAAATCAAAAAATTAAAAAAATTCTAATTTTTTGGATGCCCCACTATTGCTCTAGCAAAAGGAGTAAGCTGGTTACCTACCCCCTTGAGAGATCGGTCAAAAAATTGGAATTTTGGGTTGATCTCTTGACAAAGGTAAAGTATAGGTTCAAGTGTTAAAATAGGTCCCGAGATGCCAAAAATGGCCTCAGAAACACAAAAAAAGGGTCAAAATAGGTCACAAAGTGTGGAAATAAGTAAAATAGGTCAAAAACCTATCTTTTCGCTCAAATTAGGGCAAAAAGCCTAATTTTTTGGCTTAAATAGGTGAGAAGGATGCAGTTCCAATTCATTTGTGCATTTGGAGCTCTAACACCTTGGTGAGATGGCTCACCGTGTGCTTCCACTTCACCGTTCTGAGTGGGTTTGAGAGTACCAGCGCCGAGCAGATGCAAGACCATGGGTATGTAATTTGAAACTTGTCTTGATTTTCACATTTAGGTGCATTTAATAGCACATCAAAATTAGGTTTTCATGAGCATCACTATCTAGCAATGCCCAAGAGGCATCAGAAGCATCACTATTGATTTTGTAGCGGTGCACTTGATGTTTAGCAGTGCACCACCATTTTTTTCTTGGGAAACACATTTGAATAAGGTGTCACAATTTTAATATAGTGACACATAGGATTTTTAGGTTGAGCGATGCATATAGCAAATGGCGACACACCCAAATTTTCAGCTATACCAATGCATGCAAATGTCAATTCACTATTGCATAACACGATGTGCGTTGATAAATTGGTGATGCACCCCAAAAATTTATACAGTTATGGACCCTTAAAATAGCGATGATATTGATTTCAGTGATGCAATTGATGTTTTTGGATGCAAAGTCTCATATTTTGATCAATTTTCCAACCTTTTGGTAAATTGATGATGTATGTGTGATGCGTGCAGGAGTATCCTCCACCATTGATGCCACGAGAGCATTGTTCTGACATTTTGGTAGCAACATGATATTTTGATGACCTAGAGGTGGAGTAGTTGGGGATGCTTGGACTAGGTTCCATTGCTTTCCTTCTAGAGGTCCAGACCCACTTGGCTATGATGACTATGCTTATTGAGAGGTGTCATAGTGAGACATCTTCATTTCATTTTCCCACTAGTGAGGCCACCATCACACTTGAGGATGTGTGGCAAATCCTACTCTTGCCGATACATGGAGAGCATGTCATCTATGACACATAGGCTGGGAGGGACACATTTTTCTCTCTTCTACATAGAGATTAGATTATTTTGGTGAGTTCGCAGATAGACTTGGATCTATATCACGGACGGGTGCCCATTTTCAGATTGTTCATGGTGGCACTAATTTCTAGCGTGATTTCCCCAAATGGATGGGGTAGAGGTTTTAGTATAGATTGGGGGTGGCATGAGAGGGGATGATCAAGAGGACCATTATGTATGCATGGGGTCCAGTTCTACTTGCTTCCTTGTACCACAACATGCATCAGGTAGTGTATTGTGAGGGCAAGAGCATCAGGGCAGGTGTCATACTACTGCATATTTGGGCATAAGAGCACATAGACATGTTGAGGCCATTGGTGGTTTTAGCAAACATTCACGAGGATGAGCCCATTGTCTTTAGGTACAGGGTTCCAATTACACTAAAACACATAGGGCTGACAGGTCTACCTTATTGGCATCATTTCATTGATGGCATGATTGTTTTTAGATGGAGGTCGTGGCTACAGGCTCCAACATGGTATAATGACCAGGAGAAACTATATTTTTCTCATTAGACTCACTATCTCTAAGGGAGGGAGCATACTATGAAAGAGCGATATCTCCTAGACCACATTGTGAGATAGTTTAGGGAGGTACAGGATGTACCTCTACAAGATCACATGGCAGCATTCACAAGATCTCAGAGAGAGGTCCATTGGGGAGCCTAGATTGACCTTGTAGTGGCAGTCAATGACTTCAAATAGCTAGTTGCCCAGCCTTGGGCATATGATCAGGGCATACCATATGTGGGGACTACCCTAGGGTATGATGCATGGTTTAGGCCACCTGTGTGCTTGACAAACCCAGTAAGGGGATACCCTAGAGGTAGAGGTAGAGGCAAGGGTAAAGGAAGATACAAATTCTAAGATGGTGGTCGGGATGGGGGCTGATATGGGGGTCAAGGCCAAGGGCAGCAACAACAGGATCAAGATAGGGTACAGGTGCTAGGGGATGGGCACTAGCAGCAACAGTAGGATTAGGGTCATCAGGACCCAAGGCAGTAGGATGGCCAATAGGATGGCTAGTAGGAAAGACAGTTTCTGAGGGCACCACTACCTCCTCTAGATCCACAATTACAGGCCCAGATATAGGCTCTCATAGCCGAGAGAGATCAGTTGCAAGTAGAGAGGGATTGGCTGCAATAGCAACTATAGGATATGACTGCTCAGAGGGATCATGAGGTTCAATTGCGATAGCAACTGGGCTTACAACTCACCTAGGAGATTGGGTAGAGATAGTAGCTTGAGGTGGTCACAATGGCCTCTCAGGGATGGACAATGTCTACACATATGTATAGGGAGAGAGTCACTAAGGCTGCATACTATCGGATGCATCATCATAGATACATCCCCCGAGAGATGAGGCAACCTTATTTTTCACAGAGGAGTGGGGCACTTCCTAGGGCTGAGGATCAACCATCAGTTAGAGGGGAGTCGAGCAACCACCAGGGCTAGCCATTTTATAAACACTTTTTTATTACTTTCCTGATTATTTATATCGATACACATTCAGAGGCTCATTTTTTATAGCCTCGTGTATATTGTACTTTTGATTGATATCCATACACACTTATTCAAATATTGTATCATAATAGTCATTTATATATATATATATGAGATGATTTGTATCCATGATGTGATGTTATATTTATGTGTTATGGTTATGTATGGATGCAATGTAATGGATGCACTTATTTTATTTGTGTTTATACGATATGTGATGATGTAATGTTTATGATATGTGATGTTTATGAGATGGATGCAATGCAATGGATGTGTTATCTTATTTTTCAGTATCTTTGTATGATATGTTGTGGGATGGATGTTATGATATGCTATGATATTCTTATGCAAGATGTATGGATGAATGTATTTCTTTTTGTGAACTTTTCCCATGCTATTTATGATGTCATGATGTATGTATGCTATGGATGTATATATGGATTATGCAGATGTTCATGTTGATGATATGATAATGCAATGTATGCTTATGCCTAGGACATGTTTATGATATTTGATATGGCTTAAGATGCTAAGAATAACAAATCTATGTTATCTGAAACAACTTAAATGATAATGATGATGCAGTGGATTATGTTTTCTTTTATTATGATATGTTGTGATGATGTGAGATGCATGTATGCTAATGATCTTGTGGATGTAGAATGGATGCATGATGATTTTTTTGTTGAATATCATGATACCAGGTTAGTGTGGAAAGAAGATAGAAGAATAAAATAGATTTGACCATTGATTTTGAGATTGATTCAAAAGTCCAACATGTCCATGATCCACTGAGACTTTATTAGATATGGTGATGAAATGGATGATGATTTTTCTCATATCTAGGGATTTGGATTTTATATCATTCCTTATGTTTGATATAACACATAGACATGATGCATCATGGTATTGATAACTAGGATGGTGTTGTATCTAGTGTAATGGACTTTGACTCTACAAATAGATAGGATAGTTCTTGTTCACATCTTGACATATAGAAACCCCATTGGAATGTAGGTTATAAGTTTAGAATATATCAGACCAAAGCATATGCAATAGTCAATAATCTACTCCAAACAACCTCCCTACACACAACTAAGCAAGTATGCGCCAAGGTTATTTTACAAGAATACCCACAAGCACAACAAATGAAAGATAATGATCGATGCCCCATTCCTTTCCCTCTAAATCATTGAGACATCATCAAGAGGTCCTTGGAATGGGTCAATAATATAAATCATAAGAAAATATCAAAGAAAAATAGTCAGTCTTATCTATATCTCTTGCTAGTTTAACTTAGCTAAGGTGATTTCTGATGTTGATGTCCATTGTTGGAAGGATACATCCTAGGACATGTTATCAAATGGTTTGATTAGGATTAGGTGTGTGATAGGTCATTGATACAAACTTTGCTGACTCATTTTCCTATGATCTAGACTTTAGATTTTGACACTTAGGTTCTCACTTTACGACTTCGGATACTTGCTTTCTATTTGTTTTGCCAAAGGTTGAAGATGATGGTCGGTTTATTATGGATGGAGTTTTATTGCGAGTGAAAGTGAAATGGGATGGATGGTTTTTTGGGTTTTTTCAAAATATTTCAATATTTTTGGTATTTTGAAAATGTTTTGAGGTTGTTTTTGATCTTTTCGAAAGTTTAGTGAATATTTTGGTTTTCAATTATTTGAGGATTTTTAGGGTTTTTTCCAAGTTTTCCAATGTTCTTGGATTTTTCAATTTTCAAATGTTTTGAGGTTTTCTGAGTTTTGACCAAGACCTAACCTAAAATACTATCCTAGGGGCCTTGGGAGCTTATGAAAGATGAGCCTTGCCGACGTTATATACACAGAGACCATGTAGTTTGACTAACTTGACTTATTGATGATGAGATATGAACACTTGATATATTGTTAGTTTATTATAACAAACTCCTAAAGGACTAACCTAGGGTGTCTTGAGTGCTTATCAAATATGAGCCTTGCCTATGTTCAAGCTCAGAGACAACGTAGTTTGACATGGTACTATTTTTGGATTTTTGATGTTTTGACATTTTTAGGGATTTTGATGTGTTTTAGATGTTTTGGGTTTTTTACTTTACAATTTTTGAATGTTTTTGGATTTTAGCTATACAGGATTTTGAATGTTTTGGATTTTCTAATGAATGTTATATGAATGTTTTGTGATTTTCAATGAGATTTTCAATAACCTTAAGATATACAAGAACCCAATTTGATCCAGAATGAATTTCCCCCAATGTGATGTGATAGACTACATCGATATAGGCAAGACAATATGACCTTCAAAATATGCCAAGTAATATGAAAGGGGATACAATACTTCACAATATCAAGCTATGATATAGATGCAGATGGGTGATAAAATAGGATGATTGATGCGATTGATGGATGTGTTGCAAAGAATGATAGGATAAAGAGCCAAAGAATAGATAGGGGTGCTTTATTTATGTGAGGCGCCTGTTTTCCAGGTTTTCACTAAGGTACTTTCCCCAAGCACCACCGAAGTGGTTTTCACTAGAGGACAATTATTTTTCTTTACTGTTTTCAATCCTTTTTCTCATTTTTTTTGGATTTTTGATGATTTTTTCATTTTTTTTGTATTTTTAGATTTACACCCTTCAAGCCTAGGCATAAAACTTTTTAAGATGTAGACTATTGGTTGGTTTCTACAAGGGTTCACCTTCAGGAATTGATAATTGATATGATCTTGATCCATAGCTTGCTATGATGAAAAATGGACCTAACGAGTTAGGCTCAAACTTTCCTTTACTATCTTGATCTAGAAGATTTTTTTTATTCTGCTTTAGAACAAGATCCCTTACCTAAAAAGAATGACTCTTGATCTTCTTGTTATAGCTCCATTTTAGTCAATTTTGGTATACTTTCAAGTGATTAAGGGCTTCAAGATGACACTCATCCAAGAATTGTAGCTCATTTAGCCAAGATACTATGTACTCTTCATCAGTGATCATATTTTTTAGTCGCATTCGCAGTGAAGGAAGCTCTACCTCAATAGGCAAGATGGATTTTGATCTGTAGACCAAGGAGAATGGGGTTGCACATGTAGGTGTGTGGATACTGGTTTGATAGGCCCATAAGGCAGTCTTTAACTGCAAATGTCAGCCATATCTAGCTTCATTGACCATTTTCTTTAGGATTTTTAGAATGGTCTTATTTGTAGCCTCGGCTTGACCATTTCCCTGAGGGTAATAAAAGGTAGAGAACGGATGTTGGATGTTGAATTGTTGCCATAGCTCTTTCACATCTTGATTCTTGGAGGGTTTGTAGAACACCATAATGACAGATAAGGTAATTCAAGATAAATTTGGCAATTCTCTTTCCCATTATGTAGGTCATGGGAATGGCTTCCACCCAATTGGTAAAGTATTCAGTGGTTGTTATGATGAACTTGTGGTCGTTAGATGAGGTGGGAGTAATCTTTTCTATGAGTTCAAGCCCACACTATGAGAAAGGCCAAGGTCTGACCATTGGTTGTAACTCTTGAGCTGGAGCATGAATATTATCTCCATGTTGTTGACACTAGACACACTTTTGCACATACTGATGGGCTTCTCTTTCCATGGTTGGCTAGTATTACCCCATCCTCAACAGTTTCTTAGCTAAAGTCATACCACTAGAATGGGAACCACATATGCCATCATGTACTTCTATTAAGGCGATCAAGGCTTCCTCTTGGTTGAGACATCGTAGTAATTTCCCCTCAATGCTTTTGCGATAAAGGGTATCACCTAGGATCATGAATCGAGATGCCATTTTAACAAAGGTCTTTTTATGATTGAAGGTGATATCGAATGGGAGGGTTCCTCTACTAAGGTAAGTGAATATATCATGATACCACGGGGAACTGGGACCAACAATGACACACACAAATTCAAATTTTGAGATTTTGAAAGCTGGTACAAGAAGTTGTTCTACCAAGAATTCACATTGAAGGACATTGTGCAACATGCCTAACAATGATCCAATCGTTGACCAACAATGACACACACAAATTCAAATTTTGAGATTTTGAAAGCTGGTACAAGAAGTTGTTCTACCAAGAATTCACATTGAAAGACATTGTGCAACATGCCTAACAATGATCCAATCTTTGCCATATCATCTTCTGCTTAGTTTTTCATGCAATGAATCTACTCAAAAGTTATATCTATGAAAAATTACTTAAGAATTTATATCATCTTCTTGTAAGGAATTATTTTATCATCCTTAGTTTGGTAGTCATCATTGACTTGGTTGATAACCAGTTGTGAGTTCCCATAGACTTTCAATTCCTGTATTTTCCATTAAATTGCTATCCTTAAACCCATTATTAAGGCCTCATACTCTGTAATGTTGTTAGTACATGGAAACAATAACCAGTATGACTTTGGGATGCAATCACCTTGAGGGGTGATAAAAAGAATACCTACTCATGATCCACGTTGGGTGAAAGATCCATCAAAGTACATTTTCCATTGATTGGTTATATTGACAAGGAACACTGATTCATCAAGAAATTCAAATATCGAAGGGCTCTCTACATAGATAGGTGCTTTCACCAGTTAGTCTACGATCACTTGTCCTTTGATTTCCTTACGCTCCACATAGTCTATGTCAAATTCAATCAGGATCATTACCCATTTGGCCATTCACCTAGTGAGAGCTACTTTGGATAGCAAGTATTTCTTCACAATAAGCTTGATTTGATACGACATGTAATTTCTAAACTATTGTGAAGAAAAAACCACCACTAAGCATGCTTTCTCAATGGATGAATAGTTCATTTCATAGCCTACCAAGGTCCTATTGATGCAATAGATGGCTCTTTCCTTTCTATTTTTATCATGTTGAGCTAGAAGAGAACCTAGTGTTTCCAATGTTGTTGAGATATATAGGATCAATGGTTTTTTTGGTATCGGTGGCATGAGAACTAGAGGTGTCAATAAGTAGTCCTTGATTCATTGGAAGGATTTATCACTCTTTTCATCCCACTCGTAAGTTATTCCCTTATGGAGAAGGTGTGAGAAAGGGTGGATCTTGTCTAATAGTTTCGCTATGAATCTTTGGATGGATTGCAACCTTCCTTGTAACCCTCTCATCTGCTTCAACATTTAGGGTGGTTCCATGTCTATGATAGCTTTGATTTTTTCTAGATCAATCTTTATCCCTCTTTTTGATATGATGTAGCCAAGAAGCTTCCCTGATGTAACTCCAAAGACACACTTTTTTGGGTTTAGTCATACCTTATACTCTTCAATTCTATCAAAGATGGGTCCCAATACCTCTATGTGTTCACTCCTTTTCATTTACTTGGCCAAAATATCATCCACATAGTCTTCGACTATTTTGTGGATCATTTCATGAAATATGATGGTCATTTCTCTTTGATAGGTTGCTCCCGCATTCTTCAGCCCAAATGGAATCATTTTCCAATAATATGTTCCCCATGCACAAGTAAATGCAATTTTTTGTTAATCCTCCTTGGCAATCATGATTTGATTATAGCCTGAAAAGCCATCCATGAGTGATATCATTTCATGTTCAGTTGTTAAATCCATGATAACGTCAATGTTAGGAAGAGAGAAATCATCCTTCGAGCATGCTTTGTTTAAATCTTTAAAATTTGTACATACTTGGATGCCCCCAGTGGGTTTGGAGATTGGTACAAGGTTGAAAACCCACTCAAGATAATCAATCGGTTAGATAAATCCAACGTCAAGAATCTTTTGTAACTCAAGTTTACCAAGAGTGCTATTTGAGGGTGCATCTTTCTCAATTTTTGCTTTATCGGTTTAGCTTCAGAATAAACTGCTAAATGATGCACAACTAATTCTATATCGAGCCCTCACATATCTATGTATGACCATGCAAATTTGGTTCTTCATTCTTTCAGGAACACTGCTAGGTTCTTTTGTTCTTCATCCAATAAGGATTCAATATAGAAAAAGATCTTTGGTGCCTCTTTTGTTCCCACATTCACTAGGTTGACCTTCTTTTCTAACACTGCTGACCTTTCTGGATGCATTGTACTTAGGGGGAGATTGAATCCCTCATCCTTGTGCACCTCTGAGAAATTTTCACCCTCAGATGTGTCCTTTATTTTTACTATTTTAGGATCAGAGAGTGCCACAATGTGGTTTTCACTCAAATATTTGCATGTTATTTTCATATCATCAATTTTGTGACTGAAGGATTCAATCGTCTCCTCATAGTATGCCTTTGTGTCTAGCTCTATATCAAAACCAACTTTGTGATTCGCCCATGATAAGTTATCATGGAGTTCCATGAATTCTGAGATTGCTTCATCGTTTTCAAATAAATCTAGAATCGGTGGTCCTCGTTGGTCCCAGTCAATAAGTTGTGGGTATACTAGGCTTATTTTAGTGGTCTGGTCATTTGGGGTGAAAGATGTTGTGGATGTCAGGAAGAGAGATTTATTCTCAAATAGGTGAGCAATATCAAGGGGGAAGTCTTATAGGGTAGTATCTCACGATGTTGGTAACCAAGAGGAAGCCTCAGCCCATTTATCAGAAGTACCTTTTCCAAGGGTAACCTTGCTAGTAGTACAGCCTAGGTCGAGATTCTTTGGAGATTTCTCCGGAACGATGGGTTCTAGCAAACCGTTGTCATTTTGTCCCAGTTTCTCATTCTTTTTATACCCCCATCCCTTTATTAGTTGTAATCCTTTATTTTTATCTTCCATAGGTAGAACGGGTACAGGTCAGTCATCTTGATATAGTAGTTTAGAGATATCCTCCTCATTGACATATTCTTTATTCAAATCCCCCCACTTGGTGAAAGTAGTAGCTTCCATATTTACTGTTTCAACCACTTTGTTGATAGTTGTGGGTTGCCCATGAGATTTGGAAGAAAGAGGTAGCTCTCCCAACAAAAAAGTGTCCTTCTATAGTTTATATATTCCACAACCATCATCCTGGATCACTGCTTTGATGTCGGGAATGTTCTGCACAATGGGTGTTTTTAATTTTGAGGTAGATGCAAGGAATGATGGATCAATGAATGAGGTAGAGGAGGTAGGCCCTTCATTATTTTTAAGGATTTGAGGTATTTTGTAAAACTTGGCCTCAAGGTTCTTGTAGTATTAAAAGGGATCAGGATCTCCATGGATGGTAACTTCTTTGTCCTCAAAAGGAAACTTTACACATTGATGATAGGTTAAAGCTAAAACTTTTAGGGCATGAATCCATGGTTGGGCAAGCAAGATGTTGTAGGGTAGATCAAGGTCTAACACTTGGATGGGTAGTGTTGTGATGCCTTGTGATACTCTTGATGGTCATATACCCTGATGGTTGTACTCTTTGCTTTCTCAATAGCATCTTTTGAATAACCCAAGTTCTTGATCAACTATAGGGTGAAAATTTTTAGACCAGCACCTTCATCTACTAAGATTTTTTTAAACTTGTTCTTATGAATAATGACCTCAAGGTGTAAAGCACAATTATTGTTGAGAAAATGTGTGTCAACTTTGCAATTAAAAAACTTTTTATTGATACATAAGGTATTTTTCAGCCAACGATGATGGGGGGCATGGGGAGGATCCCCCCACGAGGGTTCCGAGGGGATCATCCCCTTGTTAGGGTCCAGGAGCAACCCCAAGGGAAAATTTATTTATATTTATTATTCTAAATTTGGACCGTTCATCATTATGTCTCATATCCAATGATCAATATTTATTAGCTTGACTTTCCCTAAAAGGAAACCAGGTATTTTATGAGGGAATTGTATTACAACTATGTATTACAATGTATTATGAGATTCTAATAGCGATTGTATTTCCTCTGGATCTCTGAGTGGTGATACTCTTGTGAGAAGCTTGCTCTACAAGTATATTGTAATCTTTATGATTTATGAATAATATATTGGGTGGCTTTTGGAGTGCAGTTTTTCTCCCAAAAGGGTTTTCACCATGTAAATCATTGTGTTGTAGTATGCGTGATATTTGTGTTTATTTTTGTTTAAGTTTTTGTAACTGTTAAAGATCTATAAATTTTTGTATTATTCTCCTCTCAAGGTTAGTGTAGGAATTTGTTCCACTACCTTAGCTTCCTTACAAGTGGTATCAGAGCTTGATCACCTTTGGTTTTAGTTGTGGGTTGTTTGGTTTTTGAACTAATCCAAATTTGAGTGGGAGCTTGTGTAGAAGATACTTTGTGATCTTGTTGTAGGAATTTTTAGATGGAAATTTCATCAAGGAGAATAGAGGTGGATAATTTTTTTGGAAATAATTTTGAAATGTGGAAGTTGAAGATAGAGGATCTGTTGATAGATCAAGATTTGTGGGATGTTGTTGATGAGAATGTTTCAAGGCCTATAGATCCTACTCAGGCTGCTCAGTATGATTTTATGGATCATAAAGCCAAGGGTCTAATCAGATTGTGCTTGGAAGACTCTATTTTAATCAATGGCCATGAAGAGACCTCTGCATAGAAACTATGGAACAAACTTGGTGAGATGTATCAAGCCAAATCTTTAGTGAACAAGACTTTTTTGAGGAAGAAATTGCATTTCTTGAGAATGGAAGAGGGTGGATGAATTACAGACCACCTAGAAGCATTCAATATGTTGGTGGCTTAGTTGGTATCAATGGGTGTCAAAATGGATGAGGAAGAGAAATTTCAGAGCTTGCTTTGTTCTTTGCCTGATTCATGGGATTCTCTTGTTATGGCTATTGGGAGTACTTCTATTATATTGAAGATTGAAGATGTGGTGGGTTATTTTCTTTCTAAAGAGATGAGGAGGAAGGTATCCATCAATTACAAGGAGGCCCTAATGTTCATGGAAGACATAAGGAAAAATGAAAGAAGAATCAGAAGTGTGACAAATCCAAGTCCAAGGGGAGATCTGTGTCTCTTGGAAAGTCCAAAGTTATTTGTTGGAACTATGGTAAGCCTAGACATGTTTGTAAGGACTACAATGAAGAAAAGAAGAAGAAAAAGAAGAAATTTGATTCTGATTTTGAGTTCGAGAAGGAAGATGGTGAAAAATCCATTGCAGCTTTGGCAACTCATGCAGGTAATGATGTATGGTTAATTGACTTAGGTGCATCTTTCTATATGACCTTTAATAGAATTTTTTTTTGAATATGAATAATTTGATGGAGGTAAGGTGTACTTGGGTGATGATTCTCATTTAGACATTGTTGGTTGAGGTAAAGTTAAAATTAGGTTTCCTAATGGTAGAATAAGAAGGATTAATGGTGTGTTGCATATCCCTAGTTTAGCACAAAATTTTTTATTTGTAAGCAAACTAATAGATGCAGGTGTGTAGGTAGTATTTTTTGATGTAGGATGCAAGATGGTAAGAGGTGCTATGGTGATTTCTAGAGGTGTCAGATATGGCACATTGTATAAGCTTGATGCATGCACTATTGAGTGCAATAATACTTCTATAAAAATCAATTCTATGGAAGAAGTGAGGGTTTCACCTTCAGCAAATGGTCATGGATTTTGGGTACCCAAGGGTGCTCTTTCTTCTAAAACAAAGTTACCTACAGAGAAAACTATGTTATGGCACTAGAGACTTGGCCACATTGGAGAAAAGGGTCTAAGGACCTTGAAAAATAAAAACCTCATTGAAGGTTTGTGTGATTGTAATATTGAATTTGATTTTTGTGAGCATTGCATTTATGGAAAACAAAACCGCATTCAATTTTACTTGAGTTCTCATAAATCTTGTGGAGTATTGGATCTTATTCATTCTGATGTGTTTGGTCTTGTAGATGTTTCTTCAATTGGTAAATCCACATATTATGTTTCGTTTATTGATGATTATAGTAGAAGGACATATCTGAAGTTTTCGGTCAATTTAAAGAATTTAAAGCAATGGTTGAGTTGCAGACTGGAAAGAAAATAAAATTTTTGAGGACTAATAATGGTGGTGAATTTTTCTCTAATGATTTTGATAGATTCTATAAATATTGTGGTATTCATAGACAAAAGAAAACTCCATATTCTCCACAACATAATGGAGTTGTAGAAAGAATGTACATGACATTGATGGGGAAGGCTAGGAGTATGTTGAGTGGTGTTGGTCTAGAAAAAAGGTGTTGGGATGAAGCTATTGTCACTACTTGTTACCTAATTAATAGGTCTCCTACATTAGCTCTTGTTGATAAGACACCTATAGAGGCATGGTTGGGTCACAAGCTTCCATTAAGACATCTTACAATATTTTGTTGTGAGGCATATGCACATGTGTCAAAGGAGAAGTGAACAAAGTTGGAGAACAAGGTTGTGAAATATATCTTCATCGAATATAGTTATGGTGTAAAAGGATACAAGAGTTGGGATCATGTTACACAGAAGGTAATACATAGTAGAAGAGTTATTTTTAGAGAAAATAAGCCTTCTTCTATTACATTGCAGCCATAACAAAGTAAAAAGGAAGATGTGATTCAATTTCCTTCTACACCTGAGAAAGTTGAATCAAGGCCCAAGGATAGACAAGAACTTGAGGAGAGCTCATCTAGCTTTGGATTTTTAGAAGAGGAGGAAGAACCTCCAACTCAACTTTTCTATAGGTCTACAAGACATAGACAACCACCTAAAAGGTATTCGCCTGATGATTGGAGATGTATTTTTTCTTTGAATAATAACATGGATGAACCTAGATTTGTAGACGAGGCACTAGGTATGAATGATGTAGAATCTCAAAAGTTTTCTATGGATGAAGAAATGGAATCTTTGAAAAAGAATGATACATGGGATCTTGTACCATTTCCTAAAGGACGAAAACCTATTGGTTACAAATAGGTGTTCAAGAAAAAGATTGGTTCAGATGGAGGTATTGAGAATTACAAAGCAAGGTTGGTTGCAAAAGGTTACTCTGAAGCTGAGGGTGTTGATTATGATGAGATATTTTCTCTTGTTGCAAAAATGAAATCCATTATATTTTTTCTTTCTATTGCTGCTTCTTATGATTTAGAGGTTGAGAAAATGGATGTGAAAACTGCTTTCCTTCATGGTGACCTGAAGGAGGATATTTATATGACAGCCAGAGCACTACATGGTGAAAGGTAAAAGTAAATTGGTTTGAAAATTGAAGAAATATTTGTATAGTTTAAAACAAATTCCTAGGATGTGGTACCACAAATTTGATTCATATGTGTTGATTTTGGGATTTGAGTGTTCTAAATTAGATCATTGTGTTTATTATAAAATTGATGGTGATCATTTCTTGTTTATTGCATTATATGTTGATGATATGTTATTTATCAGTAGAGGGAAAGGTATGATTTTAGAACTGAAATCTCAACTTACTACTAAATTTGAAATGAAATATCTTGGTGCAGCTAAACACATTCTTGGGATGGAAATTAGAAGAGATAGAATGAACAGAAAGCTATGGCTTAGCCAAAGTAAGTATGTCAACTTAATTTTAAAAAGGTTTGATATGCAGGATTGTAGACCATTGTGTGTTCTTGTTTTAGTTGGAACAAAGTTATCTATTTCAGATTCTCCAACATCCCCGTCAGAGATGGAAGACATGAGTAGAGTGCCTTACCAGAGTGCAGTTGGAAGTTTGATGTATGCTATGATTTGTACTAGGCCAGAAATTTCCCAAGTAGTGGGAGTTCTTTCTAGATATATGTCTAATCCTGGTATAGTTCATTGGGATGCAATTAAAAGGGTCTTCATATATTCATGGTTATGTGGATTCAAACTAGGAAGGTGATGTTGATAGCAGAAAATCCACCAGTGCTTATGTGTTTACTTTATTTGGTGGTGCAATTAGTTGGATGAGTAAGCGATAGGTTGTGGTTGCTTTGTCCACTACTAAAGCAGAGTATATGGTAGCTACTCATGTTTGTAAAGAATCCATTTGGCTTAAGAGATTGTGTTCAAACATTGGAATAAAACAAGATGCAGTGACAATTTATTGTGACAGTTAGAGTGTGATATTTCTAGCCAGGACCGAGCACATTGATGTATAGTATCATTTTGTTAGAGATATGGTCAAAGATGGCAGGGTGAAGTTGGTTAAGGTAGATAATTTGATGAATTTTGTTGATTCTTCAACTAAGCCTGTGAGCATAGAGAAATTCAGATGGTGTTCAAATACTATGGGCCTTTCAGCCCCTAACAATTAAGAGATGATGATGACACCCTTCTATTTTCCTTGCAAGGTGTTCGACAAGTGGGAAATTTGTTGAGAAAATGTGTCTCAACCTTGCAATTATAGAAGTTACTATTGATATGTAAAGTACTATTCAGCCAACGATGATGGGGGGTGTGGTGGGATCGGGGGAAGCACCCTCGAAAGGAAAATTTTATTTATATTTTATTATTGTAAATTTGGATCGTTCCTCATTATGTCTCATATCCAACGACCGATATTTTATTAGCTTGACTTTCCCTAGAAGAAAACCCTATTTTATGAGGGAATTGTATACAGTTGTGTATTGTGATGTATTCTAAGATTCTGATAGCAATTGTGTTGCCTCTGGATCTTTGAGTGGTGATACTCTTGTGAGAAGCTTGCTCTACAAGTATATTGTAATATTTGTGATTTCTAAATAATATATTGGGTGGCTTTTGGAGTGTGGATTTTTTCTCTCAAAATGGTTTTCCCCATGTAAATCATTGTGTTGTGGTATGCATGATATTTGTGTTTATTTCTATTTAAGTTTCTATAACTATTAAAGATCTATAAAAGTTTTCATTATTCTCCTCTCAAGGTTAGTGTAGGAAGTTGTTCCGCTACCTTAGCTTCCTTAAAGTTATGAGATGGTTGCAATGGGAGGTCATGTTCTGAGAAGGTGAGAACATGAGGGATAGTGATTAAGCCCTACCATAGCTTCAAACTACTTTGTATCCATATCCTCAGCAATACATGATGTGGATAAAGCTTTCTCTAAGGTTTCCCTATGTGTGGGCGATAGCCTTAATAGTTCCAAGATTGAGATCTATGCGGGGGTCTTCTTAAGATGATCTAGGAGACTATATTTGCTAGCTTTTGATGTTGGAAAAGTAGGTTGTGCCCTAGGCTAAGATGGAGCTCCTTGGATGGTGACCTTGCCACATCGTTGTTCGAAACAAGCAACACTGAGAGGGGTGGGGTGAATCAGTGTTCTGCAAAAATTAACTTTATTATTCTGACCTTTAATCCACTTAGAACATTTAATCAACAGTAATATGCAAAAATAGAAAACAAGAAACCACACAACCATAACACAAGGATTTTTATGTGGAAACCCTGTTAGGGGAAAAACCATGGTGGATGGCCAATCCACAATAAGTTCTGAGTATACCCAAAAGAAATATTACAAAATGGGAATGCACTTGCATTCAGGCTCACTACTCAAAAGGATGGGCTCATTGACCTTACAATGGTTTGGAATAGATCCAAAATAAAATGAATTGAATGGATAGAATCTACTAATGCTTGATTATAGTCCCAGTTAAGCTTTGATGATGAACTCTTGTCCTTTTGACTGATATCGAACTTCTACTCTACTCTATTCAAGTTTGCACACAAAATCTTTATGCGCAAGTGAAACTGCACATGATATCACTCAAATACTCCTTGGATGTTCGCAACATACACCAATACACCTTTCTCATTTTTTTAAATGATGTAATTAATCATCTAAATATATATGTGACTAAGGATTTAATTGCTACAAGTCAGCTCAATAAAACTTAAGAATATTTGCAACTTGTCAGCCCAAATCATGAATAATTTTGATGCATATTCAAACAAGTTGACTATCCCATAGCTAGGACCCATAATTAAACATTTGAACATGAAAACATCTTATATTATTTCACTTAACACATCCATAGCTCGCCACCTTCACTAAGTCGTCTATAACAAACAAATAGACAAAAAGTATCCTATCAGACCTCCAAACTAGTACTGCAACTAATGCAACACCAAAAAACTCAATAATAAAATAATCCATGTTCTCATCAAGCAATTCCAGAGATCCACAACACAGAACGATGATCCGGTGAAGTTGCCTGACCGGATACCCTGTTCTTCATGTATTTTGTCAGTAATAGACACTATTTCACTTTATCTGTCAGTATGACTAGATACTGAACTGCGGACCATGGGGATGACTTCAGTTGCCATCAATGACAACACTAGAAGCCATATGCCAACAATCTCCCCCTTTGGAATTGATGGCAACACTTAGTGAAAAATGACTAAGTGTCAAAACTGATAAGCACACTGCCAAAATACAAAATATTGCTCCCCCTAAGTGTTGTGCAGTTTTGCACACACGCCCCACTTGGAGTGGGGACCCTCTTTTTGTGATGTCTTTTGACCTTTGGTTTTATGAGATTTGTCTTTTTAAGGTCTTGGGATATTGGTCTTACTGGTTTTGGTCTTGACTTGAGGCTTGAATTGGTTAAAGTTTGGTTTTGGTGAAAATCTGGGTTTTGACCTGAATCCAGGATTTTCTAGCTCTGACGGATTCTCTCAAGCCTTGGTTCATTGTCTGTTCATTGCTATATTTTCTAAATCCGGGTTTCTGCTTGACTCCAAGATTTTCCAGTTTTGGCAGATTTTCCAGGACTGCGCCAAAATCCTGAACTTTGTTAAAATCCCGGTTTCTGCCATATCCACGAAATTCGTGTTCACCCAGATTTTTCGCATATCTTGGGATTTTCCTAAATTTCGTCCTAGGCTCGGGTTTCTGGATTTTCTGACATGTCTTGTCGTTCATTAATGCTCGAAGTACCTTTGCTCATACACGAATATGGATGGATTTAAAGTCTTTTGGGCATCATTTCTATTTCATTATTCACTTGCTTGCTGCTTTGGCGATTGAGAGTTTTCATTCAAGCTTCGATCATTAGGTTTGACCTGCCTACGTGTGAACTATTGAGCGCTGGTGTCGGGCGCTGGTGTCAGGATTTTCATTGCTGGGGCGCATTCATTTTGCACTTGCTTCCTCGAGTTCAAGTTTCATCTGGATTAATCCATGGTAAGTTGTCGATGGCCCTTCCATCTGTTTGCATGATGATTGAATCTTTTGAAGTTAATTGATGGTCATTTTGGGTCGGCCTATGCTTAGTCACGATTTTGTATTTATCGAATTGGGGTTTGACCCATATTTTTGTGAAACCTCATCACCCATGCCATATGTGCTTGTATTTATCCATTAGATGGTGGGTGTGTCATTATAGATGGTGTTCTGGGTAAGAATTTTTCCCTCTAGTTGTATTGTGCGAAGTTAGGGTTTTCGGTGCTCTGCCCAGATTAATGAATTTGTTATGGTTTGTTTATCTTACGCCTAGATTAAACTAGCCCCAGCCTTGTGAAGACTTGGAGTGCTTAGATTCATCTTTAGGGTTAGTATTTCAAACCCCGATCTTACCCTGGTTTTCATGGCAGAGAGTTCGGTCGCCAAAATTAGGGCATCATTGTTTCGCCATGAAGATTAGTCATTTGAAGGCCTTGGAAGTTTGAATTTGTGTGCATTTGAGGCCTTGTTTATTAGCGTCAATTTTGGGACCATTAGAATCCCGGTAGAGAATCTTGCATGATCATTCGATTTATGATTCGTGTGTTAGCATTTCGTTGGGTTTCCGAGGTGTCCGCGGAATTCCTGCGCACCCGGATTTGCCCGGTTTCGGCCATTTCCGCGAGGTATAGCAAATTCCAGAGTCTCAAACTATCTGTGAAATTCGGTCCTATCTGGACTTTTCCGGTTTTCCTGCCTGGTTTCATTTCTTTTGATTTTTGAGGCTAGGACTAATAGGGTAAAGTGCTAAATGATGATTTCTTGTTGCTAATGGATGAATTTCATGATAATCTTATAATATTTTGTCTGTACTAACGATCTATTTGGTGAATGATGTCTTGGCAGTAGGAATCTGTCTGGGTCGGATTTCTCCAAAATTTCGCCCCGACTAGATTTTCCTGGTTTACCTTGTTTTCCCGGATTGCTTTGTTTTTTGAATTCTTAAGGATTGATGATTTGTGATGGATCTCAATGGCTTTATATGATTTTATGCTAACCCTTTGATTGGAATATGTGTGATAATTGGATACTCATGACATTCTTTTGTGAGTGTAGGCTGAATCAAGCAAGGCTGCTGCAGGAAAATCTAAGGGTGACACGGAGGGGTCCTCTATTTCAGAGGTAGAAAGATTAAGATTGGACACTAAAATTCAACTCCCTGAAAGCAATATATCTTCGGTGTGGTCTGAGGTCTCGAACACGAATGTTGGAGCATGGCGATATGAGGAGTTTAAAGAGAGAACAGCTCAGAAGGATCTGTCGATCTTGAGACAGGGAATGATGAAGTCTGGACTGGTGCATGTGGCAAGGTTCCCTCCTGCAATCCAATGCTATGAGTTAATACTTGAGTGTGCCCAACAATATTATTTTGACACACAAAGGGTTGTGAGTACTGAGGGAAGGGTCTTGGAAAATTTCAATCCTGTTTCCATTGCTCAAGCCTTTGACATGCCAGATTTTCCTTCGATGTGTGCCCTGAACATGGACTTGGCCAAAACATATTATGAGAATGAGTCAACCAAAGCTCAGCAGATGATTAATTCTTGGTTGGAAAAGCCAAAGTCACACTACTCCAAACTGCCCAAGCAATTGCACAGGATTAAATTCATATTAGATATTTATGATGTGATCACATTTTTGAGTAGAGTAGCAGGATTGAAGAATGTTGGTGTGTTAGAAAGCTGGATGGTCCATGTGATCAACAAGATTGAACAAGGAACCAATTACCATTGGGCAGGACTTATTAGTGCTGTGATTGATAAGCAATTAAGGGATGTCCTAGAAACAAAGAAGTTCACCATGTCTTCCTATGTGGTGTATGTGTTAGCTAGATTCTACCCATACAGGGGTTTGAATCCACAGGGGACATTTGGGTAGGATATAGTCTATGAGATATATCTGGAATTACACCTAGGACATCGGGATTACCGAAGATCCAATGATGCATTCACAATGCATATCACTAGGATGCTTCAAAATGCGGAGCATGTGAGACTGTCAGATGGAGTGAAGGAATTGATAAAGAGATATGGAGCCTAGTTCATTCAGTTTCCCACCTTCTCTTACATCAGAATTGACGGATGCCCGGCTGCTCCATACAGGTTACCTAGGTACCCTACTAATCATATTATGTTATTGGAAATTGTTAGACAGATATGTGAATTTGATGCAATTGTCAAAAAGGAGAAGCATAAAACAGGTTTTGGTGGGGATTTCCCTCTTGGAATTGGTGTAGTAGAGATGTTCCCTTCCATTCAGTCAGCACACACAATAGGTGATGAATTGGCAGCTCATGGTCTCTCCTTCCACTCCAAAAGGACAAATTTTGATATCACCGAGGAAGCACAGAAGAAGGCTACCAAAGAGTATCGTCATAAGGATGACCTAGAAGACTATTGGGCTAATATTAAAGATGATTTTGAGGTAAGGAAGAAAAGGTACTCTAGGCTTCCTGTCGATGTGATTAGGCAATACAATGTTAAGTTAATCCCTAACCAGCTAGAGGACGATGGAAACCTGGTGCAAGATCATGCCTATGAGTCTATTAAGGACAGATCAATTGGAGAGATAAACTAGAATGATGATGAGGTGACTGAGCTAGAGGACCTAATGGCTCCTATTATGAGATTTACTACTTCATGGCTAAAACATAAGGTTTGGGAGTTGGAGAGTGAGAAGGTACCCTGTACCTTTAATTTGATGGGAAATCTAATGGGAAATCTCAATCCTATGTCTACTTCAGAAGAATACGGGGAAGATGACCCCAAAGGGAAAACTAAAAGGAGCTCACCCTTCAAAATAAAAATCAGAGGCCCTAAAGAAGGTGAGCCAGAACCAAAAAGAAAGCCAAAAGGGAAGAAAAGAAGTAGAGCTTTAAAAATAGGCAGGTCCTCTGATGAGGAAGGATTTGAAAAGCCAGAAGAGGAGGATACTCCTCCACCACCAAAGAAGACAAGGACAACTAGGGTTTCAAAGAAGAAGGGTCAGGATACCTCTAAGGATGAGCCTCTGATTGTTGATGTGGAGAGTTCAGGGGAAAAGACAAAGGTTTATTCGAGGAAATCAAGGACTCCATCCCCTAAGGAAACTGTGCAAAAGATGGATCCTCCTCCAAAGTCACCAGTTGTGGAGCAACCTAGGGCTACTTCCCCTTCACCAAGCGTGCCTGAGCAAGAGACTCTTGAGGAACATGAGACTAGTGGAGAGGCAGAACCTTTCAAGGAAGGAGATCTCTTTGGTGCGACAGCTGGGCTCGAGGTTGAAGAGGTAGAAAAGCACCCTTCCCCACTAGTCCAATATGAAGATTCTCCAGCAAGTAACAAAGGTAATGGATCACCTGAAAAGGAAAGCAGTCCTGTTAGAACCCCATCACCGGTGCAAGAGGTGGAGATTGAAGTAGGAGATCAAGCTGATCAGTTCCCTGAAAAGGAAGAGGATAAAACAACAGAACAACATGAAGAGGCAAAAATAGAAGAAATTCGGGTGGAACCTGTTGTCCCGGATTGGCTTGAAAAGGAGATTACAAGGAAGAAACAAGTTGTTGTTGAAGACACTCCTTTGGATTGGGATGAGATGCTGTCTAAGATCGGTAAAGGTAAGAAGAAGAAGGTGGCCAAGGTAGTTTCAAGAATAGAAAGAGATGAAGTGAATAACAGAGTAATCCACATTGCTACCCCTGCTGCGGACAAGACTAGAGAGGATGTCACTGGTGAGGATTATAATGGGAAAACTTTTAACCTTGGGCCAGCATCTATGGAACAGGATATTAAGGAGTATGAAGGGTCCAGTGCTGTGATAGTTGGCAGATTAAGGAAAGAGACTCAGACCAAGCATGAGCTGAGAAAGGAAAATGAGAGACTTAAGAAATGCTTGGAAGAGGTGATGAAACCTCTGCAATCTCTTCACCCATCTTCCTCTGCTACTCCTGGTTTCCTACCCAAGGAAACTATTTCTGAGATTGAAAAGATGAAAGCCTCTGCTCAGACTACAACAGATTGGCTAAAGGATGTGCAAGTGAAAGGAGACAATGCAATCAAGGATATCCTTTCAGTTGGGAAAGATGCAGTCAGGGCCAAGGAACTGTTGGAATATGTGCTATCCCAGCATAAGGAGGATATTGACCTCCTGTTGTAGAAATCCAAAGTAATTATGGAATATGGAAAGGATCAGTTGGTAGCAGATGGGATCCTTCCTTCCTCTAGACTTAATGAGCCTTGGGAATGGTTTGAGGCTTTGCAGATTCGGCAGAAGGCCATGAGGAAGATTCAGAAATGAAGGAAGCTAATAGATGGTGATTTGACTGGAGTATATGATGGCTACATCGCATTTTTTGAGATTATGACTGGCAGGAGGAAAATTGCTCCTAAGTACCTGAGCCTGGAACAATTAAGGGAATGGTGGCATGATGTTTATGCCCCATATTTTGAGAATGTCATAATAGGGCACCAGTTGGATGATGCAGCAACCTATCTGGCAGTGATGGATAAGTATCAATCCCACAAAGATGATTGGAATAAGACTGTTAAATAGTCAAGAGAGGAGATTGGCTCCATTGAATGTCGGCTTAAGATCTTGCCCTTGCCACCTGTCACCGAGCTAGATAAAGTATTTTTAAAGGTTCAGGGATCATTGGCCCAGAGTAAGGATAAGGGAGGTGGCAATTAATGCCCATTTTGAGATTTGTGCTTCCCTATTATTATAGGGCATGTCTTGATCCGGGCTACATTGGGGAGTGTGTCTAGGCCGACCTTGATGATGTATCGGCATTTAATGTGTGCCTAATTTTGAAATTCCTAAGGCTGACTTGTTTTGGCTGTTTCATTTTGTAAATGTTTGGCTAGGCCGACATTGTCTTGAGAATTTGCTATAAAGGGCATTCTTTCCTCATTGTAAAAGAGCTAGAAATAATAGAGACAAGTAAGAGCAAAAAAAGAGCTAGAGAATTTTGTAGTAGAAGTAGTAGTCAATTTCTTGAAGCAAATATTGTAACAAAACAGTGGAATTGTTGCAGCATTTTGATGATCTAATACAATTGAAGACATTGTGGTTTTCCTGGTGAAATCTCTTGTGTTAGTTTATCTTGCATGGTTCATGTTGTTTCATCTTTCAAATTCCTTAAAGATTTAGAATTTAGTGTCTTGGAATTAGATTAGTTGGTGAATGATGTTCATGATTTAATATTTGGAATGTCTGTAGCAATCTCTGGTCTATACTCCCAATAACTATCTGATTGTAGTAGGCTGGTGAAGTCAACCTGGACCATATATTTACATGTGCTTAAGTTCGATTGTGGATGAATATCTATGATTTGAAAATCTATATACCTTAGAAGATTGCACCGTTCTTGTGATATTGCATTGTGGGTTAATCAAGAATTGGTTGCTTGAGATTGGTCCATTCCATATATCTATTATTTGCATTGTTCATTCTATAAATAGTTTAGATCTTATCATATTCTTGCGCCCTTATCTTTTGCTATTTCTTTATCATCCGGTTAGATTTAGGATTTGAGATCATCATATTGCACAATCTGATAAATTGGAAAGATATAGTTTGCCTGTAGTAAGGTCCAATTGTGATTACTAGCATTTCACATATTATCTGAGTTGTTTATGCATTGTCATGACCTGACACCCGAGAGACCTTGGGGTGATTTTTAATAACTTATTGTTGAAAATTACCTTTCAAGAGAGATAGGATATTGTATTCTATCTGAGTTGTTGCTGTGCAGAAAAAACCATCAACACTAAGCATTTTTCACTTCACTCTCTCCCCATTTGACATCAATGACAAAATTGGGGAATCCAAAATTGCAAAACTGTACAAATATATCTGGAGACTTACAAAAATTTGAAGACGTCTGCAAATAAATTATTTAGTCCACTTAAGTTTGAGTCCCACACACTTTTCAGACTCTCCAAAATGGTAATGTGACCACAAAGAGGATATGACAAAGTTTTTGCTGCTTCGAGAATTACCAGATTAGGAGCGGTCACAACACATTTAGCTTCTTTCAGAGCATTCGCCATCATCTCAATATTTGGACTTATTAGCCCCCTGAGTTCACATACTCTGCTAATAATCCTTTCATTTTCAAGCTTCAGATTCTTTATTTGGTTGAGCAAAGATATTACCTGAATTTCATGATGACAAACACTGCTGGCTAATGGGTCAAAAGTGTTGGAAATAGTAACTAGTTGCTGCTCAATATCTTTCACCTACTTCTCATTTGCTTCAGTAAATTTTGACAAGACTAAGTAGGACTTGTACACTTTTCCTCCTTTAGATATAGCACCTCGAATATTCTTTATGTAGGAGACTAACAGATTTTTGTCTTTGGCAATCAATTCATTTAGGCTACCAATTCTCTTCTCCTTGAACTCCTTTTTCATTTTAACTAGAGTTGATTTCTCAAAAGATTCAAATGAGAATCTACAAAGTTTATTAACTTCTTCAACTCACCGGAGGAGGAGCCTGATGGGTTCATGACATAAGTAGGCATCAGTTTCTGTAGGACTCCAGATGCAAGTTTTAGTAGTTCACTGTCCTCAATGTGAGATTTCAATATCCTCTCATTGGCTTTAGCTTGAGCAATTTTGGCGACATTCAACATCTAGATTGGAGAAAGAGTAGATAGGTTGATTGAACATTCATCTAAATCAGGATCTGATTCTTCTTGTTGCTCCAATGGAGATTCTTTTACCTCCTTTAATCTGAGCTCTTGATGCTTTGCTATTTCAATCTTGGATTTAGCTTCAGGATTGAATTTAGGCATTTCAGTTTCTTCAGTATGCACCTCTTTTTCTTCAATAACCACCTCAATTTGGACCCTAGTCACCATAGGTGTCTCTAAGTTTTCCAAATTGGGAGAAGTCAGAATATCCTCAAATCCTAGAGGATCAGACACATTCAAGTTCTCCTCATTCACATTCCCTTCTTCTAATTCATTTACCTTCACATTTACTTCCTCATTGCCTTGAACATGTTTAGTATTGATCTCCTCAATATTTATCTTTTCCTTTGACAAGAATTCTTCCAGAATTACCTTATTTTCACTGATAACAACATCAGTGCCACCAATCATGAGTTTATTTACTCTTGACTTGCTTCTGAATTCCTTTTTAACTTTTTGAAGAAATAAACCCATTTCTTCAATTGTCATTTGCAGGCATAAATCGGTAAGAACTCTTTTCCTTATATTTTCCTCCTCTATTCTAGCACTCTCTCTCCTAGATTCCAAAACATTATATAGGCTTGTAGGAAAGCCAGACATGATTTCAACAAGAGTTTTATTGAAAACATTCAAGTGCTTAACTGAAGCTTCTTCAAGAATCTTCTTACCGAATTCATCAAAAGTCTCATACAGGTCACAGAGTGGCATGAGATTTCCATCTTTTACTGTTGCATTCTCAACTTCCTCAATAGATATGTTGGGTTTGTCAACTTTGGTCTTTTTCTTTGCTTCTTCACCTTTTTCGGAAGGTTTTTTGTTGTTCAGTTTGACAGCATGAGTCCCAATAGCCTTTATCTCTCTTACTACTTCAGAGTCAGTTTCTTCCTCTTCATCTGTAGATACAACTTTGTGAGTTCTTTAGCTTTTATTCTTCTTCTGAAGGCTTTGGCTTGATTTGACTGTGTTGTGGGGAACTCCTAGTAGTTCTGGTGTTAACAAAAGATGTTCCTAGACTAGTTGATTTAGCCTTTTCTTTCTTCTTAGCTGCTTCAGCTTCATCTCTTTGCCTTCTTATTTCTTTCAATTTTTCCACTAGAAGACCCATACTCTTTGCAAAAGTTTCTATTTCTTTTCTTACCTTTCTGATTGACATGGATTTCTCAATTTTGAATGAACTTGTAAGCTTTTCTCTACATATGTACCAAAACTTTCTTCACCCTAATCTAGTGGTGAATTTAGCAGGTGTTCGGAATACATCCTCAGAATGTTTTCATCTACTTCATAACCCACAGGCATGATCCAAACTGTTCTAGGATCAAAAGCTTCCATATGACACTAGTCAATGTCTATCATGAAGCATGTAGTGTCTTTATACTACTCCACTATTGTAGTAGGAATTCTCTCTCTGGCATGCATCAAGTTTTGAAAAAATTTAAAATGTCCCCACAAAATTGTGTTGTGGGTCTGTCGATCACCAAGTCCACATAACATATCCCATATCTGAACAACTACCAGCATATCATTATGCCATTGAACTTTACCAACTCCCGGTATGTCACCTGAGAAGTAGAGATATAGATAGATTAATAGATTTCTGAATTTGAATATATTCTTCTTGTCCTTGATTTTTCTCAGATTCTCCAATAGTTGACCTCTGAGCAATTTACATAGATCATAATCTACATTCTATTTTATCATTTCATATGCTACATAGATGGTTGTGCCAAATACATAATTCTCCTAGCTCGAGTGGTAAATCTTGTAGCCTATAACCATAGATGCAAATTTTACATCCACTATGGAAATATTGTCTATTGTCATTGCACTTCTATCCCAATGCGAGCTAGTCACTTTAGTAACCTCATCATTCTTCACCAACTTCAAAACTGGAAGTCTACTAGTGGAATTCAAGCATGTAACTACACAAATAGCTTCCTTGGAGATTTTGAATGGAAAATCTAACCACATGAATTCATCATGGACACGGCTCAGTATATATCGAACCCATTCATCTTCTTCAAAAATAGGGAATTTCGTGAATTACACAAATTTCTTATCTTCTAGGGTTTTGAATTCTGGTTTCATAGTATAATCTTCTTGAACTATGTGATGACAATACAATTCCAATAACTGTGAACTACCCAAATATTCAATATTTGTGTGCACATATGCCCTAATATCTTCAATATGTAGAACTTCATATGACACCGATGAAAATGCACCTAATGTTTCTATATCTATGGACTTATATGGATGCCATTTGAATTTTGGTTGTGGCCTATCCTTAACTTTGACTATCAGAGGAGTAGACATAATTGCGATCACACAAATTTGTAAGGAAAATTAGATGCGGAAACAATTCTCCTAACATCAATACCTCAGGGAAGAATGCAGATATACTTTTAAATTTTTACAATTACAATCAAATTGAGATGCACATGAAAGAAATAACAAAAACAAAGTATTTGACAAACACATATGAACACCAGATATACGTGGGAAAACCCTTATGGGAGAAAAACCCACCACACCAAGAGAAGTCACTTTGTATTACAGTAATAAAGATTACATACAAGTTTTAGACTTATCTTTCTGATGTCTGTTATAGCAGCATTCACCATGAACAATCTTGTACAGGAACCTTCAAGTTCTAGTCTACACAGAATAGTATACATTTACTAATCATACAACCACCCAGCAATCTGTCGATGCAACCCAACTGATCACAATATGCAATCACAAAGTATAACCATGTTGTTCCATGTCCATTGAGCTTCCTCACAGAACCGTCACAACAAACAACCTTCCAACTATTTAGATTCGACTTCTCCTATTGGTCCATGATACTTCACATAGGACGGTCAAATGGTCAACAGAGATTCAAGCTTTGTTGGCATCTCGGTGAGACACTAAGAGTGTCTCCCCAATGCCCAAAAGATTCATATTGATGTCGCCAAGAGTTATTGTTATCGCCAAGATGTTTCACCGAGCTTACAACTTGTATCAGCTTCATTTTTCCTTTCGGCAAGACTATCACTCTCGCCAAGACATCTCAACGAGCCTTCTTGTGTTACATTGAAGCACTAAATAGTTGGCGAGACCTATCGCTTTCACCAGGAGATCATAGCGAGGTCCAAAAGTCTCATAGATGTGATTTTACCATTCAGCAAGAGTATCATTCTTCACCAGGACCTCACACAGGACTTAACACCTTCGCCGAGAGGTTTCTTTGAGATCTCTATTGTCACCCCAAAGTCATCAATCAGTCACCAAGACATACCACCTTCACCAAGATGTTATGCCAAATACACACAAGTCATACTGAGCACCAAGCCATAGTCAGCAAGACTTACATCCTTCACCGAGAGATCATATCAAACTCCAAGACTTACCTCGAAGGCTCCAACATAAAGCGCTATCGGTGAGACATGTTACTTTCACTAAGACTTCTCACCGAGCTGTCATAGGTTATCCCGATGACTTCAATGTGTATCCCATCCGCAAGACTTTCCAATGTCGCTGGGACTTCTTCCTGAGTGTTGAAGTCACTCCGAAGTTCCCCCGGTCATTATGAGTCTCCTCAACGCCCGATTGAATGGCCTGTTGTCCAGAGATGTTCACGCAGTAAGAGGTCACAACGACTGCTCTATGTCATAGCGATAGACTCCAAAGAGTAACCGTTTGGCAAGACTCTTGCAAGGTCACAATGACCTATGCAAAACATGATGCTACCAATATGCTAGTCGGCCAAACATGATGGATGTCATACTGACTTGGCTCCAATGGAGGTTTCAACCTGTGATGTTTGAGGCAAATATTTCCAACAATCTCCCACTTGACGAAGATCACACAGGCACCTCCAGAGCACAACAAAACTTACTAAAAATCATGGGTTTTAAGGCCCATTGAACTGGCACACCACCGGAACTTGTCTGTGCTCACTGGCTTCGTCAATGCATCTGCAAAATTCTCCAGAGTATCAACCTTTTCCAAACTAACCTTTCCATCCTCCACCATATCTCGTACAAAGTGGTACTATACATCAATATGTTTCATCCTGGCATGAAAAGTAGGGTTCTTTGCCAGAAAAATTGCACTCTGACTGTCACATAAAATAGTTATTTTCCCTGCATCAAAACCAATGTTAGAACACAAACGTTTCAACCAAACTGCTTCTTTACAAGCGTGAGTAGCTGCCATATATTTAGCCTTCGTAGTGGACAAAGCGACTACAGCCTGTCGCTTGCTCATCCAGCTCATTGCACCACCATTCATCATTAAAATGTATCCACTGGTGGACCTCCTACTGTCAATGTCCCCTGCCCAATTAGAATCCACATAGCCTCGAATACTGAGAGTCCTCTGTGATTCAACCAAGTTCCCATGGTAACACAAAGAAAAATCTGAAGTTCCCTTCAAATATTTGAAAAACCTCTTTACAACATCCCAATGTGTTCTTCCAGGATTAGCCATAAACTGACTAAGAACTCCCACTGCTTGGGCAATGTCTAGCCTTGTACACACCATTGCATACATGATATTGCCAACCACACTAGCATAGGGTACACTAGTCATGTCCTCCATCTCAGTAGGAGATTTTGGATAGTCCTCAACATATAGCTTTGTTCCCTGCAAGACTGGAACCACTAGTTGTTTGCAATCATTCATACAAAATCTCTCAAGAACAGTCCTGACATACTTACTCTAATTGAGCCAAAGCTTTCTATTCTTCCTATCCCTGGTTATCTCCATCCCCAAAATATACCTTCTTGCACCAAGATCCTTCATTTTGAACTTAGCAGACAATTGAGACTTAAGATCAAAAATCATTAGCTTACTATTGCCTATGAACAACATATCATCAACATAGAGAGCAATAATAAGTACTCGATCACTTTTAGCTTTATAATAAACACAATGATCAAATTTTGATCTCACAAGTCCCAAAGACAATACAAAAGTATCAAATTTTGGTACCACATTCTAGGTGACTGCTTTAACCCATACAGAGATTTCTTTAATTTGCAAACTAGTTTCTCTTTACCTTTCTCAACAAAGTGCTCAGGCTGGGACATATAGATTTCTTCTTCAAGATCACCATGAAGAAATGTTGTTTTCACATCCATCTATTCGACCTCTAAGTCATACGCTGCTGCAAGTGACAAAAGAAATCTGATAGATGTCAGCTTAGCTACAGGAAAAATATTTCCCATAATCAATTCCCTCTACCTGGGAATAACCCTTTGCAACCAATCTTACCTTATATTTTTCAACACTGCCATCCAAACCAATCGTCTTTTTGAATACCCATTTGCAACCCATAGCTTTTCTTCCTTTAGGAAATGGCACCAGACTCCACGTATCATTCTTTTCTAATGATGCCATCTCTTCTTCCATGGCTTCTAACCAAGAGTCTGAGTCAAACATTTTAAATGCCTCTTTTACAGTCCTAGGCTCATCAGTGCTAGAAATTAAAGCATAGGCACAAGTAGAATCAATCAATGAGAACCCATACCTATTAGGTTGTTTTCTTTCTTGGGTTGACCTCCTCACTAGCTGAGGCTGAGGTTCTTCTTCTTCAAAACTTTCAGAACTACTTGAGCTCTCCTCAGTTTCAAGTACATTTTGAATTTTCAATTCCTCTTTCTCTAGTGTAGGAGGAATTCCAACTACATCCTTATTGTTTTTGACTTTGTCTCTGACTGCATATCCAAGGTGGAAGGTTTCAACTCATGAAAGATTAAACTTCTATTGTATACAACCTTCTCTGTATTAGGATTCCAAAGCTTGTATCCTTTTATGATAGCACTATAGCCAATAAAAATACATTTGACAGCCTTGTTCTCCATTTTAGATCTTTTCACATCCGGCACATGAGCATATGCCTCATAGCCAAAAACACGAATATGTCTTAAAGAGGGCTTCTTACTAGACAACTCTTCCAAAGGTGTTTTCTCAACAAGAGCAGAATTTGGAGAAAGATTAATTAAATAACATGCAGTAGATACAACCTCAACCCAGAACTTCTCCTCCAAGCCAGCACTACTCAGCATACTTCGTGCTCTCTCCATCACTATCCTATTGAACCTTTTTGCAACTCCATTCTGCTATGGAGTATAAGGTGTAGTCTTATGTATTTTAATCCCATGGTCTTTACAATATCTTTCAAGCTCATTAGAACAAAATTCACCGCCATTATCAGTCCTTAAGCATTTTATTTTTCTACCAGTCTGGTTTTCAACAAGATTTTTAAATTCTTTAAATCGACTGAACACTTTTGATTTACTTTTCAGAAAATATACAAATGCTCTTCTTGAATAATCATCAATGAAAGACACATAGTATCTTGACTTAGACAAAGAAGGAACATCCACTGGACCAAATACATCCGAATGAATATAATCTAGCAAAATAGAAGATTTATGAGGACTGGAATAAAAAGAAACATGGTGTTGTTTTCCATATATACAATGCTCACAGAATTCAAATTCGAGATTACAATCTTCAAGCCCCTCAACCAAGTTTTTGTTCTTCAAGGTTTTTAAACCTTTCTCTCCAATGTGGCCTAGCCTATGATGCCAGAGCATAGTCTTCTCTACTAGAAGTTTTACTTCCATAGAGTTTACATAATTAGGGATATATACCTCTTTACCTCCATGAGTAGCTTTCAGTGACTTCCTAGAGACACTGTTACATTGAACAGCATGTGCATCCAACTTGTACAGGGTACCAATTCGAGCACCTCTAGCCAACACCATAGAGCCTCTAGTCATCTTGTAGCCATTCCCAGAAAATGTGACTTGTACTCCAATATCATTAAGCTTACTGACAGACAATAGATTTCGAGCCAGACCTGGTATGTGCATAACATCATTGATTCCCTTCACTCTGCCATCGAGGAATTGTATTCTGACTCTTCCACGGCCAACAATATCTAAAGTTGAATCACTTGCCAAGTACACCTTTCCACCATTGTATTCTTCATACTTTGTGAACCATTCTCTATGAGATGTCATGTGGAAAGATGCTCCAGAATCAATCAGCCAGACATCATCTGATGCCTGTGGAGCCAAGGTTGCAATGAAGGCATCTCCATCACTATGAGAAGAACCATTATCAGAAGAGCCCTTCTTCTTCTTGTTTTCCTCTTTACAATCCTTTTGGACATGACCAGGTTGCCCACAGTTCCAGCACTTCACCTTGGACTTATTGCCAGGAGACTTTGTTCTCCCCTCTTATTTCGATTTGGACTTCTTGTCCTTCTTCTTGCCTCTATATTTTGACCTTCCTCTAACAGCAAGGGCCTCCTTCACCATCTCAAAATATTTCCTTCTCATTTCTTTTGACAGCAAAGAACCAACAACATCTTCCATCTAGAAACTGGATGTTGTACTCCCAATAGCCATCACCAGATGATCCCAAGAGTCTGGCAAAGAACACAATAGAAGCATACAGTGATCTTCTTCATCAGTCTTCACACCAATAGATGTTAATTGAGCAAGCAGCATGTTAAATGCATTCAAATGATCAACTACAGACCCTCCTTCCTGCATTCTCAAACTATACAGCTTCTTCCTCAGGAACAGTTTATTCACCAAAGACTTCCCCTGATAAATAGATGCCAGTCTCTTCCACAAGGAAGATGCAGTCTTCTCTTCATGTACATTAAGAAGAACGGAGTCTGCCAAACAGAGCCTTATCAGCCCCTTAGACTTTCTATCTGCAAGGTCCCAATCTTCTTGCTTCATTCCTATAGGTTTAGTTCCAGACACAACAATCCACAGATCACGATCCACTAAGAGATCCTCCATTTTGAGTTTCCACAACTCAAAGTTACTACCATTGAACTTCTCTATTTCAATATTTCCTAACGTGCTAGCCATCTCAATCTATAATTAGAAATTGAAAAACTTCTACAGGACTCCCACTCAACAAAATTGACACAAAAAACCCTAACGTACCCACAAGGATAACACAACTGGCCAGGCTCTGATACCACTTGTAAGGAAAATTAGATGCGGAAACAATTCTCCTAACGTCAATACCTCAGGGAAGAATGCAGATATACTTTTAAATTTTTACAATTACAATCAAATTGAGATGCACATGAAAGCAATAATAGAAACAGATTATTTGACAAACACATATGAACACCAGATATACGTTGGAAAACCCTTACGGGAGAAAAACCCACCACACCAAGAGAAGTCACTTTGTATTATAGTAATAAAGATTACATACAAGTTTTAGACTTATCTTTCTAATGTCTATTACAAAAGCATTCACCATGAACAATCTTGTATAAGAACCTTCAAGTTCCAGTCTACACATAATAGTATACATTTACTGATCATACAACCACCCAACAATCTGTCGATGCAACCCAATCGATCACAATATGCAATCACAGAGTATAACCATGTTGTTCCATGTCCGTCGACCTTCCTCACAGAACTGTCACAATGAACAACCTTCCAACTGTTCAGATTCATCTTCTCCTATTGCTCCACAAGACTCCACATAGGATGGTCAAACGGTCAAGAGAGATTCAAGCTTTGTTGGCATCTCGGTGAGACACTAAGAATGTCTCCCCAATGCCCAAAAGCTTCATATCGATGTCACCAAGAGTTATCATTATCGCCAAGATGTTTCATTGAGCTTACAACTTGTATCGGCTTCAATTTTCCTTTCAGCAAGACTATCGCTCTCGCCAAGACATCTCAACAAGCCTTCTTATGTTACACCGAAGCACCAAACAGTCGGCGATACCTATCACTTTTTCTAGGAGATCATAGCGAGGTCCAAAAGTCTCATAGATGTGAGTTTACCATTTGGCAAGAGTATCGTTCTTCGCCAAGACCTCACGCTGAGTCACCAAGGGTTATACTGAAGTCATTTGTTATACTGAGCTCCAAAGAATAGTTGGAAAGACTTAACACCTTCACCGAGAGGTTTCTCCAAGATCTCTATTGTCACCCCGAAGTCATCAATCAGTCGCTAAGACATACCACCTTCGCCAAGACGTTATTCCGAATACACACAAGTCATACCGAGCACCAAGCCACAGTTGGCAAGACTTACGTCCTTCGCCAAGAGATCATATCGAACTCCAAGACTTACCCCAAAGGCTTCAACATAAAGCGTTGTCGGTGAGACATGTTACTTTCGCTAAGACTTCTCACTGAGCCGTCATAGGTTATCCCGATGACTTCAATGCGTATCCTGTCGGCGAGACTTTCCAATGTCGCTGGGACTTCTTCTCGAGTGTTGAAGTCACTCTGAAGTTCCCCCAGTCGCTATGAGTCTCCCTGACACCCGATTGAATGGCCTGTCAGCCAGAGATGTTCACGCAGTAAGAGGTCACAACGACTACTCTATGTCACAGTGATAGACTCCAAAGAGTAACCGTTCGGCAAGACTCCTGCAAGGTCACAGCGACCTGTGCAAAACATGATGCTACCAATCTATTAGTTGGCCAAACATGATGGATGTCATACTGACTTGGCTCCAATGGAGGTTTTAGCCTATGATGTTTGAGGCACATATTTCCAACAAAATTTATAGGGTTTTGCAATAAATACCTTTTAGAGACGAAATGAAATTTGTCGCAGATTCTCCTCTATGCTTGAATCTCTCTCAATTTGGAAGTGATCACTTTAGAGCTCTCCAAACCTCTTTCCTTGAATGCAATATGACAAATGAGGGTGGAATCCATTCTTTTATTGTCCTTGAACCTAACTCCTTACTTTTGCAATAAATGCCCTTACCCTAACTCAACCGATTTTCTGTCCTTTATGTTATGAGGAAAATAATTCTTATGAGGATCTCCAATATTCTTCACTAATGCCTTAGATTCAATTGACAATGTCTAGGAAGTATCAAATTTCCTACTAGACTCATTTGAATTCTAGTACCAATCACTTGTAGGGGGTTTAGGAGTTTTTCTTGATAGCTCCCCCTATGGCAGAGACCTAAAATTAATTGATTGAGGTATTACCAGAATTGGCTTCTATTGTGGATCCATTTCCTTCTACAGAGGGATTCTTCTTCAACCATTTCTTCTGCATTTTCTTCTTGATCTTATCAGTAGTGAATTTCCCCTTTCCTTTAACATCCGGTTGCATGTTTTGTTTTACTAGACCTCTTCTATTCCAATAGAATCTAGAAGTGTGACCAAACTTGTTGCAGCTATAGCACACAACACTTCTCTGTCCAGGCCAACTATTCCATTGACTTTGTCTTGATCTGCATTGGTTAGCAATATGTCCAAATCTATTGCATGCATAGAATTTGACATCTCTATGAAATTTATGCATCTCATTTTTGCATTCACTTGACTTATGACCATACTTATAGCAATTAAAACACTGACCTTAGAATGACAGTTTACTTGTGTTCACCCTACTTCTACACTGAGAAGCCATATGACCAAATTTGTTGCAAGCATAACAATAACCATTAAATCTTTGAGCATTAGGTTGCCTTACCATATTTCTTCTGGGTCCATTCATCTAATTTCCTTATCTAAATTTTCCTTGTCTAGAATTCCTTTGTCTAGAGCTCCTTTGTCTAGATCTGGAGCTTTCTCCTTCTTCATATCCAAGACCTTGTCGGTCACCATCAATCCTTTGTCCCTTGATTGGTTCATCAAGTTTTCTTGAGCTTGCTTTGAATTTCTCCTTATACTCATTTGCAGTAGCAAGTTCATCTCTGAGATCATCAAGATGCTTTCCAAGCTCCTCTTCATTATTCTTGGATTGCTCCAATTAATTATCTAATCGGTTGCATTGTTCTAAATTTTCTTTCAAATATTTTGCAAGATTTTATTTTTTCTTCTTCCTATCCTCAATCTCCTTGGTCATTCTCATCATGATAGATTCCATCTCACCCTTCAAGGTAGCATTCTCTTGGGAAAACTTTTCACATTCTTCTGTTTTCTCTTTCAAAGCCTGACTAAGTTGTTCATCTTCCATGGTTTTGTTATTCTATTTCAGTTGACCACATAATTCCTTTCTTTTTTCCCTTGATTCATTGATCTTGTCTTTCAATGACTGGATGAAATTTTCTGCATTCTCAAGATTTTCTTGCAGTTCTCGAATCTCAGATTTTGACTGGTCAAGATCATCCAAGGCCACCATAAGTTGATGTTGAAGACTGCTTGTATCCATTGAGAACACTTTCCAAGATCTCCCCAAGCTATTAGACTTCTTTTGAGGAACTAGCTCTGATACCAAATGTTGGAAACAAGCAACACTGAGAGGGGGGGTGAATCAATGTTTTGCAAAAATTAACTTTATCATTCTGACCTTTAATCCACTTAGAACATTTAATCAAAAGTAAGATGCAAAAATAGAAAAAAAGAAACCACACAACCATAACACAAGTATTTTTACGTGGAAACCCTATTAGGGGAAAAACCGTGGTGGATGGCCAATCCACAATAATTTATGAGTATACCCAAAAGAAATATTACAAAATAGGAATGCACTTGCATTTAGGATCATTGCCTAGAGCTCACTACAAAAGGATGGGCTCGTTGTCCTTACAATGGTTTGGAATAGATCCAAAAGAAAATGAACTGAATGGATAACATCTACTAATGATTGATTATAGTTCCAGTTAAGCTCTGATGATGAATTTCTATCCTTTTGACTGATATCAAACTTCTGCTCTACTCTGCTCAAGTTCGCACACAAAATCTTTATGTGCAACTGAAACTTCACATGATATCACTTAAATACTCCTTGGATGTTCACAACATACACCAATACACCTTTCTCATTTTTTAAAATGATGTAATCAATCATCTAAATATATATGCGACTAAGGATTTAATCACTACAAGCTGGCTCAAAAAAACTTAAGAATATTTGCAACTTGTCGACCCAAATCATGAATAATTTTGATGCGTATTCAAACAAGTCGACTATTCCATAGCTAGGACCCATAATTAAACATTTAAACATGAAAAAATCTTAGATTATTTCACTTAACACATCCACAAAGTGCCACATTCACTGAGTCGGCTATAACAAACAAATAGACAGAAAGTATCCTACCGGACCTCCAAACTTGTACTGCAACTAATGCAACACCAAAAAACTCAATAATAAGATAATCCACATCCTCATCAAGCAATTCCAAAGATCCACAATATAGAATGATGATCCAGTGAAGCTGACTGACTGGATACCCTGTTCTTCACGTATTCTGTTGGTAATACACAGTATTTCACTTTATCTGCCGGTATGACTAGATACTGAACTAGGGACCATGGGGATGACTTCAGTTGCAATCAATTACAACACTAGAAGCCATATGCCAACAATCATGTGGTGAATCCACACTCTGCACTAGGTCATTTGATGGTGACAACGGTGATGACATTATCACAGGAAGTGATTGCATTGGAATAGACATGTTGCATGTTTTTGTAATCCTTACCTTTTCCATTTTTGTTTCCTTTGCTATAATCTGGCATAGGGTTCTTGTATATCTTGAGATCTTGGTTGCCAACTGGTACCTCAATAGATATGTCTCCATTTTCAATAAGATCTTGAATGACATTTTTGAGCCTCATACAATTAGATGTTTTTTGTCCTTTGATTTTGTGAAAGTCATAAAGATATTTTTTGTACCAATGTGGTTTATCATGTGGTTCTTGGTAGTTTTCGAAATTGAGAAGCATTATTAAGTTTGACTCTACCAATTTCTTCATGATAGTTTCGATAGGTTCTGACAACTAGGTTATTTGGTTTTCGGATAGTTTTTCTTGTTAGGGGTTCATATTTGTTGTGTTTCGTTGTTATTGACCTAACTTTTTTGTGATGGTGTGGTTTGTTGTATGGTTGGTTGAGCATTAGCTATTTTATTGGCGTTTGGCCAAGGAGCACTTAGGACCACCTTAGCATCTACTATTCCATCATTCATCACATTCTTGTTCTTAGCCTAGACTCAAGGCTTGTCATTTGAGTTGGTTGATCTATGGTTGTCTTTGTGTGCTTAGTATTTCCCCATTAGATTAGAGCACACTTGATGTTAAGGGATCTAGGGAAAAGTTGGTCATAAGTGGTAATGCACTGCATTTTCAAGTGGAAGGATAAATCAGGATTGACATTCAGTATAATGATCCCCACTTGTTCATCAGGAATTGGCCACTTTCTCTCACTAGCCCTCTTCCTCCATTGCTATAGAAAATTGGAAAAATATTCTCCTTTGTTTTGTCTAAGGGTGTACAAATCTTCTAGGCTTACGTCCATGTCAAGATTAAAAGAGAAGTGATATATGAATTTATCAGTGATTTCTTGGAAGGTTTTGATACCTGGAGGAAATTGAGAAAACCAGTCAATGGTTGGGCTTGTCAAACTTCATGGAAAGAGGCACATTAATTAGGAATCATTGTAGGTGAGCTCCATACACATGACATTAAAATCTTTGACATGTTCCATAGGACTTCCTCTCCCTTTGTATTTATCAAATTTTGGGACCTCAAAACTAGGAGAGAAAGGTACCATTGCAATGTTTTGATCGAATGGATATGGACATAGGTTTTGTTGTGTATTGGGCTTCTTCATTTTTCCCATTCGGATATCCTGTATTTCTTGTGTTAATGCTTTAATTTGTGAGGCTACATTGTCTTGTGGGTTTGGTGGAGGAACATATGTTGTGTATTGTGGGATGGAAGATGGGCTGTACATGGGATTTTGATATGATGGGGTGTTTTATGGTGACAATGGTAGTGTAGGATATGATGAAGGTGATGGTGGTGGAGGCATATATGTTCCTAACATGTTCATATTGAAAATTTTATGTTGACGTTTATAGTAGAAACCTTCTTGCTGTTGTTGTTGTTATTGGGCATACTATTGAGCTAGTAAGGCTTGATGTTGTCGTTGGTCCACGAGGGCTGCTTGTTGGGCTTGTTGATGTTGTTGGGATTCTAAGGTTGTTTGGTGTGCTTGTTGTTATTGTTGAGCCACTAGGGCTTGTTGTTGGGCTTGATGTTGTTGTTGTATTGTTAAGGTTGCTTGTTGAGCTTCTTGTTGTTGTTGTGCTACTAAGGCTGCTTGTTGGGCTTGTTGTTGTTGTGCTGCTAAGGCTGCTTGTTGGGCTTGTTGTTGTTGTGATGCTAAGGCTGCTTGTTGGGCTTGCTATTGTTGTTTTTCTACTACTAGGGTTTCTTGATTTTGTTGTTGTGCTACTAGGGTTTCTTATTATTATTGTTGTTATTAGTCGGCTTGTTGATAAGCCTATTGTGCTTATTGTAAGGCTAAGGCATGTGCTTGCAATGTAGGATTGCTTGGTTGTTGGGACATCTATGATGGGTTTTGCGTGTTGATGTTTTGCGTGGGTTGTGGGTTGTTGATGAGAGGTTGGGGGTTCCCTTGGTTTTGTTGGTGTAATTAATTAATTAATTATTACACTAGCATAAGTTAACTTAGGTCATAAATCATTTAGTCCTAGGTTGCAATCATTTAATAAATGGGATAATATTCCCTTCCTTGTTTGGTGGGATAAGATTCCTTCTAGAAGATGAGTTCTCCTTCTAGAACTTATCTCAACATTTAATAATTATCTAGATAGGGTTCACATGTTGCCACATGTTGTTAGATCATGACACATGGCAACATCTCATGCATATTAGGTTTTAGCTCTTGCCTATATAATCAGGCATCTTGTACATTTGTAATCAATCAATATATCATATCAATATTGAATCTCCATTGTGCATGCCTAGTTGCAACACTTTTTGGGTGGTTGATTATCTTTCCTGGCTTAAAGGTCCTACATCGAAGTCTGTAGCTTCAAGGACTGTGCATCCATAATTCCAACATGGTATTAGAGCTTGTCCAGTGAAACGTCAACCCTCAATCAAGAAAGTTGGTGTGCGAGATTCTTGCAGGCTGAAGGTTTCCATTGCAGGCTACTTGTTTCCACCCGGGGACCAAGCTGATTTCTGAAGTAGATTGAGTCAGATCCGAGCTCGCCATTGTCTTCAAAAGGCCTCAAAACCCTAGGATCGCCTGCCCATTCATCAAAATTGGATACATCATCCCGGGAGCTTCAGAGGTATTTTTTAGGGTTTGCAAAATCAATCGTACTATCCGTACAATTTGCAGCAAAAAATCATCCCGGTCAGTTGTCCTCTGAGGCAAAAAAATTTTAGCAGCAGGCCACTTTTCATTTCAGAAAAATCAGGCTAATATTTTTTATTATTTGGCAAAAAATCTATTTTTCTATAGTTGCAGAAAAATAAATTCGTGCGACCTTCAATTTAATTTTCCGTCGGCATCAAATAATCCATCGGCATATCATATGGGTTTAATTTTATTTTTCATCGGCATTTTCCATAAAGGTTTTTTGATTTTTTAATTGCATATATGCAATATTAAAAAATCGACACATATTCTATCGGTCGGCATCCTTGGAAGTTTATTTTGCAGATTAAAAATTCTATTTATATCGGCCTTATTAAATTTTAAATTGCATAGTTTGCAATATTTAAAATTTAGTTTTTTGGCCCATGCGAATTTCAATCTGCAGACATTAAAATCTTCATCGGCTGCATTCAAGGGAGAGGTACCAGTTTGTCGGCACCCATTGTACTCCATCCGTTCTTGCCATCGGCCGCAGTGTGGCATTTATTTGTTTGCAGGGCCCGCCAACCGGCTTTTACATCCGGCCGTATCCACCGCCGGCTCTGTCAACTCCCACCGGCTACCGTAGTCTTTGCTCCGACCGGCCGTTACATCTCGCCGACTGCCTAGATATCCTTCCAGTGACTGTGATCCCCGCCCGCTGGTGTTTGTTCTCTTCACCGCCGACCGGCCAAGTCTACCATCACCGGCATTCTTTCCGACTGAGGGCCCCCGTCCATCTCTGAGCGGCGCCACCATCATCAGCGGCCCCGCCCAAACCGTTCTGCTCAGTTCTCCGCCCCATTGCCACCAGGGGTGGCATGTTTTTTTTTTCCATAGCCCGCGCCACGGTCACATGGGCGACCGTGTATTAGCGCCCGGGTGCTTATGTTTTGCACCTCGTTAGCCTGCAACTTGCCTCCTATAGGCATTTTTTTCGTTTGATCACAACTTTCACCCAGGATATCGAAATTTGGCAAACAATATACCGTCGGAAATGGAATTTCACATACTTTCTAGTGGTGACATTTGTTTTGTGAAATTTTTCTTGCAGAAATTTCTACATTCAACTGAAGTCAAAACCCTAATTTGGACATAAAGGCTCATAACTTCTCATCAAATTGTCGGATTTCAATGATTCCAGCGGCATTAGGAAGGTGATTCAGAGCTATTTTTCATTAGTCCAGCTCCTTGATCAGTTTCAGATCCAGGTACTCTTGCATGTGATTTTTTTTCAGTTCGGTGCATTTGATCAATAACCTGGCTATTCTGAAGCCTGGGAAAATATTTTTTGATCTGGTTAGCATCACTTCAGTTGTAAATCATATTTGGAAGTCTTTATTTGCTGTTGAAGGTCAGTGTCTTTGTATTCTTGTGAAGAAATTTCATTATGGGGCTTGCATATTTCTCTCCTTCTTTGGTTATGTTGCACAAGGGTAACTATCAGCAATGGCGAGATGGGATCTCATTCCCTTGATTTGTTGCATCATCTGTATGGTATAGTTCCTCATCCAAGTGAAGGTATTCATGAACTTGCTTGGAGTTGTAGCAGATACACTATTTTGGAGATCATTTCTATACAAGTTGATTCTGATGTTTTGAATGCTATTGATCATTGTGATTGTCCTCACATTCTTTGGACTAAGGTTTGGGAGATCTATGGAGATTCAGACACTCCACCATTCCCCGATGATCATGCTTCAAAATGTCATTCTTCAGATCCAGTTCCCCATGATCCTATTGTTGTACAGGAGGTTGATTGCCTTGATCTTTCCGAAGAGGTTGACAAGGTTCCTTTCGGTGCTTCTTCTTCATCAGAGACAGCTAGTATCCCTTCACATTCAATGATTCCTTGTCCAGATTCATTGATTGAGGCTTCCACTATCATCATCCATCAGGACACATTCAGTTTTTTAGACTTGACATCACATGATGGCTTTGTTTCAGGTATCACTGACTTGGCCACTTCTATAGGTTTGGAGAACATTCTTGAGGGGATATCACTCCTCTATTCAGATCACACTTTGGAGAGTTGTTTTGAGTCTCCTCATTTCTTTGTCTCAGCCTTGATTGGGAATCCAAAGACTATCTTGGAGGAACTTGGTTTCTCTTTAGAGATTTCTTATCCGAGACTTCTTCCCTGTTACTCCTTTTAGGATTTGCAGTTTCTTTAGCATCCACCATTGGATTTTCTTCAGACTTCCTTCAGTGGTTTTGAGGACACTTCATTCAGGGGGGGCTATCAAGTCTCCATCATATCCATTCTATCTTTGTCTTTGGCTATTGTTCAACATCATTTTCTGCATTGTCATGGTTTGTCACTCTCTTCATTGATTGTGGCCTCTTCTTCATCAGGCAAGGAGACATTTGAGCAGTGTTCAGAGACACCATCAATATACATCCTTCCTTCCTTCAATTCCTATCCGGAATGGGAAGCATCTTTGCACTTGCATTTGGTTTTGTTTCTTTCCAAAGGGAGACAAGTTGTTTGTCGACTTTGGATCTTGTTCTATCTTCAGACACTTACCTTTTTTGCAGGTGATATCATCTTCTGGGGGGGCTATATAGTTTATCTCTTTCCCTCCTGTGGGGGGACATTGATTGTATTGTATCCATGTGACGGATGGTGTCCTTGGGGGGTACTTGGGAGTCCTCCATCCTTCCCATCCTATCTCACATTTTTCTGCATTTTCATCTCCTTTTTGGAGAGGGGTTTTCTTCCCATTGGGTTTTCCCCTTTTCTCCAGTTGTGGGAGATTTTTTTGCATCTTCATGTACATGGGTACCTAACATGGCCTCGTAGCCAGGACCCATCATCATCATCTTGCATAATCATTGCATTTTCCTCCCTAAGTTACACTTATGGGGGAGTGTTGGTGTAATTAATTAATTAATTATTACACTAGCATAATTTAACTTAGGTCATAAATCATTTAGTCCTAGGTTGCAATCATTTAATAAATGGGATAATATTCCCTTCCTTGTTTGGTGGGATAAGATTCCTTCTAGAAGATGAGTTGTCCTTCTAGAACTTATCTCAACATTTAATAATTATCTAGATAGGGTTCACATGTTGTCACATGTTGTTAGATCATGACACATGGCAACATCTCATGCATATTAGGTTTTAGCTCTTGCCTATATAATCAGGCATCTTGTACAGTTGTAATCAATCAATATATCATATCAATATTGAATCTCCATTGTGCATGCCTAGTTGCAACACTTTCTGGGTGGTTGATTATCTTTCCTGGCTTAAAGGTCCTACATCAAAGTCTGCAGCTTCAAGGACTATGCATCCATAATTCCAATAGGTTTAACATTCCTTGTAAGATGGTGGATTGGGACGGAGGAATGTAAGCTTGAGGTCCCATTTGATTTTGTGTGATGAGAGGGACTGAGGGGAAATATGATGATGGTGTCGTTAGGTATTTCAATGGAAATGGCACATTAGGACCCTGAGTCCATTGATTGAAAGGGTTCCCTTGACTGATTTTTTGGGATTTCCTTGTGTTTGGGATGTGACAAGGTATTACCTTGGTTGATGGGATTCGTAACCAAGGTGTTGTTGTGATTTGGGTTGATGATGGATGGGATAGATATGTTTTGGACAACTAATGGGTTGGATGTATTAACAGGAGGATTGGATGAAGATGTTCCATGTTGTGTTGAAGGTTGATTTTGTGTAAGGGTATTAACTTGCTCTTTTGGGTCTATTTGTGACACTTAGTCCACACTACCTTGTGTGATGTTGGGCACATTTGTGATACTCGTTGGCATGAATGAAGATAGGTTCGCTCAATATGTTGAGGTTTTTGTGGATTCATGAAGTGTAAATGGTTTATGTTGATGTTGGGGATGTTCAAAAATGGGAGGAGCACCAAATTTTGGTGTCCAAGTGGTGTTTGAGAAGGATTGGTGTGTAGGGTACCCACAAGTCTGTTGCTTTCCAATGGAAGAGTGTGGCCAAAGTCCTTAGCAAGACTAGCTGCAAGACTAGGAGTTGGTGTGTGACTTAACCCTAGAGATGGAGTTGTTTGAATGGTGAATGAATTCAAGCCTTGTGTCAAGGGTTGCACAATAAAAGATGGAGAAATTGCAGCTATGTTTTCTAAGGCTTGATGTTCTTGTTTGTACTCCATGATTTCTTCCTTAGTAATTCCAAACAAGTTGTTTGTGATGTCTTCTATCTCATATGGTCTTGATGGAGTCAAGGGTTGTTGCGATGGGGTAACATGACTTCTTGGATCAAATTTTTGAGGATTGGGATCACTTGGGTGAATGTGAATTTTTCTTTTTCCATGATTCTCTTGTGTTGTGATCTTGTCTTTACCATAAATTGTGGGTCACCTATGGGAGAGTTAGTTGAGATTTGTAATGTTTAAACTCTCTAGTTGACTCAAATCTTGGTAAAAGGGATGGTCTAAGTCATTTTGGAGCAATGATGTGAATGGGATATGAATAGGTGAATGATATGGGGAGTCATCTTTGCAAACGCTTTGGGACAACACTTTTGACTATAGGTTTGTTGTCTGATGTTTGGATAAAGGATGTTTAATGAACTTGTGAATCTTTAAGGTAGACTTGTTACCTTCAAGATAAACTAGGCCACAAATGATAACTAACTTAACTAAGTGCATGGAAAAGGATTCATTTCACATAAAAATTAGTTAAGTTATGGTTTGGGTTAATAGATGTCTAAGTCCAAAGTGTTGGTGTGTTCAAAAGTTTGAAAAGTTTTATGAAGTGAAGGATGAAATATGATGAAGGATGGATGAAATGTTTGACCCAATGTTGACCTAGATTGAACCTTTGTTTTGCAAGACAAAGGTAGTGAGAAATATTCTATACCTCTAAAGTGATCAAACCCTATGAACTCAATGATTTAAATGAGAAGTGCTTTTGAAATGTGTAGATTTGGTTCGTCTATGAAAGCGTGTAGAAAATGTCTCCTTATTGTTCTGTCTTGGTTGCAGTGATTCCTTAAGATACATCTCCAAATATACTTTGCACTGTGATGTCTAAGTTTCAAATAGTAGAATGTAGACCTTCTCTTGGGGATTTTGATTTTGCAAGAGAAGCACAAGACTATGAAAAAGAGGATATTTATTGCCACGCAAGAAGTGGTAATATGGGCCTTCTAGCCACAATATCAGCATTTTCCTCTTATTTTTTTGAGATGTTTGTTGTGCTTATCCACTGGCTTGGTGTTTCCTTTGTTTCAAAAGTGAAGCTCCTTAAACTACTAATTATATATGTTTGTTCTCCTTCAATTAGTTCAAATTTTTGTTGTATGATAGAGGGCATAAGGTTTGGTTGTTCAACCAGAGTGATTGGATGCCAAATGGTCATGTGGGGTTCAATTTGTCAATTTATCTTGCTTAAATGAGTTTCTTTTTACCACAAACACTTGTCTTTCTTAAGTTTCAAACTAAATGTCTATGTCAAAAACATCATTCATTTCACAAAGTCCATTTTGTGAAAAGGATGAAGTTAGGGGTATAGTTACCTATGTTGACTTTGGAAAGTATGGATTGATATGTAAGCCAAAATATTTAGAGGTCTCTAAGAATAGAATCCTTAGGAAAAGCATCAATATCAAGGCTTTTTTCAAAGGGTATCCATACTTAGACCAAAGGGTTTGAAATTTTGAGAAAGATCATTAATGTTTGTTTGAAATGTTTTGGAACCAAGAAAAGTATTAAACTAACTCACAAGCATGAACAATCCTGGTTTAGGTGTGTATTTCTTAGTAGGCTTACCATCATTCCCTAAGAGATGATTTATCTTTGAAGATGGAATGGACAAATAGGCTATGTCAAGGAAATGTATCATCTTGACACACCAAGAAAAGGAGTCCCTTCCCCATTTTCTTTATTTCCTCAACCAAAAATCGAACATGGAAGTAACTTATGGGAGTGTCATGCCTCCCATGCACTACTTCAAAATACACTTCGAAGGAAATGGTAAGCCACTACTAACAAGGTTCTTCATCTAGACTTTCAGGATAAACTAGTGCTATACATGTGGCAATTCACTCAATTAAGAGGCCTCCCATCCCTTAGAAATATCTAATGGTTTTAACACATCACAAGGATACTAAAGGATACATTCGCCAGAATAGGATAGAAACAATATCTAGCTAATGACTTTAGTCACAACCAATTATTTATATAGCAGACCGAAATGAAAGCATCGCTTGGGTCATTCCCTCTCACAAGTTGGGAGGCAAGCCCTCTAAAGGTAACACATGTTTGAAGCTTAAAATAATTTTCACCACCCAATATTGCCAAAAGGTGCAAGGGGAGAGGATAGGCACTTCCAAGAAGAAAAGGTATAATTGTGTGTTTCTCTTCACCCAAGATCACACGAGGCATAAGGGGAGAGGATATGCACACCAAGCATACTCAAGAAAATCAGACAGATGTTAATTTTAACCTTGAAAAGCATAATGAATTCATTTTAAGCACCAAATGAAGTGTTTTAGACTGTTCAATTTTAAGCCAACATCACAAAATGAGGATATGAGGGTTCAATTTTAACCAATTTGAATGTTAATTTTAAACCCAAAGAAAATATAGTTGGTCCTAAAATGTGAAATAAAGCATCATAAATGGGTTATAATTGCCCCATAAGTGTAAAAACACTTGTTAAAATTATATAATCAAATGATGATATGCTCCTTCACTTCAAATTTTATTGTCAAAACCTACAAAACCAGTTAGTGTAAAAACAAAAATGAGAAGTTAGTGACATGTTAGCAATCAAATGGAACCAAAAAATTAAAACACATGTCAAAATTCAAGTTCAGTTTTGTTTACCAATAAATAGCAACACTGAAATCAATTGCATCATTGTATTTTCATCAAATGTGTCACTATATCGAATGTGTGTCGTTGTATTGAAAAAATGAATGTGTCACTCTACAATAAACAATGACATCAATAGCATCACCAAATCAAAAGCATTGCTAAAATAAAATTCATGTTGTGATAAAAATAAAGTCTCTTGTTTCTATTTGAAGGTGTGGCAATGAAATTTAATTCTGCATCACTAATCAATAATGCATCACTGAATTTGAACCGAAATGTGTCGTTGTATAGCGACACATCTAAGATGTGTTGATGAATCTTCAATAGCATCGTTGAATTTGAAAACACAAGTAAAACAAAAATATAAAGAGAAATTTTCCAGATTGATTAGTTCATTCCCTCCTTCTAGCGCTAAAATGTGATCGATGACATAGTATGGGTTAACTACACTTGATCCACATGGATTCAAAGCATACTTAAGCCACTAAGCATCAATACAATTATATCATTCAATGTAAACAAAGACAAAGTAGCCATTAAAACTATCATTCTAAATCATGAAAGCTTGATAAACATCTACTCTAAGAAATTGAAACTTATTCTATTGGGAGAGTGGTGTCACGTTGATGTGGAATGGTGACCCTTTCCCAATCCCTTGGATAATGAGCTTGTTTCAATTAGTTTTATTGAAGAAAATTGATGAAACTAATGAAATATGTGTGGTAAAACATGATGAAATATATTTTAACATTATAAATGCTATGATGATCAATGTAATTGTATGCAAAGCTATTCTAAATGTATGCAAGATTCGAAAGATTAAAACCCTAATTTCAAAATATATTAAATGGATGCAACTAAGTTACCATGGAAGCCATTAATGAATTCTCTAAACTAATAATGAATGTAAAATAACCTAAAATTCTTTTAAAACATAAAATGTGAGTGCAAATGGATGTGATTTTCAATAGCATAATTTTTCTCTAGAAAGGTGGATCCATATTCAATAGATGCAAGTTCTATTTATAGAATAGGAAAAATGAAACTGATGGTCAAGATTGAAAGAATCAATCAATGGTCAGGATGGAAGGAAGATAGAGGCATGGATCATGGATTCCCATCAAGGATTGAGGATGCAAGATAATATTTAATCAAGGGCTCACAATCATCCAAATAAACACACTTTCATCAACAAGGTGTATAGATTATGGTGTTGAGTAGTAGTCTGAGTGACAGGTTGAGTGGGAGTTCATGTTTGAAATACGAGGAGGGTTCTAAGGAGGATGAAGATGCGAATTCAAAAGCTTATGGGAGTTGGTCGGAAGTAGCTCTCGTGGGGCTGATGAGGATCTTTGTGCTTATGGTTTTGGATGGTTTTTTTTCCCTTTTATGTGGCCTGGGTCCTTTCTTCTATTTGTTTCTCCTTCCTAGAGTTGTTCTTGTAGATTGTGGAATCTTTTTGCTTCTTTCACCAACTAAATCCATGTTCCCTTTGTGGATTTTTTTTTTGATATTGTTATATCTGGTGTGGGTTTTATTCTTCTTAGCTTATCTATTTTGACCACAGAGGCTCTAAAGTGTGCAATGCTTTTTTCCTTATGGAGGTCTAGTGTTTTTGTTGTGGCATGCTCATAAATGGTGGAGGAGGCTCTTTAGTGGACTATTGTTGATGTTGTGCTCTTTTCTCAAGTCTTTGTTTGCTCCTCCATTTTTTGAAAGTTGTTGCTCTCTAGTGGGCTTTGGAGCATCCATGAACTTGTTCCAGTTGCTCAACTTGTGTGGGGATGTTTTGTGGTTGTTGTGTCACCTAGTTTTGTTGTTGGGGGTTGCTCTACCTTCAGGAGCTAGCCTTTGATCTTCGTGCCTCTATTATTGGCTTCAAGAGTTTCTTGTTCTAGGTTGCTTTCTCATGTTTATGTGTTCTGGGTGAGCATCTTATTATGCTTCTTGTTCATTATCCTGTTGGTTTTTTGGGTGCCCTTCTATCTTGGGAAGTTGTCTTTAGTTAAGGGGCTTATTCATTCTTTGATGGTAGCCAATATGTTTCTTTCTTATTTGAAGGGTGGTGTGATAGCTTTTGGTTTTGGCCCTTTCCTATTGTGGAGGTTGTTCCCTTTGTATTTCTTGAAAACCCTAGGTCTTGGTTGGTTGGGTATGGATTGTGTCCATATTTGTGTTTGTTTGCAGCTAGCTAGGGTGGATTTAGTGTTTTATCTTCTAATCCCGGTGTTTGTTTGGCTTATAGGGGTGAATTTTTCCCTCTTTTGTTTCTTGGATACCCTGGGTCTTGGTTGGTTGGGTATGGATTGTGTCCATGTTTATGTTTGTGTGTAGCTGGTTGGGGTGGACTTAGTGTTTTATCTTCTGACCCTGGTGTTTGTTTGGCTTATGGGGGTGAAGTTTTCCCTCTTTTGTGATCTTTCCTCCTTCTCCTATTTTGTTTTCATAGAAAAGGTATCTTCTCTAGAGGTGGAGATATGTTTTGTTGGAGAGGAGATCTTTTGGTGCTTTTGCGTGTTGGATGGTATTTTTTTTTCCTCTTCATGTTGGTACCAAATTCTCATGATGCTAAGGGATGGTGGGATTCCCCTTTCTATTGAAGTTTTTTTCCATTGGTTTCCTCAACCGATGTCTTCTATGGAGGTGGATATTTCTTGTTTAAAGGTGGAGACCTCTCCTATTGAGCTGGAGATGGAGGTTTTCTAGTTGATGGGAAAATATTCCCTCTTATGTTGGTTCCTATTGAGGTGGGGCTTGTGTGATCAAGAGAGAGGCGACTTCAATGGTAAGGGTTCTTGTATCATCTTCTATGATAGAGGGGAGCCCTCTCCTTTTGAGGTGGAGATTGGGTTGGCTATTCGGACGGGGTGGTGTTGCAGGATTGCTAAAGCTTCATAGTGTGCTATTAGTTTGTTGTAGTCTGGCTATGACAAGGTGATTGTTTCCTAGTTGATTCAGGTGGTTATTATTACTTGTTAGGGTTTTTGGTCCTTGTTAAAACCTATTTGTATTGGGTTTTAGGTTCCCTGCAAAACCTATTTGTCTGCACCCCAAGTTGTCTTGCTTATCCCTAATCGATGCTACTATTTTGCTACTGTTGATTCGCTTATTTCTCTCTATTTTCAGCTTACTATCTTTGGATTGGGTTTTGGATCCCATCAAAACCATTTGTATTGGGTTTTGCGGCCCCACCAAAACTTTTTTTTCCCATAATAAAAAAAACACACTTTCAAAACTTGCACAAGAAGTTTGTTGAAAGTTTGTTATAAGGAAGAATATTCCTTTTTCAAATGAGTGAAGAAGGAAAGAATATTACATGAGAATATTTCCTTTTTAGAGGAATGTGAAAAGGAGAAATATTCTCAAGGAATATTCCCTTACAAGTGGGAGAGTGAGATTTAATTAATAATTTGATAATTAAATAAAGTTTCAATTATGCAAATTAGGGGAATTATATGATATTCATTAAATAAATGATTTAATGAAAAAGGGGGATGTGATGATATTTAATCAAATAGCTTAGGGATTAAATTTGATAATTGGATTTTTCCAATTTAACAAGACGAAAGGTTAGCATGAAAGGGGTAGGAATTAACCTAATTAGATTAATCAGGTTAATAGATAAAAATGACATGATTAAATAAAATAGCTAAGCTAATTTAATCAATTAAGCAAAAAGAGGATGGATTTTAGGATGAAACATTGTTAGTATATTAGATTCAAGTGCATATCATTCAAGACATTTTTGAGTGTCAACAATGGTTAAAGCATTTAAATGCTAAGTTATATAAATAAAAGTAGCGCCATATAAAAGTGCATTGTTTCTTATGCCAACCAATGCGTAAGTAAGCTGCCAAAGACAAAGTCAATGCAAAGGAAAAACAAATGCATATCTACACACAAGAACTTAGACCTGGTCATTGCAAACATAAGCCAAAAGAATAAGGCACGTAGGAAATAATGTGGCACCAACATGTGAAAAGCATGAATCAATTAGAAATCTGATTTGCAATATGAATTCCAAATTATGAAACATTATGAAATATAGGAAATGGTCAAGTATGCAGCTGGCCAAGTAAGTCAACATGTAGAAGACAATTACCTTGCATTTTTTATTATCTTGCTATTTAGTTGATAAGTGTGACTCATTCACTAAAGTTGTGTATGTGTTTACTGTGCATCAATTTTAGCTGTCGCCTTTTTCTTAACCTTGATGAGTCAAATTATTTGAGCTAAGAAGTGTCATTCTTGATACCCTGTTTCTAGCCTTTAGCTGCTAATATTTGTGTATAAATTTAGGAGTTATCTACCTCAATAGGGATGCATATGTGCATTCTTACTATGATTTTCTAAGTTATTATATTCTAATTTCCTAAGTTGTGAGAGTTTTTGAGAGAATTGAGAGGGATTCATTGGTAAAGTGGGAGAGAGTTATTTGGGAGTTGCTTACAAATTTGGGAAGGTTGTACGTTTGGAAACCAAATCGATCAATCGGAGCATTGCACAAACAAGCATTTTGATTCCTATTCTTTCATACTTTGTTTTATGTATTTGAGAATATTGTGTGACATTGTTTGTTTTGTTTGGGAAGCTAGTTATATTCCTTATTAGGGAAAGATTGTTCTATGCTTTTGTGAAAGTAAAAGGAAGCTTGTTGTACTTAGTATAAAGATCTATATTGCTTTAAGTGTTTGTACATATTCCATAATAAGAAATGGGTGGATATAGTGGGAATAAATACTATATTAGGGATATAAATTACATAGATAATTTTTAAACTAGTTGAGTCTTAGAGTTACTATGGTTTAATTAGTACATGTGTTAGATAAACATAGAGGTAATAGGTTATTCCTGGCATTAGGCTAATCCATTGAAAGGGATAGAATATGCATAGGTTATGAATGGTCAAATAAAAATAGAGCTAGGAAGGTGAGTGAGCATGTGACGTCCACTCCATAATTTTGGGTGATGAATACTTTGTCCAAAGTAGTGTAAGTTGCCACTATTTACACTGTCAATTCACTGTGTTCCAAATTTATGTACTAGATAGGGATTATCATATGTCTAGGTTGTAGCCATTGTATGACAAATCTAGAAATGTTTAGGGCACACCACTAAGCTCAAAAAGGTCATGTTATTATGAGGTTACCAAACCAATCTCTTCATTGAAGGGTAGGGCCATCTATTAGTTTGATAGATGTGCAGGGGACCACAGTTAGTCCAAGGTTGGTAGAAAAGTGTTTGAGTGATGCTTCTCCTCATCAATTTGTGACCAAGATTTGAAGGGGGATTACCTAGACCATTTGTATATCTATTTCCAATAAGCTCAATGGAACCTTGTATGTGTATTTTGTATCCATTTCTATGGAAATATTGTAAAGGGGAAATGTTATCATGAATTATTTACTATGTTATGAATACTTCATCCAAAGTAGTGTAAGTTTCCATTGTTTACACTGTCAGTTCACTATATTCCAAATTTATGTACCAGATAGGGATTGTCACATGTGTAGGTTGTAGCCATTATATGATAGATCTAGAAATATTTAGGGAACACCACTAAGATTAGAAAAGGTCATGTTATTATGAGGTTACCAAACCAATCTCTTCGTTGAAGGGTAATTCCATCTATCAGTTTGATAGATGTACAAGGGACCATAGTTAGTCCAAGGTTGGTAGAAAATCGCTTGAGAGATGCTTCTCCTCATTAGTTGGCTACCAAGATTTGAAGGGAGATTACATGGACCATTCATACATCTATGGATAGTAAGCTCAATGGATATTTGTATGTTTATTTGATGCAGGGACATCTAGAAGTGTTTAGAAAATTGAGGCAGTTGACAGTGAAGTTGCAAAGTACCAGATTATTGCATTTGGTTTCCAGCTCAGTATATTGTTGATCAGAGGTTGTGGATTAAAGGGTTTGTTTTCAAGTAGATCTAGTGTTTCCATGTTAATTTTTAGAGGTCCGCATGAAGATTTGATCGAGTTATGAATATCTAAGTTCTAACAGTTTTTCAGTCATTCTAGTTGGTGAACCTGAAAGAAGATGATGTGATTCTGGTAATTGGAGTTGTTGTGGATTTTTCTGTGGTGATTCATGATGCTCGTGGATGTTTCTAGATTGTTTTTTGTTGGTCCAAATTGATTGTTGTGCTCATGATTGGTGATTTTCTTTTGTGAGGTCATTTTCTCTTGTTCTTGGCCGATAGAGTGTTTGTAGCGTGTTGTGGATCTTCGAGGAATAAGTTTTGAAGGTGTTTTGTGTTCAAGGATGTTGTTTTGGGCCCTTTCTTTGTTGTGGCCAACATTTGTTGGTTCGAATTGTAAAAATTTTATTGTTTGAGGCCGACCTATTTGAGTTTTCACTTTATCCTGCTAGCCATTGTATTTAGGCCGACATGTTAAGGGTTAGATGATTTTCGGATGATATAAATAGAAGAGAGAGGATTTGTTATACAAGATAGAGAAGGGAGATGGATCAATAAGGTGCTCAATAGTGTGACGTATGAAGCACGGTGATGAATTATTTTGATCTGGAAGGATCTCAAAGTAGGAGTGTGGAGCAGAGCTGAAGGAGTTGTTGAAGATTGTTATCATTTGAGTTATTTGTAATCCTTGGGCTACAGCCTAGAATCTGTTAAGCCTTAGAGGCATATGTAATGTGTTTTGAGATTATAATATAAAGAGGAATGAGCTTTGAAGGTTGGGTTTTTCCCTATTAGGTTTTTCCCAGGATAAATCTTGTGTTCGGTGTTCATAAATATCTAATATTTCTTTCTGTGAATTAGCTATTAATTATTGTTGCATATCTGTTGTGATCATGGAGTTAGTAACTTAGGCTGCAAGGCTGGACAGTCCTTAATTGGTGCCTCCTACCTTGACTGCATTAAATGGTATCAGAGCTATTTTCGAGTCTTTTAGCTAGTTGTGAATCTGTTGGGAAGAAGACGGTGTTCAAAGAAGTGTGAAACCCTAGAAGTAATAAGTGTCGTCATAGAAGAAAGATCAAGGCAATAAATATTTGGGTAAGCATTTGAATTTGGTTGTTTATCTGATTTGTTTCAATGGGGAAGATTGGGAAGAGGATGAAGGAAAATGAAACCCTAATATGTGAAAGGGATACTTTAGAGGAAGAATTGTGCGAAATCAAGAAGTGTAATTCAGAATTGATGAAGAGGATGAAAGAACTAGGAGGAGACAAGTATGATTCCCTTGAAGAAGAACTAAAAAATGTTAGAAGGATAAATGAAGAATTGGAAGCAGAGCTGGAAATGTTTGAGGATCTTGAAAAGGAATTTGCAGAAGGATTCAAGTTGTTTGTAAAAGTGGAAAAGAGGAACAGAGATCTAGAGGAAAGTTTGAAGGAGCTGAACAAGGAGAATGGTTTGTAGAAGAAGGAAATATTTGGCTTGAAGGAACATGTTAATCAATTGGATCAATCACTTACAGCATGCCAGAAGGAGAATGAGAATTTGAGATCTAAGCCTGAATTTTGTGATGTTTCTTGTGATACTAATGACTTGTGGGATGTTGCAAAATTTTGTTTGGATGGTGAAGTTGAAGGTAACAATGTAATGATACCTACAATTTTTGGTGATGGTATTGGTTTCAAAATCATGCAGAGAATGGGATATGAAGGAAACTAATTGGGAAAGCATCAACAAGGAATTACAAAACCTATTGAGCTGATAATAAGATCAAGAAGTGAAGGCCTTGGATATGACAAAGGTAAGAATGTTATTGCAAGTTTGAATCAAAGAAGAAAAATTATGTATTGTTCACATTGTAATAGGCATGGACATGAAAAGAAATTGTGTTGGGATCTATATCCTTGTAAGTTATGTGCATTAGGAAATCATTCTGAAAAGATGTGTTGGGATAAAATGAGAAGGAGAAATCCTATGACAAATTGTAAATAGATGAATTATGGATGGATTGATGGAGCAAAGTGGAAACATGTTACTTGTATGTTTAGAAGATTGTACAGATGGAAGAACTCATATGTTGGAGAAAATGAGGGGTAAAGATGCAAAGAAAGAAGACCTTATGCAAAGCATAGAGGGAGAGGTGACAGGAGTCCTAATGTTTATCACGATGAAGGGTACCAGAGGAGTGAAAGAGGATTTGCTAGAAGAGGAACCTATTTTCAAGTTTGGAGGAAGAAAGAATCAAGCATTGAGTGTCAGCAAGAACCTAATACCAGAGTAGCTAATGAAAGATAAGTAGTAAAGGATGCAGAGATAGTTTGTGCAGGTGAAGAAGAGCCTGTTGATACATAATTAGTTTATGCAAGGGGAACCTTTGTAGGTATCATATTTCATAGAACCGGAAGAAGGTGAAGCACTGATCTTAAGGAGAAATTTTATGTACTAGAGAAAAGTAAATGTGAATGAAGGAATAGAAATGAACCATTTATTTTTGGTTCTTAGGGCTTCTCTAACTCTTATAGGGTTTTTCCCCTAAAAGGAGAGAAGTAGGCCAAAAATGCTAATGGTTCATTCAATTTAATGTTATGTGCTATGTTTTCTAACCTAAATAAAGCTAACTAAATGCAATTGACTGATCTAAATGAGTGAAAAAGAACACAAAAGTGTAATTAAAGCTATGTTTGAAAACACACGGTGATATCCAAACAACTAAGTAAATGAAGAAATTATGCATAACAGAAAGGAAAGGGATGAATCTAAGTGTACCTAGATGAAATGTGATGATTCTGGAGTGTTTTGGATGCTAATGGAAATTACTGTAGGATGGTGAATTAGTCCTCCTCCTGGTGAAAAACTGTCAAAAGCAAGTTTCTATCTGTCAGGATCTGAAATCTGACAAAATTCAGATTTTCAGTCCTAAGGTAGGACTCATTCACCATAGGTGGTGAATCATTCCTCTCCCAAATTTCTAAAAAATCAAGAGACAACTCTACAACACCAGATCTGGAAAATTTTGCTTATCGGGTTGTCGAAGTCAATTCTACAAAAAATTGCCAGAAAACCTTCTCCAAGATTGAAATAGACTTAGGTTGACTTGAAGCACCTAGTTGACTTATAAACCAATCTCCAACACCAAAAATCTTGTCAAATCTGCATACCTAGGTCTGCAAACAAACATGCAATAGGAAAAAATGGTTTAAGGTTAGTGAATAGGGGTTTTCCTTGGTCAAACCCCATTTTGGTAATCAAACCTTTAATAAAATAATGAAATGCAAAGGAATGATAAACTAACAACATGCAATTTCTATTAATTTACCAAACCCTTGATGATCCAATTCTGAAGTAATGTCAATAGCTGCTTCAAAGTTCCTGAATAGTGCTTTAAAGGATGTTGTAAAATGCTTGAATACTTGAGTGAATAGGTGGATAAGTGAACTTGATGAATGGGGATTGTAGGAGATGAAAATCACTTATTTATACACACTTGTGTCTTAGTTACCCATTCATACCTCATCACAAGCCGACATCCAGTGTTTTTGAATAAAATCCCAAAAGGAAATTTAAAAATATTTTGAATTTGGGGCCAAGGGGGACTCATTCGCCACCCATGGTGAATGGGTCCCACCTAGGACCTAAGAACAAGTCTCGGGAAATATGTTGTATTTAATGTTGTTTGTCGAGATAATACTCAAAAATACACTTAATTAAGCATATGAGAGCATAAAGGGGTCAAATAAAGCATGAGAAAGGGATAAATAGTGAAGATGTGCCTAGAAAAGAATGAAAGCTTCTTACAAGACTTTACAACACTTCAAAATAGGGCTTGTTGATGAATAAAAAGATGATTTTTAGGTGAATTGTAATTAATAGTCTAGAAGAATGTAGAAATGTCTTATAACACTTCACAACACCTTCACAAGACATCGTTCTTTGAGTTTTAGTACCTAAATAAGAATGTTCAAGCCATGTTACAACATAAAATTAGAGCAACATAGTTCCAACACCATGAAACAAGACCTAAAAGGCCATGAAAATGACAAGGGGCCATTTTTCTACAGCACATTTAGCCCCCACTTTAGTGAGAGGATGAACTTGCTTCAAACTCACACTAAAGTAGCCATGAACATTGAGAGGAGGGTTCAAATGCACTTATGTTATCAAGATAAAATGCAATAGTCAAGAGGGATGATCAAGCCCCCAAGATAAAGATCCCATGGAAAACTAGACATAAGAACAAAGGAACACACAAGTGTTGAGATGAATTGGATGAAGAAGAGAATGTGTACTCACTCTAGGGCAACAGAACACATGACGGTCCGCCAGGTGAGAAGGCCCAAATGTACTCACTCTGGGGCCATAGAACTAGTTGTCTGTGAGGTGAGAAAGCCCAAAAGGTAAGATACATATGCTAGTTGGTATGCACTAGCAAACACAAAAGTGGCTATGGGTAAAACTCATGCCGCTAGGTGGGCTTCCCGCTCAACCATGCCAAAGTTATACCCATTGATAACTTTAACAAAGTGCCACAAGGAAACAAACGCTATGAACAAAAAGACAAAGTACCATGGTCATGCAAGTTGCGTTATGCAAGGTGGAAAAAATGTAAAGGAAGTTCAAAGGAGTCTTGTTCAGTTCATGCAAGGTTAGTCACTTAAGGAACATTGTGTCTAATGTCTCCAAGAGAGGACCAATCAAATAATAGTATATTCACAACTTAGGGGATGCAGTGTGTCACATCAGGCCACTAAGAGGAATGTAATATGCTAAGAAAGATCACACTTATGAAGGAAATTGTACCCAATGTCATCCATAAAGTGATGAAAACATCATGTAAATGACAAAGCTGCACTAGGAACCATGAATGAAAATGAAATAATGGTAATGTATTCCCCCCACTTTAAAGGAATCGCTACACATCATTCTGTGACCAATTACTTTAAAGTAGAGAAGAAAAGAAAAAGAAAAAAGAAAACAAGACATGAAAGCTAACTTGGAAAGCCCTATGCCAAGTCATATGTTTCGAAGTGAGGCTATGTCATGTCAAGGAAAAATGAAAAACAAAGAAAGGGAGTTTCCTCCTAGAAAAGAGCGCACCAAACACATAAGGGATCTATGGATTTGGGGTCAGCATGTATGTTGCTTCAATGTGTTTATGAAAGAGCTCGAAACTATCATCATTCCCCAAAGCACATAGAACTAGAAGAATGACACAAAGAGAGCGAAAACAAAGGAAAATGAAAGTCTGTTTTGGGTCAACATGGAAGAGACATTGCGGTCTTGATGCTTTGCATCATCCCCAAAAGGAAAACACAAGAGAAAAGAATGAAAACAAAAGGACGAAAGAAAATGAAAAAGCTTTTGGGTCAACATGAAGGAGACATTTTGGTCTCAATGCTTTGCATCATACCCAAAAGGAGAACACAAAACAAAAGGAAAAAAAGACAAAGACCATTTGGGTCAACATGGAAGATACATAGGGCGTCTCTACACTTTGCGTCATCCCCAAAAGGAAAACACAAAACAAAAGGCGAAAAAGACAATGTATGACATATAGAAGAAGAGAGATACAAATAGAAGTGTATGAAGAGAGGAAATATCAAACACACGATATGGGGAAACACAATACTCACATGAAAAGAAAAACAAAAAGAAACAAGTAATGATAATGCAAGTCAACCAATAACTAAGTTATTGGTTTCTCAATCTTAAATGGATAAGCGGAAAAGGAATAATAGAGTTAAGAGGCAAAGACAAATGCATTACAAGGACAAGACTAACAACTTCTTGCCCTCCACAAAGTGTAAAGACAAGAATGAGCTGAGGTGAGTGATGGGAATGGATCATTCAATAGTGAGAATAGGGAATTCTACAACTATGGCATGATGAGGGGATTATAGTGTTATAAGGTATGACGGGGAAGCAATCGGTCTTAGTGAAGTGATACTTATCTAGTATGTCCTTCAATGTTTGACATTCTTCAATACGATGTCCAAGGATGTGATGATATTTTCAAAATGGTATGTTAGAGTCTTTCGGAGGAATAACCAACCTATTCATAGGTGGTAAAAGTATAATACCTTTGTTTAAGAGTAGTTGAAGTCTCTGTTCACATTTAGGTGGAGGATGTATGGGAAACTTAATCTTTTTGAGTTTGTAAGGAATTTTTCACTTGCTAGATTCACCTTGTTCATGAATAGGAGGAAGAGGACCCATAGGGATCCTAACATCCTTGTCATTAGAAGGAGATAATGGTTGCTCATGTGGAAGGAGAATGTTTAAGTTAGGAGCATTCAAGATCACTATTCTAGCATCCCAAAGTCTTCTAGGTTGAAGAGGATGTCTATCAGGATGAGAAGGATCTTGATATCCTAGTCCTATTGTGTGTGCTTCGGTTGATTGTTGTTCAAGAAGTTGATGGATTTCATGTTCATGTTTTGTGTCACAACCTTGTTTACTTAAGATGGTGAATCCTTTACCATATGTTGTTTCAAGGTTGATAGGAGTGTTGGTGACTTTGTGATCATAAAAGGGTTGTGAATTTGAGTGGTTTGAGGGACTAGGTCCACTTGAGGGAGGAACCATAGGTCCTATAGTGAATTTAGGATGTAAGAATGCAAATTGATCAGGAGGTGCAATAGTTGGAAGGTCTTGTGACCGTATGGAGGGATAAAAGACTACATTTCCTTCTAGGTTATCAAGGTAATCAATGTAGAACTTGTTCATGCTAGCATCATCTTCTCCAATGATTTCTACTTCACATGGAGGGCAATCATGAGGAGTTAAAGGAGCATGAGCTTGTTCAAGGTTATTAGGGTCATAGCCAAAGGCACAATTGGACATGTCTACCAATGACTTTAATGAATTCCAAAACTTATTGAAAAAGAATTTCATGATGCAAATAAACTAAAATGCAATAAATGATGAAAAATAGAGAATCTGTAAATGAAAATAGAATGCAAGAACAGGAAACTATAATGCAGAAAAATGCCAAAAAGATTACAAAAATGTTGTTTAAAAAGTGCAGAAGGACTGATTCGCCCTTGGTGGCGAATGAGTCCCAGTATGCAATTTTTTTTTATTTTTCAGAAGTTTTAAAATCATTTTAATGTTCTACAGAATACAAACAATGATGCAGAATGTAGAATTTATGTTTTTTCAATGAGATGCAATTCAAAAATGAAATCTAAATGAAGCTTTCACTAATACAAGATAAAATGTTCTAGAATGCAAAAACAAAACAATGTACTAATTGAATGTTAATTCACATGCAAACTAGGATGCAATATGAAATCATAAATGGAAATTGCTCAAAATTCAGGTTCACCAAAATGAACCATTGATTTTTGGTTCCTAGGGCTTCTCTAACTCTTTTAGGGTTTTTCACCTAAAAGGAGAGAAGTAGGCCAAAAATGATAATGGATCATTCAATTTAATGTTATGTGTTATGTTGTCTAACCTAAATGAAGCTAACTAAATGCAATTGGCTGATCTAAATGAATGAAAATGAATGAAAAATTGCAATTAAAGCTATGTTTGAAAACACACTATGATATGAAAACAACTAAGTAAATGAAGAAATTATCCAGAACAGAAAGGGAAGGGATGAATCTAAGTGCACCTAGATGAAATGGGATGATTTTGGAGTGTTTTGGATGCTAATAGAAATTACTAATTTTTCACAGTGGGACTCATTCGCCCAGGGTGGCAAATTAGTCCTCCTGGTGAAAAACTATTGGAAGCAAGTTTCTATCTATTGGGATCCAGAATTTGAAAAAATTAGATTTTCAATCCTAAGGTGGGACTCATTCAATACAGGTGGTGAATCATTCATCTCCCAAATTTATGAAAAATCAGGAGACAACTCTGCAACACCAGATTTGGAAAATTTTGTTTGTCGAGTTGTCGAAGTCAATTCTACAGAAAACGGACAGAAAACCTTCTCCAAGCTTGAAATAGACTTAGGTTGACTTGAAGCACCTAGTTGACTTATAAACCAATCTTCAACACCAAAAGGCTTGTCAAATCTATATACCTAGGTTTGCAAACAAACATGCAATAGGGAAAAATGGTTTAAGGTTAGTGAATAGGGGCTTTCCTTGGTCAAACCGCATTTTGGTAATCAAACCTTTAATAAAACAATGAAATGCAAAGGAATGATAAACTAACAACATGCAATTGCTATTAACTTACCAAACCATTGATGATGCAATTCTGAAGTAATGTCAATGGTTGCTTTAATGTGCTTGAAAGGATGTTGTAAAATGCTTAAATACTTAGTGAATAGGTGGATAAATGAACTTGATGAATGGGGATTGTAGGAGATGAAAATCACTTATTTTATACACACTTGTGCCTTAGTTACCCATTCATATCTCATCACAGGCCGACATCCAGTTTTTTGGAATGAAATCCTAAAAGGAAATTTAAAAATATTTTGAATTTGGGGCCAAGGGGGACTCATTCGCCACCCATGGCAAATGGGTCCCACCTAGGACCTAAAAAAAAGTGTTGGGAACTATGTTGTATTTAATGTTGTTTGTCGGGATAATACTCAAAAATACACTTAATTAAGCATATGAGAGCATAAAGGGGTCAAATAAAGCATGAGAAAGGGATAAATAGTAAAGATGTGCCTAGAAAAGCATGAAATCTTGTTACAAGACTTTACAACACTTCAAAATAGGGCTTGTTGATAAATAAAAAGATGATTTTTAGGTGAATTGTAATTAATAGAGCTAGAAGAATGTAGAAATGTCTCAAAATACTTCACAACACCTTCAAAAGACGTCATTCTTTGAGTTTTAGTACCTAAATAAGCATGTTCAAGCTATGTTACAACATAAAATCAGAGCAACATAGTTCCAACACCATGAAACAAAACCTAGAAGACCATGAAAATGAAAAGGGAAATTTTTCTATGGCACAAGAAACAAACAATGATCTTGAGGAAACTTGTGGAGAAGGCTTGCTCAGACCGCTATCCAGTGAGGAAGTGCAAGGCTTGCAAGTAGACCATCAAACCTTGACCATGACAAGATGAAGAACCTAAGGAAACTTGCAGGGTGGGCTTTCTCAGACCATTGACCAATGAGGTAATGCAAGGCCTGCAAGTAGATCGTCGAACCAGTTCAAAGAGGAGAACTTGAGGTAGTTTGCAGGGTGGACTTGAACAAAATGTTGACCTTGAGGCAATTGCAAGTACCTGTGGATAGATCGTTGAACTGATTCAAAGAAGAACTTGAGGAAGTTTTGTAGGGTGGACTTGAACAGAACATCGACCTTGAGGTAGTTGCAAGTGCCTGTGGACAAATTGTCAAACCAATTCAAAGAGAAAACATTGGATTTGACACATAACAAACCAAAGTGAAGAGGATCACTTTTCAAATAACCCTGAGAGTCTGATGCAAGGGCATCTGGAAGCATTAAGAAAATTGAGGCAGTTGACAATGAAGTTACAGAGTACTAGATTATTGCATTTGATTTCCAGCTCAGTATATTGATGATCAAAGGTTGTGGATTAAAGGGTTTGTTGTCGAGTAGATCTAGTGTTTCCATGTTAAGTTTTAGAGGTCCACAAGAAGATTTGATTGAGTTATGAATATCTGAGTTCTGAAAGTTGTTCAGTCATTCTAGTTGGTTAACCTGAAAGAATATTATGTTATTCTAGTAATTGGAGTTGTTGTGGATGTTTCTGTGGTGATTTGTGATGCTCGTGAATGCTTCTATATTGTGTGTTGTTGTTCCACATCAATCGTTGTGCTCATGATTAGTGATTTTCTTTTGTGAGGTCATTTTTTCTTGTTCTTGGCCGACAGGGTGTTTGTAGCATGTTGTGGATCTTCGAGGAATAGGTTTTGAAGGTGTTTCATGTTTGAGGATTTTTTTTTGGGCCCTTTCTTTTTTGTGGCCTACATTGGTTGGTTCGCATTGTAAATTTTTTATTGTTTGAGGTCAACCTATTTGAGTTTGCACGTTATCTTTCTATTCGTTGTATTTAGGCTGACATGTTAAGGGTTAGATGATTTGCGGATGATATAAATAGAAGAGAGAGGATTTGTTTCAAAGGATAGAGAAGGGATATGGATCAATAAGGTGCTCGATAGTGTGAAGTATGAAGCATGGTGATGAAGTATTTTAATCCAGAAAGATCTTAGAGCAAAAGGAGTGTGGAGCAAAGCTGAAGGAGTTGATGAAGATTGTTATCATTTGAGTTATTTTTAATCCCTGGGCTACAAACTAGAATATGTTAAGCCTGAGAGGCATATGTAATGTGTTTTGAAACTATAATATAATGAGGAATGAGATTTAAAGGCTGGATTTTTCCCTATTAGGGTTTTCCCAGGATAAATCTTGTGTTCGGTGTTCATAAATATCTTTTATTTCTTTCTATGGATTAGCTATTAATTTATGTTGCATATTTGTTGTGATCATGGAGTTAGTAACTTAGGTTGCAAGGCTGGACAGTCCTTCATTGGGCCCTCCTACCTTGACTACATCAGTATTTTGTATCCATGTCTATGGAAATATTGTAAAAGAGAAATGTTATCATTAATTATTTACTATGTTATCAATATATTAGAAAGTTGTAATATTTTGTTATAATGCAAAGAAGAAAGCTTGGAAAGATGTTTATTTCAAATGTGCATATTATATTTTTATATGAAGAAAAATTTTATTGCTCATAATAGTCAGATTCTTAAAAAATGTTACTTGAGGTTAAAACATAAGAAAGTTACTATGTTGAATAATGGGCATGTTACAAACCACCACCACCATCATCATTTAGTCCAAATCTTGCATACACTTTAAAATTTCACCACCATGTTCCACCCATGCATCAACATCAAAATATGCATGGATTCAATCCAAAACACAACACAAACCCATTCGGGAACCCCTCACAAGATTCCCCACAATACATCCAACCAACCTCAGTTTTGGTGGCACTATCACCCATGGATCTAATGGCTCAGCATTTACATACATTACAACACTAGATGACTAACATGCATGTAACTAGTAGTTGAAAAACCTACTCAGTGTAGGATGTATGTCCTTACCCTTTTGATAGGAGCATTCACATGCCCCCCTTTCCCACAAACTTTATTGTGCTTAAATTTGACAAATATAAGGGATAGGGAGACCTCATTGAAAACATACAGAAGTTCCATACTACCTCCTTAAATATGGTACATGAACATACATACCTCATGAGACTTTTCCACAAAGTCTAGGAGGACAATCCCTCGAATGGTGCACTCACTTACCTCCAAGTATACAAACTTGGAGTGAACTAATGGATAAGTTTATTGCACACTTTACCTGCAACATATCAACTGATATCAACATTACCCATTTGTGTGTTGAAAACCATAAAGATGGTGAGACCTTCTCATCATTCCTACAAAGATGGTGAAGCTTAGCTAGTAAGTGTGCCTACCATATACCAAAGAAGAATCTGGTCTAGATATTTTTGGAGAACCTCAACAAGGAGGTTATGTTCCACTTACAGATCCATTGTTCTAACATGTTTGAGGAGGTCATAAAGAAAGGGGTCTCCATTTAGAAAGCCCTTATTGCCAAAGGGCTTGTGAAATTTTTAAAGGAGAATAACAATTATTCTTCTCATAATTCTAAACCAAACAAAATTTTGGTCACAAAACAAAAATGTAACAAATGATGGTGTTGTAGATGCAAAGCTCATAAATAAACCTCATCCTATGCTCAGTCTGAAAGGAGTCACAACAATGAATACCAATAAACCCTCGCATAAGTAGGAACAAACTGCTAATGTGGCTCAAAATAACACACCAGGTGGTCCTCCTAAGGCCCTCAACCAAGATGAAAGTACATGCACTTAGGGGAACCAATTGAGGCAATTTTGAAGAAATTGCTCCAAAATAATGTCATCCAACTACTTGAGGTTATACATTATGAGCCAGGTCCATTCAAACCAACCTAGTGGAATGACAATGATTTTTATGAATACTATAAAACTAAAGGATATAAAACATCCACTTGCTTCAAATTCAAGAACATCATACAAGATCACATAGATCAAGGTGATATTCAAATAGATAACCAACCCAAAACCACTAATACTGATCACACGATCTTCAAGGATCATTTGCAAACCCAAGGGAAGGAAAAAGCCTCAAGTTCTAGACCAAGTGGAAAATTTGATGCAAATTATACTAGTGTCACCTATGAGTACACAATAAACCATATTTGATCATCATCAGACCACAACATATCCATTGTCACAATCAAAAATAAAAATCATGAATGTGTGGTTCTCTCTAGGTGATCAACGGTGACTCTGTAAGGAGTACCTTCTAAGCCTCGACTGACACACAAGTATAAATTACTCAACCATCTAGGAAATACCCAAGCTCAAATCTCAATCCTTGATTTGCTACGCACCTCTCCCAAGCATAAGGCTATTCTAATTAAAGCATTACAAGATTCATCTGTCCCCATAGACTTAAATTTGAACAAGTTTCAAGCCATGGTAGGGTTCTTTGTAGTTAGGATAAAAATTATCTTAGGGAAAATTCATAAAAAACAATAATGAAACCCTAACAAGCACAATAGAGCACAAACTAGCATGAAAATCAAAACAAGCAAATAAAACCAATCTCCAAGCTAGATTTGATTTATCTCCATTGCTCTTCTCCACCTACATGAGAATGTAAGATTTTTAAGGTTTGATTGTTTTGATATGTTAATGTTGATTGCTCATTTTCCCAACATAACGATAAGATGGAGATGATAGAGGAAAAATAAATATATAGATGAGAAGATTGGAGGACATTTTGGTAGAGTGTGGATACTAGAAGAAGATTGATGCAAATGGCCTGTGAAAGGCTAGATTTATAGGCAAGAGCTGATATGATTCAATGGCTACGATTAAAACTCAAATGTGTGATGTGTATGACTAGGATTAAAATTTGATTTTAGTGCTTATGACATATATTAAGTGGGTTATGACATGAGGCTAAAATTAGGATGTGAGGGAATAAGTGGGATTCTTTTATTTATTTTGAAGGAAAAGATACCTATGACACACAAATAAGTGGGCTAAAAATAGGATGTGAGTGGGAATCTCATAATTTAAATAATAAAATTATTTAAATTATTTGTGCATGTGAAGAGTTGTAGTCATGGGACACATGTTGCATTATGGTAATAAGTGAGGGATTAATTCAAATATTTAATTTGAATTATCTTGAGACATGTGAAGGGGAGTTAATTAAATAAATGAGATCTATTTAATTAATTGGGAAGGTGATTAAGTGGAATAAATGGGATAAGGTAATTACCTAGGGTAAAATATTGCAAGATGTTTTACAAGGTCATGTATCGACTAGGTACTATTATGACATGGATAATTTTGGGTGTCTACATTTTTCCCCTCTTTGAGATGATGTTTGAGATGATGATATTTAAGTTGAGTAACATCATTTCAAAGAAGCTAAGGTATGGATAGAGGAAAAAATATGATGCCCTAGCCACTTGAGGAAGTGAGGAGTAAGATGAATGAAGGAAAGGGGTGATAGAAGATTATGATGATGCAAAAGATATGAAGAAACAAAATGATGATGTAGGATATGATAATGATGATGATGCCCCCTCGAGAGGATAGGCAGGTTTGACAAACATAGGTATTCTCTTGAAATGAATGAATGAAACAATAAAGGAGGGATAAGCTGAATGATACAAGATAAGAAGTAGATGAAAAAGAAGAATGATACACTATGCTGCAATAAAGTGAGCAATCATATGTTTGATATAGCACTAGACATTATGTACCAAGGTATAAAGACCAAGGTGACGATGTGTCTCATGCCCTAGCAAAATACAACCTTGTCTAGATACAAGATATGAATATTAGCTGGGAGTGATTCGAATTTTGATGCAAATGCAAGATTAAAATGATAACACACACAAGCAAGCAAGAAAGCATGCAAAAATGATACAAAAACAAGCAAGGTATTGCCAATAACAAGCTATAAACCAATGATTAATTGATTGATTGATGATGATGATAATAGTGTTGTCATTGTGGGAACTATATATCCCTATATCAACACAAGGATGATTGATTAATTTATTGATTAATTAATTCATTGGGTTTACAACAAGGCAAGGGTCAAGACCAAAGGATGTGATTGGATAATTTGGAAAGATCGATTAGCTTGGTTGGTATGGATTAAGGATTGATTTGCATTTGGATTATTGCTTGGAATGATTTAAATTGGAGCAATTTGATTAGAGGATTGATTGATTGAAGATTGATTTGAAGAAGTTGAATTGATGTGTTGAATTGATTGGAAGAAGTGATTTGGTTTGATTTTATTTCTTGGACTTTTGTTGACTATTTGATTTTTTTGTCTTTTTTTAGGACCTTTTTCCATTTTTTTGCATTTTTGGGGATATTTTTGTTTTTTGTTTTTTTGAAATATTTTGATTTTTGGATTTTTGAAATGTTTTGATTTTTTTGAATTTTTAGGACCTTTTTTCAATTTTTTTTTTGTATTTTTTTCAGGACTTTTTTGAAATGTTTTGAGATGTAAATGGGTGACAATTTGGGTATCCTTTGTGCTAGATACCAATTACAAGGGAAAACCAAGTCTAGGTGCAAAGAGATAGATGAGATTGATGGATGAAAGGGTGGGTGATAAGATAAGGGATAGAAGGCTCATGATAGATGGATAGATAAAAAGGATAGGTCATAGTGAATGGAATGGATGTATGCATCATAGGAGAGTAATGATGTGATCTCCAAAGACTATGTCACATAGGAATAACATGCCCCATTCTAGGTAGAATACTTAGGATTTTTATGGCAATGCTTCCAATAGGATGGTGATAAGATTGCATTATAAAAGATGAGGTATGTCAAGAGATACCCAAAAAACATGTTTCAACATTTTTCCCCTATGTCTTCATCAAGATCAAAAGGAGAAGGGTGGATAAGTGTACTCAATATGATAGGTGTGTATGATGGCTAAAGATGGTAGGTAGGATGGAAATGATATGATAAGAAGTGACATGATAGGATAGATAGTGTGGATGAGACAAAGTGCCCCCAAGTGTAAGTGAAACTGAAGATCAACCTACATAGGACGCCTATTTTCCAGGTTTTCATCATGGTACCTATCCAGGGCGCCTGTTTACCAAGTTTTCACTGTTGGATGAAGGGATTTCTCTTTATTTTATTTTATTCTACTTTTTTTACTTCTTTTTTTTTTTGACTTTTTTGATTTTTGACTTCTTCTTTTTTACTTTTTCTTTGTTACTTTTTTTATTTTTGGATAGGAGAAGGGGAATAAGAATAGGAGAGACTCAAGTGTCTAGTTCCATGAAAGGTGATAATCCCACTAGAGATGGATGTTGTAACGTCTGAAAATGAAACAAGCCTTTGCACAATAGACAACAAGAATATTAGTAGATTAAAAGCACACATGCATACAATACTAAATCTAACATGCAAATTCATACGTTAAGCAACAAAGAACATGGGAAAGTAAAAACGTAATTAAAACTAGAATGATCTCACCAATCTTCAAACGTATTTCCATGAATTATCTCGATTGCCCTTCTCCATTTCGCTTGTATGGTATAATTGCCCTCAGATTTTCAAGTAATTCGTGCAAGTATAGCCTAAGATAGTGATTAGAAAAATATCGAAGATTCAAGACAAAAGTGCTCTCCAAAAGTTACAAAATTCGCGAGAGAGATTGGAATGAAGAATGACAAATCAATTTATAGAAAATTGATTATTCGAATGACAGGCCAAGATTGAAAGATCAACGGACGGTTGAGATTGACTGATTAGTCATGCATTGATAACTGACAGTAATGACATGAGTGATTCGAATTAGAAATAGAATTAAAGATTAAATAAATGGTTTAATCTTCAGTTCGGCATTCGAAAACATAAGAAATATCTTTGCATGACAAAGATAAAGATTGATTAAAGCAACTCTCTGTTCGAATGCACGCACAACACTTAATTAATTAAATAAGAATATTTAATTAATCCGCATGTACACGCAATTGAGTTAGAAGTGGATGATTGCATGATTAGACGAAGAGATTACTCGAAGACGCCACTCAGACATTAAATCAATAGTTAACTGAACGATTAAAATAGATGTCGAGTTGAGTAAAAGTGAATACTTAGATAACTCACATAATTATCTAAAATATAGAGGAATGCGTTAAAATAGAATTAATGAATTAAATAATTCATTTAATTCAAAACTCGATATTCGAAGGATAATTAAATAAATAAGATTTATTTAATTAAGTGACGAAGGGGATTTTAAATGAATAATCAAATAAATAATGACTTTATTTAATTATAGTTGAAATATGATAAAGAGTAAATTAAATAATGATTTATTTAATTTAACAAGAAGAAGGTTAATTAGTAACATAATTAAATAACAAGCGTCTATTTAATTAATTAGATAGAATAAGGAGAAGTGAATTAATTAAATAATTAATATTATTTAATTAATAGATGAATTAATTAAATAATTGACATTATTTAATCATGACCATGAAGAATACGAATTATGTAGAATATGGAAGTCGCAGGCTAATAACCAGTTTTCGGTGTCTACATTTTCCCCTCTTTGATACAATGTCGTTTAGGCGTTGTGTCAAAGAAAATCAATGAAAATATGCCCCAGTCAAGCTCCGGATTAGAACAGGTGAAGGTATGCCCCCTCGGGAAAAATTGACAAATTTTTGAAATGTTCAGAAAAATTTGGAAATGCGCCCGATTAGTCCAGTAGATAGGCAAAAATGCAATGCAGTTGACGGAATTGGGTTCGGAAACGGGAGGGATGGGTACGGGATGATAGAAAATGGAAGTTTGCACGGCCAGTAGGAAGAAAATGCCACCTAAGTCTAGGTATATATTGGAATTGGGGTGAAAAACTATTCATTTGCACCCACCCAGCTTAGAGATTTGAAAAGTTTGCTCTGACTTTCAGCGAGGATGTCTCCAGTTCCAGTGACCCATCATCGTGCATACAGGATCAGGACATTCTAGAGACCAACCGGCGCGGACCCCTGGTATGGACCTAAAACTTGTCTTTTGAAAATTTTCTATTTGCGCGCATTTTGAGGTATTTATTGCATTTTAAGTTATGCGTGTCATTTTCATTTGCGACGCATCTGTATGCGCGAACGACGCATCTGCATGTGAAAAGCCGCATTTGCATTTTAACGCCAACCGGTTAGGCTTAGTTGAAAAAAAATAATAATAATCGCATGTGTTTTTTGTGTGACGCATTTGTTTATTGTGATACGCATTTGAAATTTAGCTACGCATGTGTATTTTATGATACGCATTTGTTTATGTTGAAACGCAATTGAAATTTTGCAACGCATTTGCATGTTTAGCGACGCATTAGAATATTTAGACACGCAATTGTCATTGTGCACCGCAAATGTCATTTGTAGCACGCATTTTATAATAATTAACCGCATTTGATTAATAATGACGCACTTGTAATTTGTGGACCGCATTTGTATAAAAGCGACGCATGTTTTTTAAAAATGACACATTTGCAAAATAACGATGCATTTGCATTTTATGCCAAAACATTCATTTTTCACTAGGGTAGATGATTCAGGCTAACATGAGGCATGTTGTTGCAGGTTGTTCTGGACCCTATCTACACATGTGAGTCGAGACCCACGACGTTTCGATTCAGAGACAGCTTACGGCCGGCCGAGCGACGGACTTTATGGCATTTGGGTTTGTTGCACGTGACCGATATGCCCCAGATTAGGGCAAATCGAGGTTTACTGATAGCACTTTGCGAGCGGTGGCACTCGGAGACATAGTCGTTCCATCTTCCGACCGGAGAGGCTACAGTGACCTTGGAGGACGTATATAGGATTCTGAGACTGCCTATTAGAGGCACACGGGTAGTCTATGATACCCAGAGGGGTATAGCGGAGATGTGCAGATACTACCCCCACGCTGACGTTAGACAGCTAGGGGTGGATGATTATGAGATCAGATGGCGGGTGTTAGCCCAGAGGTATAGACAGTTAGACTGTCTAGTGGCGACACTGATAGGTGGGATTGTACTGCCTGACCGCCGAGGTCATGGATTTCCTGTAGGATGGGGTGAGATGTTAGTAGGCATGCTAGAGCGCCGAGTTGTATATGCTTGGGGTTCGTGTGTGCTGGGGATGCTATACTTCCACCTTCATGACATTGCCTATAGAGAGGCACAGTCGATGAGCTGCGGTACCACACTGCTGATGGTATGGGCATGGGAGCACATCGCTATCTTTAGACCACCGGTGACAGTAGACCTAGCTCGTGGAGTGCCCTACGCCTTTCGGTATGCGGGAGCTACCACTCAGCACCACATTGGAGACACGGGCTACTATAGACATGCTATAGACCTAATGCAGGAGTTTACATGGAGACCATACCTAGACTGCGAGGTGTGGTCAGATGAGGGCGAGCATTTGCCATATTGCCGACAGACACAGTATTTAGTGGGATGGACAGTGTCCCATATGCACATCATAGAGCGGCAGTTGCCAGACCGGGTTTTGAGGCAGTTTGGAGAGGTACAGGATGTACCTCGAGGGAGAGCAGAGTTTGCTTGGTCCTCACGAGAGGTCCTGTTATGGGGGCCAGAGATTCCAATTGCTACTGCAGAGGCAGATATTGATGGACTACAGGCACAGGCATGGGGATGGAGGGGTGGACCAGCAGATCCAGGGACGACTCCAGCTTATGATCAGTGGTGGGCACTACACAGGCTGACTCCTTTGACAGATCCAGGGCAGCCAGCACCAGTAGAGCGGCGTGTTAGAGGTCCTAGAGGCAGACGGGGCAGAGGAGGTGGTCGAGGAGGCAGAGGAGGCCGAGGTGATGGTGGGGATGATGGAAGAGGTGGTCGACGTGGAGGTAGGAGAGGGAGGCGTGGTCGACGGGGATGAGGAGCAGCCTTGTCACCGATCCGAGAGGAGAGGGGAGGAGAGGAGGATGTGGCCATGCTAGATGTGGCCAGGGGTGGCGAGGAGGAGCAGCCAGCTGAGGCAATTATCCCAGACATCCCTGACATCCCAGCAGAGGCAGAGGCAGGTGCCGAGGAGGCAGTTGTAGAGGAGGCCGTCGGAGAGGAGGCAGAGGTAGATGCCCTTGGATTGTTAGGTGCCTACCAGGAGGATGATGAGGAGGAGGATGATCACGAGAGAGAGATCAGGGATCAGATCCTGGAGGAGATGGACGAGGAGGAGGATGGGCAAGACAGGGTCTGCCAGGATGAGACAGAGGCAGAGGCGCCTGATACTGATATATTACGAGCCCAGGTTGCCTCCTTGGAGGACCAGATGAGGGTGTTGATGGCAGAGAGAGATGCCTACAGGGTGGAGAGAGACAGAGCCTTGTTGGAGAGGGATCAGGCTGTAGCCCGGCGGCAGGAGACTGAGCAGAGATTCACAGAGCTCAGGTCATTATGTACAGGACCATCAGCAGCATTTGCCAGAGAGTTGGTCAGAGTCGGCGAGAGGGAGAGATATTACCGAGACCTGTATGAGGCAGAGGTTCCCTTAGAGAGACGGGCTCCTAGCTTTTCAGCAGCACAGAGTAGTAGGTCTCAGACCAGGACCCACACACGGACAGTGAGCACAGAGGGAGTGGATCAGCCACGCAGAGCAGGGCCATATGACAGACCTCCCACAGCTCCGAGATCAGCAGGTTCCCAGCATCAGTCTCCTACACACTCCCGACATGATGGCAGTGGTAGTTCAGGATAGAGATACAGTTTTGAGGTCCATTTGAGACATTGTATTTTGATCCGATAGCCTGCGGGCTTCCATGTATTTATGATACATTATGACATTGTGTTGTGACACATATGAGCGATATGTATATATGATTTTGGCGGCGATTCTTATGATATGCATTGTCTATTTATTGATTATGCAGTCTTGATTTATACATGTGATGTTTATATGATATGCCTATGTGATGGATGGTTGTATGTACTTTATGTTGTTTATGCAACTAATGCGATAAATTTGATTCTATGTAACATATGATTCTATATGATGATGAGATGCAATGTGATGTTAGATATATAATGACATGTGATGTATGTATTTATAGTTTATTACTTATGATGTGCAATGTTAAATGATGATTATTTTCTATTATGCCATGATGAGCTAAATGTGACATATGCCTATATATATATGTATGTTTCTAACATGTATGTTGATGCAGGATGATGTATACCATTTCGTGTCACAGGACTCCATCATAATGCAAGAAAGAAGAATTGTTAATGCAGAATGGAAGATCGACAAAGAATGAAAAGACAGAAGATAAATGTTAGTGTTAGGAATCTTTGATATTTTACCGTATCACAAAAGGTATTGCACTTTATCATCATTGGGTGGGACTAATACAAATGGAGACAAACACCGTGATATGACATAGATCAAGGTGTGCAAGGTCATCCACTTGCTAACAATAGACAGTCACAGACAAGGATTGTCACTAACTCATACTAAGGACACAAGTTGCCCCAGTCTTTTTGTCGAGACAAACCACAGACAGCAAACAAAAGAAAAGACAGGTCATGAGACGTCATTGCTCCTCTAAATCCTTCATGGGACATCCTTGAGGAAACTAGTAACATGACTCAAAATCAAAGTTGAAAAGACAGTCAACAGACAGCAGTCAAAGAAAATAGAATTCCGATACATCGTTGCTTCTCTAAATCCTTCATGGGACATCATTGAGAAAGCTAGTAACATGAATCCTAGTCACCAATTCAAGATAAATGATAAGATAAATAAGCCATATAGTCAATAAGCCAATGAAAATATTTTCCAAAAAGATGATTTGTTTGTTTGATTTGTTTGATTGATAGAGCCTGATTGCAAGAGATACACATACCGGATAAGACTGTGAGTCTGGTTTCGATGTTATGACTATCTGTATAAGGCATGACAAAGCCTGGTTTCAGAAAGACATGTATCATATAATAAATTGAGTTAGATGCCATTAATGTGATAACCTGTGTAAGGCTACGTTTGATTTTTTTGACCTTGTCGATTATGCAGGAAGGACGCATCCTGAATAAGACATAGGTTGATTGTTTTGATAACGCCTGTTTCCAAGAAGGACACATCCTGTAGCAGACGGTTGGTTGATCTGTTTGAATTGTTTTGTATGGAAAGTTGTTTGATATGACTCAGAGACATTGCTGACTTGTTCACCAGAGTAATGCATGACTTGATATGACGTGTTGACAATTAACTGTGTGTGACGACAAACCCTAAAGGACTGACCTAGTGTGGCCTCGAGGGCTCATCGTGTGATATGCCTTGCCTACGTTGTACACGCAAAGACCTCATAGTTCGACTTGACTGCGACCGACACGAATAACTACAAACAAAAGACGTGTGTGAAAGTGAATGCGATGAACCCTAATGGACTGACCTAGTGCGGCCTCGGGGGCTCATCGTGTGATGTGCCTTACCTACGTTGTACACGCAGAGACCTTGTAGTTCGACACTACCAATGACCTTGTTATACAGACATATGGATTGACGCATGACTTTGTACAGACAAACCTAAATGGACTGACCTAATGCCTCGGGGGTACATCGGCAGATGGCCTTGCCTACATCCAGTCGTAGAGGCAACATAGTTCGACAAACGACAAAGACTGACAAGCGCGACTAATTTTGACTCTATTTTTGGATTTTTGAAATGTTGTGATTTTTTTTTTTTGTGTTTTCTCAGGTCATTTTGCGATGTTTTTGGATTTTCTTATGGTTTTACGTCTCCAACATAGCCAATGTAAGAACCAATGTGACGCAGGTCAAGTATCTGCCCCCAGTCGAGTATAAGACCAACTGACTATGAATAGGGTAAGGTGGGGGATATGAAATGCTCTCGATGTCAATCATTCCAAGCTATGGAAAAGACTACCACTTATTAGGATGAATATATACAAGTGATGGACATAAAAGGTAAAAGATATATACAAGATAGTGGACTATGTACACGAATGTGGGCTATGTACAGGGAAGTGGACTATGTACAAGATAGATTAGAATAATAGTAGACAAAGGAGCAGGGTTGAGTACACATGGCGCCTGTTTGCCAGGTTTTCACCATGGTACCTATCCAAAGTGCCACCGAAGTGGTTTTCACCATTGGACGATTGATTTATCTTTACTATTTTCCATATTAACTAATTTTTTTTTTGGTGTTACCAAGACGCCTGTTTACCAGGTTTTCCCCTTGATAACAATTTTTTTTATTTTCTGATTTTTTTGTATTTTTGCTAAATAAGACAAAGGCTCCCAGAAGCTATGCGTAGAACTTCTTCAGATGCATACTATTGATTGGTGAGGACAATGGTTCACCTTCAGGAGTAGAGAGTTGATACACTCCTAATCCAAAAGCTTCTGTAACAACATAAGGTCCCAACCAATTAGGTTCAAACTTTCCTGGTTTGTCTCTTTCTGCTTGATTCTTTGGATTCTCCATTAAAACCAAGTCACCAATGTCAAAATTTCTGTTTAAAACCCTCCTGTTATAGCTACGACGAAGGCGGTTCTGATATGCTTGGAGATGGTCCAGTGCCTTCTGTCTACGCTCGTCTAGGAATTCTAACTCATGGAGTCTCGACACTCGGTACTCTTCATCGTCAATGTGGCCCTTCAGTGATACCCTTAGGGATGGAATCTCGACCTCAATAGGCAAAATGGCTTCAGATCCAAAGACAAGTGAGTATGGGGTAGCACCAGTGGGAGTACGGATACTTGTACGATAAGCCCATAAGGCAGGGTTAAGCTGTAAATGCCAGTCACGACCAGCATCATTGACAGTCTTCTTGAGGATTCTAATGATGGTCTTGTTAGACGCCTCCGCTTGGCCGTTACCTTGTGGGTAGTATGGAGTAGAGAAGTGATGTTGAATATGAAATTGATCACACAAGTGACGGACTTCTTGGTTCTTAAATGGGCGGCCATTGTCAGTGATTATAGATTGAGGGACACCATACCGACAGATGATATAGTTTAAGATAAATCTAGAAATCTGTGTGCCGGTAATGTATGTCATAGGAATGGCTTCAATCCACTTCGTAAAGTACTCAGTGGCAGTGATAATGAACTTGTGTCCATTAGATGAGGTGGGGTGGATCTTACCTATGAGGTCGAGTCCCCATTGGGCAAAAGGCCATGGTGACGTGATAGGACGGAGCTCCTGTGCTGGGGCATGTATCAAATCTCCATGAACTTGGCGATTGGCATTTTGTTACAAAGACATATGAGTCTTTTTTTCCATAGTAGGCCAATAATAACCAGTCATAATCTTTTTAGCTAAGGTAGGAAACAGAATGGGAACCACATATACCCTCATACCCCACGCAAGGTTGCTTGGCTTCAGTAGAATCAAGACATCTCAGTAAGGTATTATCTAAGCGTCTATATAGGGTGTCTCGACGATGGTATATTTGGCTGACTTGCGAAGGAATGTCCTACGTTGGTTATTGGATAGGCCAATGGGGATGACTTCGGCATGAAGGTAATCATAGATTTCTTTGTACCATGGGGAATCAGGACCAACAATGTCACACACCATTTCAGAATCTGGGATATCATAGGCAGGGACCAAAAGTTGTTCGACCAAGAACTCAAACTTAGGCACGTTGTTAGGAATGTCAAGGAGTGAGGCAATTGTAGCCATAGCATCTGCTGCTTTGTTTAAAACATGAGGTATCTGATGAAACTTGACTTTGTCAAAGTACTCTTTAAAACTATCAGCCATGCGCTTGTACGGAGCAAGCTTTTCATCCTTAGTATCATACTCATCATTTACCTGTCTTATTACAAGTTGAGAATCACCATATACCTATAGGTTCTTGATTTTCCACTTGACTGCCATGCGTAAACCGGTCACTAAAGCTTCATATTCCGCCATGTTGTTAGTGCATGGAAATGCAATCCTGAATGATTTAGGGATGGAATCACCCTGTGGTGTGATAAATAATATCCCAGCCCCTGAACCATGATTTGTATGTGAGCCATCAAAGTACAGTTTCCATGTTATGTTTGTGTCAAATGTGAATATGAAATCATCAGGAAAGTCTGCCACTAATGGGTGATCTGCCTGTATTGGTGCATCAGCCAACTGATCAGCAATGACCTGTCCTTTAATATCCTTTCTCTCTACATACTGTATATCATACTCACTAAGTATCATGACCCACTTGGCCAGTCGTCCTGTTAATGCTGCCTTACTAAGAAGATATTTCAGAGGATCTATTTTAGCAATCAACATTGTTTGATGGTTTATCATGTAGTGTCACAGTTTTTGGGTAGCAAATACTACTGCAAGACAGGCACGTTCAATGTTACTATAGTTGAGCTCATAACCAACCAAAGTTGACTGATATAATAGACTGCCCTTTCATGACCTTCATCGTCATTCTGTGCAAGCAATGCTCCGAGTGATGAATGGGTTGCTGTGATATAAAGAATCAATGGTCTCCTTCAACAGGTGGCATTAAAATAGGTGGTGTAAGTAAATATTCTTTAATCAGTTGAAAAGCCTCTTCACACCTAGGTGTCCATGCAAAGGGTACTCCTTTCTTAAGTAGATGTTGAAAAGGATGTGTCTTGTATGCTAGCTGCACTATAAATCTTCTAATAGATTGCAACCTTCCCTGTAATGTCCTTAGTTGACTGAGATTGTTGGGTGGTGGCATGTCCATAATTGCTTTTACCTTAGCTGGATCTACTTCAATGCCTTGTCTAGAAATGATATAACCTAACAGCTTTCCTGACTTGACTCCAAACACACATTTCTTTGGATTGAGTCTCACATTATACTTCTCTAGCCTCTGAAATACCTTATCTAAAACTTGTAAATGTTGTGCCCTTGTCTTGGATTTTACAATAAGGTCATCGACATAATCCTCCATACAAGTGTGTACTAAATCATGAAAGATAGTGGTCATGGCACGTTGATAGGTTGCTCCTGCATTCTTGAGTCTGAAGGGCATAACATTCCAGCAATACGTTCCCCAAGGACAAGTGAAGGCTGTCTTAGGTTGATCTTCAGTGGCTATTCTGATCTGGTTATATCCTGAGAATCCATCCATAAGGGACAACATCTCATATCCTGCTGTCATGTCAACTATCATGTCTATATTAGGCAAAGGGAAGTCATCCTTAGGACAAGCTTTGTTGATATCTCTAAAATCAGTGCAGATGCGGATGCCCCCAGCTGGTTTGGTGACTGGTACCAGATTGGAAATCCAATCTGCATAGTCAATAGGTCTGATGAAACCAACATCTAACAATTTCTTAAGTTCTGCCTTGACTAATAAAGCAATCTGTGGATGCATTTTTCTCAACTTCTGTTTCACTGGTTTGGCACCTGGTTGTAAAGGCAAGTGATGTAGAACAAGTTCAGGATCCAACCCAGGCATGTCGGCATATGACCAAGCAAAATTAATCTGTCTTTGTTCAAAGAAGTTGTGGAATTCTGATTTCTCTTGTGTTGTCAGTGACACTGCTAAATAAATCAATCGAGGATTCTCTTTTGTGCCTATGTTGACTTCTACTGATTCTTCCACGAGCATGGGTGACTTTTCCTATGCAATGGGGAGAATGTTCAAACCTCCATCCTTAGGCACCTTAGAGAGGTTTTCACCTTCGGATGCGTCCTTTCTTTTTACTTTTTCATGGTCTAGAGGTGCCTTGCGGTTTTCACCTAGAGACTCGTCCTTTTTATCTTGTTTATTCTTTTTCTCATTTTTGCGACTGGAGGGTTGAACAGATTCCCCAAAGTATGCTTTATTGTCCAAGTCAATGGTAAAACCAGCTTTATGATCCCCATTAGGTATGCCTTCACGTAATCCCAGGAACTCAGCAATCGCTTCGTCGTTCTCAAAAGTATCTAAAACGGGTGTATCTTGTTGATCCCAATCTATGAGTTGGGGATAAACTAAAGGCATGTCATCGTCGGAGTTATCAAAGTCTAATGGAGTCAAGGTAAAAATTGAATTATTCATGTGGTCACAAAAGTCTTGTACCAAGTCCTTTTTGCTCTTGGGTTTGGGTCTAGGTGGATAAATAGGTGGGCCTAATGCCAAGGTTTGACAATCAGAAAGAGGTGGTTCAGGTTGCCAAGAGGTAGGATCAAGTGATTCCCAATAGTAGTGTTTAAACCACTCCTCTTTTGTCATTTTCTTTGGTGGACAGGAATTTAAAGGATTTGGTGAGGAACTTAACAGCAAGTCAAGTTCTCCAAATAACTTGTCAAGGTCCATGGAAGAAGTAGAGGATAAGGAATCCCACTCATAATCATTAGAGTCAGGCGAGTTAGAATGATTTTGGTCTATTGGTTCGTGAGATGTCTTAATGTCTTCTGAAGCACATACTTCCTCAAGTAAGGGTAATGGAGTACTAGGAACGCCAATCTGAATCGGTTGAAACCCTAGCCCTACTCCTTTTGGCCACTGAGAAACAAATATTGGTTCAATTCTGCCATCTTGGTTTAAGCCTAAACCACTGTGTCCATCATATCCTTTGCTTTGCATGATTTTGAAACCCTTTCCGTATAGTCTTGTAGGAATATGAGCAAGTAAAAGGGGTTCTTGATTATCTTCCTTATACAGCCAGGAAGTAACATCTTCTGTATCTACAGCCTCTTTGCTTAATTCACCCCATTTAGTGAAAGTTGTTGTGGGGGGAACATGTATAGTGATTATAGACTGTCCCCTACCTGTTGTAGGCAAACCATATGACTTAGGAGGGACCAAGTGGCTAACACAATAGGAAGTCTTCATATAATACTCTCCACAACCCTTGTCTTGGATCTCAACCCTAGGAGTAGTGGGAAGTGAAGGTGCAATAGATGTTCGAGTGAGCATGGATGGGTCAACATAAGAAGATGGATTAGACGATGAGGCCTCTTGGTTGACTGGCACTTGACATTGAGGGATGTCCTTTAGGTTAGTGCAATACTGAAAAGGATCAGGATCACCATCGATAGTTATTTCGGTGCCATTGTAAGGGAATTTAAGGCACTGATGATATGTGGAAGGGACTGCCTTCATGGCATGAATCCATGGTCTACCTAGCAAAAGGTTATAAGGGAGGGTGAGATCCAAGACCTGGAACTTTGTCTCCATTACCGCAGGACCAATTCTGATAGGAAGTGTTACCACCCCCTTTGATTTTCTTTCTTCATCATCATAAGCCTTAATGACAATACTCTTGGTGGTGTCTACGCATGCTTCTGAAATACCTAATGCCTTAATTAGTTTTAAAGTGCATAGATTTAACCCTGCTCCTCCGTCTACCAAAACTCGTCTAACTTTGGTGTCATCAACAAGGACTTCTAGATGTAAAGGGTCATTGTGGTTCGTCTTATCTGTGGCATAGTCTTGTTCAGAAAATGTGGCATGATGATTATTGGTCAAGTAGCCCACCATCTCCTGGAAACGATTGACATCAAGGTCATTAGGGACCGTGGTGTTCTGTAAAGCCTTATCGAGGATAGACCGATGCTCGGGGGAGATACGCAACAATTCCAAGATTGAAATTTGGGCTGGGGTCTTCCCCAACTGGTCAAGTAGGTTATATTGTAACTTGGAAGGTTGTGATGCTTGCTGTGATGGAGGGCCTTGGATAACAAACTTAGTACGACGAGTATTGACCGCACATTCCGGATTAGCTTTGATAGTGATGGTATTGATGTTGTCCTTGGCGGCGCGAAGGCAATGAATGATTTTGCCACTATCATAGTCATGTTTTATATTCGCATAATTGGCTGACATATTGGTCTTAGTACTTGAACTGGGGACAGTTCCTTTCCCATGGTCATGTAGTGGGTCTGAAAAGACTTGATGATCAGTGTTCGATGTCTTTTGTTTTTGTCCACTAACTTCAATGATTCTCTTGTCAACAAGGTCCTGTATGATGTTCTTCAGTTGTCGACAGTTTTGTAGGTTATGTCCCTTAGTCCTATGATAATCACAAAAAGCGTTGTCATCCCACCAAGTTGGTTTAAACTGTCCTGGATCGTATTGTCTTGGTTCCTGCAGTTGTATGAGGTTGTGTTGTAACAGCTGTTTGAACACCGACTCAATGGGTTCCCCTAAGGGAGTGAACTCACGTTTCTGGAATCTCCTTGGTGGTGGACATTGAGTGTTTTGGACCATGTTGGGAGGTTGATTGACAGCATTAAGCGTGTTAGCAAAAGTATGAGGTCCTTGTAATGTGAGGAGGGGTCTTGCTTGTAATGTTTTAGCATCAACCACCCCATCATTGGTGACATTTTTGTTGCGAGACCAGAATCTGTTTCTGTCGGTGGGGGCATTTTGTACGACCGTGTTTCGATTGGGTGTTGTCATCTTGAGTTCACCCTTTTCAATGAGATCCTTCTCTATTATCACCCCCTTTTCCACTAGTTCCGAAAAAGATATGCAGCAATGTACCCTTAAGTTACTCCTGAGTTTTGGATGAAGGTTTTCTTGAAACATTGTAACCTTTTGTTTTTCAGGTATCTCGACAGGACATCTACTAGCAATAGTTCTCCATCTCTGGAAGAAAGCAATGAATGTTTCACCTTCGTCTTGTGTGGTGTGGCACAAAGTTGCTATATTTATCTCATGGTCAATGTGGAAGGAGAATTGCTCCACAAATTTCTCGACTAGCTCTCCCCATGATCTAATGCCAGAATCTAGACCCGAAAACCATTCTAGTGCAACCCCTACAAGACTTCGTGGAAATAGCCTCATAAGGTACGTGGGGTCGTAAGCAACATCAATGCATATGGTAGAAAATTCCCTGATATGTTCTACTAGATTGTGTTTGCCATTGTACTTAGGAAGATTTGGTATGACATATCCGTGAGGGAAAGGTGTCATTTACAATGATCTATCAAAAGGGAATGGGCATATGTCCTTTGGTGAAAATGATTTCTTAGTTGACACTGACATGTTATCCATTTGCGTTTGTAATGCCTGCATTTGTGTTTGTAGGACGTCAACTTGAGTCAAAGATGTGCTAGAAGGATTATGCGGATCCATGTATGTATTCTAAAATCCAAAGTCTCGCGATGGGTTTTGATTGAACGTTGGCATCTGAGGTGGATTTGGATTCAGAATTTTGGTAAATGTATTCTGGTTTGGAATCGACATAGATTGATGTTGTCCTGGATTCTGTGTAAATGGATTCTGAGTACCACGCTGTACAAAGGGATTCTGATTCGGAACCGATGTGAAATAGTTTTGGGTTGGAATCTAGGTAGACGGATTCTGACTACCAATCTGTGAAAAGGGGTTCTGATTCGGAACCGATTTAAATTGGTTTTGACTGCTAGTCTGGAAAGGTGGATTTTGATTGCCATATTGGAAGGAGGGAATGCCCCCTGTTTGTGTAATCCTTGGTATAGTACTAGTGACCTGAACACTAGGTATGGCCATCGACTGTGGCAAGGTACCTATAATGCTAGCAGTAGGTGTGGTTGTTGATTGTGCACTGGTGACACCGACATAAGATGTATGGGCTGATGTTTTAGGTCTTTTACTCCCGCTAATAGGACCAAAGGGAATAGATGATGAAGCCCCCGTAGTGAAACTAAATCCCGATGTCATTGTAGGTGTACCAAATGGGGACGTATGGACTGTCGTACTCTGTGTAGACGTGCTAGATGGCATAGTCGTGCTGACTTGAGGTATAGTAGTACTAGCAGTCGTGGTATTTGTCCCTTGTGTAGGTTGAGTTTGTAAGGTACTAATATCAAATCCTAGAGGTAAGGTAGCACCTTCAGCTAGCAATTTTCCTAAGAACCGTTGACGATCGTTTGCTAGGTACTCATCTACAAAAGAGGCAAACTCAGGGTCTTGTGCGGCAGCCTCTATGTCTTCTGTTGTAACATGTCCTTGAGTGTTTCTAGTGGTAAATTTGTCTAATAGAGTCTTATGAGGTCTTGAAGAAAATGGGTTGATGAACTCGCTTGGGTTCGACATGTTTTCTCTCTCTCTTCTCTTAGACCTAGTTTCAACCATGTAAGACAAGCTCAATATGCAGGAAATGCAAAACTATATCTAGAAACTGTATGACTCTATTCTATGTTTTTGGGGTTTTCTTATGTAGAATAAGGGATGTCCTATGATGATACTAGTCTAGACTCTAAAGGTGCAAGAAGTCTAAGTGAGACCCTAAAATGATCAATTCTATAAACTCAAGGTGGAAGGACCAACTACCTAAAGTCAAACCAAAGTGTCAATTTAGTTAAGTCAAGGAACCAATGTAGGATGAAGATCAAAGACAAGTTGAGTTTCCTAACTAGACTGATGAGCTAGGACGACTCTCTGTAGGACAAAGTATATGATGATAAGACTAGGTTCAATGATAGATTTCGTTGAAACTATGACCTTTCTAGAGTATAGATGATAGACTACTCCTAAAGTTTGTAAAAGTGACCTCTCTAAAAGTCTAATGCAAGGTGATATGTACCCTATGATGAAGCTAAACTCTAACTGAAGACAACTATGGTAATGACTAAATGAACCTAAAGGATGCAAAATTGAGAAAATCATTTTAGGTTTCTGTTTTCGAAGACTGTTTGTATGAAGACCACTGAAACTAGTATAACCCTGCTAACTGGACAGTGACAGTGAATTTTGGTCTTTCTGGTAATCAGACAGATGCGTTTCAAATTTAACAGTTGCGGTTCAAACTGAAAAATGCGACTCAAGCTGATAGATGCGACTCAGAATATAACGCATGCGGTGTTTCCAAAACAGATGCGACTCACACTGACAGATGCGATTCAGATATTTCAGATGCGGCTCAAAACAACCAGATGCGACCTATATAAATCAGATGCGAGCAAAACTGACAGATGCGACTCAAAAATTACAGATGCGACGCAAAACTTACAGATGCGACTCAAAATTAACAGATGCGACTCTAAAAATTAGATGCGTGTTTCTGGTGAACAATTGCGACTCTCTGTGAATTTTCAATGACATGAAATTTAAACTGACCCGATTTTCTATGATCAAATTCTGACAATCAAAGACAATCATAAGACAAAGTGTTTTCAGTTTCGATTTTGGACTCCAAGAACGTTTAAAGTGATAACAGACAAGTACATCCTAATAGGCCAAAGGCCTAGGGTTTGTATACTTGGTATAGCCCACCAGTTATACCCCGGATTGGTGATGAACACCTTTCCTTCTCGAGAGCGGATAGCTTAGGAATTTGGTGGCATTGGCTCCCCTCCACGGCTCATTAACGTCTTTCGAGCACACCAATTCAGAATTCATTGGGTAATGACATCCCAAGAACTGCTATCTCTACTCAAGGGGATCGGTAGTGAGTAATCTTTGGGCATGATACTATACCCTGCACTAATACCAAACAACGGCCACAAATAGGTTGGTCTCTACAACAAAGGGTATTTAATTCAGGCATTCCGTTCATGGGGTGTGATCCATACGGCGCGAGTCCCCTTTCGGATCCATCTCGTCGGAACCACACTTGTGATTCTTGGGGTTTCCCCAAGAACCCACTTTTGTATACCGGCTGGAAGTCCCTCGAGTTCAGGGTGCTACCGGTCTGAGTCATTCTGGGGTGAGTACTTTTTCCCACCAGAATAGGCCCAAGTTCTAGAGTTGGTAACCGTTTCTCTTACACCCAGGATTGCACGGATGCGCAAGGGGAGAGGATACTTCGATATACCAAATCGTAAGGGTAACCAGACTTGTGCTTTCACACCAAACACAGTAGACACTTGTTAATTTTAACCAAATGAAAGATTTGCTACGCTACCAAACAATCTGTTTCAAAATTTAACTAGGGTCTTCGACAAGCGTCCTGCAGAAGATATCATTAGTAATTTTCAATTTTGTCTTTGCCAATCGTCCTACAAAAGCTTGTTAACTCCAAAAGGCCACACGATGAAAATAAAATATCATTAACACGAAAATCAATTGAAAATTCCAGATTGCCGAAAGCAAAAATAAAATTTTACCAGTCAATTGTGTCATTTTGTTACCAGTCAAATGCGTCGTTTCTTTTTCAGTTGCGGCTTGGGATATCACTTGCGATTCAAGAATTTCCAGATGCGTCGTTTCTCTGTCAGATGTGGTTCATAAACTCAATTGCGGTTCAAAAACTTCACGTGCAGTTCCGGAAAATCAATTGCGGTGCAGAAACTTCACATGCGGTTCGGAAAATCAGTTGCAGTGCAGAAACTTCACATGCGTCGTTTCATACGAAAAATCTGCAAAATCGAAAATTAAAAGATCTACGGATTCCTCGAAGATGGTGTCTTCACGTCGGGTTCACCAAAATGTAACGTCTGAAAATGAAACAAGCCTTTGCACAATAGACAACAAGAATATTAGTAGATTAAAAGCACACATGCATACAATACTAAATCTAACATGCAAATTCATACGTTAAGCAACAAAGAACATGGGAAAGTAAAAACGTAATTAAAACTAGAATGATCTCACCAATCTTCAAACGTATTTCCATGAATTATCTCGATTGCCCTTCTCCATTTCGCTTGTATTGTATAATTGCCCTCAGATTTTCAAGTAATTCGTGCAAGTATAGCCTAAGATAGTGATTAGCAAAATATCGAAGATTCAAGACAAAAGTGCTCTCCAAAAGTTACAAAATTCGCGAGAGAGATTGGAATGAAGAATGACAAATCAATTTATAGAAAATTGATTATTCGAATGACAGGCCAAGATTGAAAGATCAACGGATGGTTGAGATTGACTGATTAGTCATGCATTCAGATAACTGACAGTAATGACATGAGTGATTCGAATTAGAAATAGAATTAAAGATTAAATAAATGGTTTAATCTTCAGTTCGGCATTCGAAAACATAAGAAATATCTTTGCATGACAAAGATAAAGATCGATTAAAGCAACTCTTTGTTCGAATGCACGCACAACATTTAATTAATTAAATAAGAATATTTAATTAATACGCATGTACACGCAATTGAGTTAGAAGTGGATGATTGCATGATTAGACAAAGAGATTACTCGAAGACGCCACTCAGACATTAAATCAATAGTTAACTAAACGATTAAAATAGATGTCGAGTTGAGTAAAAGTGAATACTTAGATAACTCACATAATTATCTAAAATATAGAGGAATGCGTTAAAATAGAATTAATGAATTAAATAATTCATTTAATTCAAAACTCGATATTCGAAGGATAATTAAATAAATAAGATTTATTTAATTAAGTGACGAAGGGGATTTTAAATGAATAATCAAATAAATAATGACTTTATTTAATTATAGTTGAAATATGATAAAGAGTAAATTAAATAATGATTTATTTAATTTAACAAGAAGAAGGTTAATTAGTAACATAATTAAATAACAAGCGTCTATTTAATTAATTAGATAGAATAAGGAGAAGTGAATTAATTAAATAATTAATATTATTTAATTAATAGATGAATTAATAAAAGATGAATTAATTAAATAATTGACATTATTTAATCATGACCATGAAGAATACGAATTATGCAGAATATGGAAGTCGCAGGCTAATAACCAGTTTTCGGTGTCTACAGATGTCATTGCATGGACCATGTAAAATTTCACTATGCTCATATATGTTGGTAAGGGATAACATGAAAGGAAGATGGAGTAGGTAGATGATGGATTATGATGTGGATTATGGAGGGAAATAGTGGATTATGATGTGGATTTTGTAGGGAAGATGAAGGGGAGGCTTAGCCAAAATCATGGACCATAGGAAGGTGATGGGAGAGATATGTAGGATAATGAGTGAAAGATGAGGAGATGTAGGTAGGTGGAATTGTTGTGAAATGGAAGGGAACCATGACCAATGGTTGCACACACTATGATAAACATTGAATATTTTTATGTGGAGGTGGTGTAGGAAGCAATGGCAATGTTTTCTTATAATATGGATGACAAAGTGATTTAGGTACCCACATAGACTTAATATTTTTTATGAGTTTTATTTTTCTTGTGGGATGGACTATGAGATTCTTGAATAGAGTGGGAATGTGAGGTGGAAGTGGATGGTTGGTATTTTTGTGATGTGGATGCCTCATTTGACTTGATTTATTTTTGCTTAGGTACCCAAACATTTTATTTTTAGACTTTTCTTTTGAAAGTATGGGCTTATATAAATTTTTGGATGTACTTGACTTTGACTTTTTGCAATAGTATGCTAAGGCATTAGGACCTTTAGGATTTTTGACTTTATGTATAGAGGCATCCAATTTTTTATTTTTGAATCCCTATGGTTTGGTGGAATGAATGAAAGTTTCATGTTTAGACAATATGTGCATTTGTTGGTCATGATTAGGATTTTTATAGGATTTATGGGTAGGTGGATAAGGGGATTGGATAATGAGGATATTATGTGTTGGGAGAAGTGGAGGTAGATTAGATGGATGGATATTATGAGTTGGAAGCAATGGTGGAAAATTTTATGATGGAAGGTGTAAGGTCACATGCTTTTGACATTCGTAAGATGATGGAGTAGGGATGGAAACATATGTTTTAGGCATATGATAGGATTTATGGTGGAAAGAGGACTTAGGATGGATGGAGGAAGTACCAACATATTTAGCTTGTTTGCCTCTGGGTGAGTATCCAAGGCCAAATGAGCGTGGAGGGACTTTGACATGGATGGGATCCAAAATACCTTGTTCATGAAGGCCTAAACCTTTACCTTGGTAGTTCATGTTTTGGAGTATGCGATGGACAATGGGACTAGGTGTAGGTGGAACACTAGATGTGAGTTCTTTATTAGATGAAGAAGGTGAAGTGGATTAAGGTTGTTGCTATCCTAAATAATAACACTCATGGATGAAGGTCGATAGACCAATAGGATATGATGGAGGACTTGCAATGGGGTCACTAGTGGGTGATGGAGGATCATTAGGATTTTTATTATCATTGTGTTCACTTAGATCCAACGTATTTGTTTGATCTTTCGTTCTTGCTTGGGGGCCATATTTCTCATCATGAGAATGGGATTTTTTAAGAAAGTCCATGAAATGGGATGAATGCTAAAGGAGGTCAACAATCCTTTCATTAGATGGAACATGTAGGTCTTGAGTATCTTGCTCATTGATAGGATCGAGTTGCTCATAGATAGGCTCTTCATCATGAATTGCATCTTGATCATGGAAAAGATATATGTTATGGATAGGTTGAATGAGAGTGATTTGATCTTGAGTAGTAGGAGGGATTAATGTTTCCCCATGCTTAGGATTAGGCTCTTGACATACCTCTTGGGTTGCTTGAATGGAAGTGGATGAATTTTTTATAGGTTCTTGGTCAATAACATGATAGGACAATGGGTTTTGAAATGGACTCATGGAAGGGGACTCTTTGATTGGCCCAATAGTGGGTGGACCACACGAGGCATTTGAAGGACTAGGTATGGAATTTTAAGGTTCTTTGGTAAGTTCATGAATGGGTGTTTGACATGGAGATGGTTTATTCCTAGCTAGTAGCCATTGGATCACATCCTTTGCAAGGGTATAGGTGAATGAATGATTTAATGAATGGGTGGATTTGGGTAACTCCTTAGGTTTACTCTTGTAATGTTTATGTTTAGGGCATGGAGGATTAGATGATGATGGGGGTAATGAAGGGTTTGATGGATTATAAGGTGGAGAGGCTAATGGATTAGGATTAGGATATGGTGGTTTAGGGATGGGAATTTGATTGGATAGTGGTATGATAAACTTGTAGGGTGCATGAACTAGATTGGTGTTCCCCTTGTAAAATGGAGCATGAGAATTGAAAGGATATTGATTTTGTTGCCAAGGTGGACTTGGTCTTGCATGTTCTTATTGAAAAGTGAATTGATATGATGATGTGGCATTGACATGGAAAGGATATGGTGGTGTAAGGTTGTCTTGATAATAGGATGGACTATGTTGGTGTGATGATTGATGTGGAATTTGAAGTTGTGTTTGTTTGGTTTGGGATTGGTGTGTGGCTATGAGTTGTTGGATTTGGGATTGGTGGTTGGCAAAGATGTGTTGGATTTGGGATAGGAGTTGTTGTATGTGAGGTGATTGAATTTTTTGAAATGATTGAAGGTTGTCTTGTAAGTGTTGTATGGTTTATTGGTTTAGGGGTTGGTTTGGGTGTTGGAGGGCTTGGATGATTTTTTGTAGGTGGGGTGCTAGGACCTTGTTTTCTAATGTTGGCATGGAGTTACACATGTCTTTACATCATTGTATGTCATCTTTTCCCTCAAAGTATGTCACATATTTCTTGTCATCATTTGAATTAGGAGGAGGGTCCATTCAAAGTGTGATTTTGGGTCTTGGATTGTTCTCATGATTAGTATTAGGGAGAGGGCCTCCTTAAATTATGATCTTGGGCTTAGGTTTTGTCTCGTGATTTGGACTAGAGGCATATCCCCCTTGGATTATGACATTGGGCTTATGATTAGGATTGGGCTTGTTTATGATTAGGACCATTTTGACAAGTGGTGACTAGGACTAGGTTGATGATGATGATAATATTGGATGATTAGGATGATGTGGCATGTGTTTATTAGAAGTTTGACTTAGGCAATATCAAACACAAGATCTCACATGTAAATGCATTAACACACACACCAAACAGAATGATAAATTTGTCTTTCAAGATTAAATGTTATGATTAAGCAAACACTTGAATACACAACAACAAGCCTAATGTTAGTCAAGTGGTTATGGGAAATTAAGTCTTAATCTAGGATGCGCGAGGTTGACTAGGGATGATTTGAAAGAAAAATCCTACCACATATATGGGAGAAAGGGGTAACCCACCCTTCACCTTCACTTCCCAAAGGTATAAAGTTCTTTGGGGCTTATCCAAGAGTGAAAAGATTTTAACTCCCAAAGGAGTGTGTCTTTCGATTCACACTTAAATTGAGGTCATCCCTTGGAGTGGTGTGTTATCCAAACAAGCCTTCTAAGAAGGTTATGACAAAAGTGAACCAAGTGAATGTTTTCTATCACACACAAACTTGATTCACACTCGTAGTTATTAATTGACCCTTAGAAATGAAATGTGTGTAAGCAAACAATGGAAGCACTTGTTCTTTTTAACCCAAAGCCAAAATTTGTGATGGAAGACAATGGTTCTTGTTGGAAACTAGGATTGCACCCTTAGTCAAGCTAGGCTTTGATATGTTGTTGCAACATGGAACGCTCTTTGATTTGTGGGTCAATCAATTGGTGAGACAAAATCTCTAGAGTGGGCTAGTTCCTTCTAGCTAATCACCTAACCTATAAACTTTCTGAGGAAAAGGGGCAAAAAGAAGGTTGAAAATGAAACCTATAGTGAAATATGATCAACTAGATATTCATATATTTTGAAAAACTTAACCCACAACCTCTTTTAAAATATTATCCCTCACATTCCACCTTAAGACATTTATCTCAATAGTGTTTTGCATAAAGATTCAAGAACAATTGAATACAATATGCAACTTGAACCATCTGCAACTCTTTCCTACAACCCACAATAATAAGACAATAGAAGGATTCACTTCTTTGAATCAAAAACAATCATCAAATTATCATTGTAAGAACATGACAAGAGAAAGGGAAAGGAGAACTCTATTGCTTATATTGAAATCGAAGGAGTAAGACATCAAAATCTGATTCAGAAGTTTACAAAACTCTCTGCAATGCATATGAGAGCAAGAAACAGAATTTTGAACCCCGAGAAATTCAAATTTCTCAAACTATATAGCCTCCAAGTGACATGCATGATGAGAAAATAGAAAATTTTGACCCACTGCCTCTCCAAAAAGCAAGTCATTCTGCATTTTCGAGCTCAAGAAAAAGCCTAGAAAATAGTGCCAAAACTTAGCTCCAAACTACCTCAAAAAGATGGAAACTTTCCATTTCCAAAGGGTCCATCCAAAAGGTCCTCCAAAACAAATGCAAATAGCTAGAAACTGAAAATAGAAACTTTAGTTTGTCACCCTCTTTCCAAATCCGCCCAAGAACTCAACTCAAAATGGAAAGTTTTGTTGTCAACTCAATGTGAATCATCTAAGTGCATTCAAACACTAACAAAAATCAAGGTAATTTATAGAAACATTACCATTAGTGTTTCTTTACAATCATATGCAGTTTCTAAATTACAATATAGAAAGTCTGATTGCATTTGATTTTTACAATTCTCCTCCAGTTACTTTGATTTTTTCTTTTTCTATCTCCAAATATTTTGATTTTTTTCATCAAAGTTTACAAAAAAAACAAAAACATTATAAAATGCTCTCTATACACTTTATTTTTCTATAAAAAATCATAAAAGGAATAAGCCTCCATCACATATAGTAACTCAAACTTCAAGGGGACCCTAAACTACATAGGATTTAGGCAACAATCAAAAAGGCCTACAGTCACTATTTTGATTTTACAAGGCAAGGTGCATGAAATGTTCCTAAGGCATTGCAAAGGAAGCCTACCCTAATATGAGGGGAAATGTGCATGGTTTTTAATTTAATTTTCTTTAAAAAATCACACAAAAAAAATGTCAAAGGCATTCGACCTAGGCAACAAGGCATTAATAAAGTGTTTGAAAAACAAAAGAATGTGATAAAAATCACATTTGATTTAGGGCATGGGGAAAACCCTAGCCACAAAACCACCTCCAAACACAATTTTCACCATCATTTGCATCGACCATATTGAGAAAAATGGGGCCCTGCTAGGTGTCACCATAGGAGTTAGGGTTTGAAGCTTGGACACCACCATTCGAGCTCTATTCTTGGCCATTCTTATCGAGCCCTCCTCTACAATCACTGGTAAGTTTTTTTTTTTCATTTTAATGCACCTTTGACTCCATTTTCAAAATAAATCAAGCCTTTAGGTTGTGGCCATGATTGTGGTTTTTGATGCATTTTATGTTTTCTCTGTGTCGCCATTCTTTTCCACTCTTTGTGGCTGCCATTTGAGAGTTTGTTCGAGCTCCATGGAAGCTCAGGCTAAAGGTTTTGATGAGCTTCTCCACATCAACATTGAAGGTAAGCTCCACTTATCCATTCTTAAAGGAATTTCCCTCCTAAATAAAGCTTATTCAAGCTTTTCTTTACAAAAAATAATGAATATTTTATGGATTTCTAAGATGGGCCATTGTACAGGTCATGGCTAGGTTATAGCATTCTTTATTTTTGTAGAACAAAATATCCTTTTTGGCTCAACCCATGATATGGAATGATTTCAATGTTAACAAGAAAGAACTTTTGCATTGTTTCTTACCCTTTTTTGAGTTTGCAAGGCTCTTCATGGCCGCGGCCATTAGCTCCATCAACTCAGTTTTATGAAAGAGCTTAATTCTATTGTGAGCTCAAATCTTTGTCACTTCCCATTACTTACATTTTCAATACAAAACCCTAATTGGATATGTGATTTACAAAGACGAAATTCCCTTTCCAAGCCATGGGCATGAGAGCATAAACTAGGGTTTTTCTCCATTCTTGAACAAACTCGAACTCTATCATTTGAAATTCCACAACACATAATTATGTGGATTTTTTCCTTCCTCTCAAAATGGGTTCCATTGCATTGGTTTCACTTCAAAACCCTATATTGTTGTACTATTTTTTGAAAGAAAAATGACTTCAATGTATGTGCTCACCATGGTAATTTCATTTGTTCACTATCCAGCATGACTTGAATTCTTTTAAACATGGTTACTCTCCAAAAGTAGACTTGATTTGCTCAGAAATTACTCTTAATTGAACAAGTCTTATCTTGCACTATTTGATTTTAATTTTTATTTGAAGTGCACAACACAATAACTCTCAAATCCATTTGAAGCTTTTTCAATAGCTTACCAAACAAAATGCTTTATCATTCCTTTATAGACCTTTTCATGCATTGTTTAACATGTCTGCCATGCACTTGCTTACTTTCAAATATATTGCATATTGATGCATTCACTTCATTTCATGCACTATGATACTCCTATAGGTCACTTTGTTACTTAATTCATTTCATCTTGTGCACTTGAATAACTCAAAATAATGGATTTCTAGCTCTTCATTTTGTTTTGAGCAATGGGTGAAGCCACAATAGTGGTTTACAATTATATGGAGGAAGGAAAACTCACCAAAAATGAGACCATGGAAAAAAAAAATATTTTGGGGGTTTGAACGAACTTGTAGGTTCGAACAAACCAAAAAAATGTTCAGTCAAACTAGGGTTTGATCAAACCATATTAATGCATGCATGAACAAAAAAAATTGAAAAACCCCTTTTGGGAAGGGGGTTCGGCTGAACCTGGGTTTGACCAAACCCCTATGGGTTCCACCGAACCCCCCTTTGCCCTCATTCTCCCCCTCGGGCACTTTTAAAACCTAATTTTTTACACTTCAAAGCTCGGGTTGAGGATGAAAATGGAGGAATCTTAACAAACCCAACTAGAATCAGGTAGTCCTCAAAATGAGCTATCCAATGAATATAATTTTAATATGTTTTGGTTTTATTATGTATTTTTTTTTTCAGTTTTATCAAGCATAGGTTTTTCATCGAAAATGAAGGTCTTTGTTCTGCACATGTGGAAAAATAGTAGATTATCAAAAAAAAATTGAAAAATATGAGTGCACCAAATATTGAAGTCCTTGATCCAATAAAAAAAATTGAATTTCGATATATACAAAAAAAGTTACGTTTTATACGGTCGCGCTATATCTCAATTGTAATTGTTTTGACTTTGAAACTTGATTAAAGAAAAAATATTCAATAAAAAACTATCTAACCAAGTGGAAGCACTAGATATCGGAGTTACAAATCTAAATTCGAAAGAATTAGAATTTTATCCTTCATGGAAAAAATTTATGTTATACGATGTGTGTCACTTTTAAAAATGTTGTTTCTAAAAAAAACTAGTTTTCATGGGAGATGGAAAAGAAGTGCAATATGATTCCAAAAATTTGAAAAAAATATTTTTATAATCTACAGACAAAATGTGGCAAGGCTCTAGTTTGCATCATCTTCAAATTCTTGACGGTTTAGCCGCTATAGGTGCCCGAATATGAAGAATTAGTTAAAAATAATAATTTCAGTGCCCAGTTTGTCCAAAAATTGTAAACCACTATTGTGGGATCACCCCAATGCAATGTGATCTTCTCATTTGTTTGTAGCATAAAAATACTGAAACAAATCTCAATTCATTGCAAGCTACTTTCATTAATGATGTTCTATTTGTCATTCAACTCAAACTTAATGCATTGTACCCAGAGTCAACCATGCCTCTTTTCATTCATCCTCTACTTTCAGAAGCTCACTTGTAGCCTCTTGTAGATTCACTTCTTGATGGAACCAAAACTTTCTTTGGCACTCTTCATGCATTTTTGTTCTCTTGGGCAGCAATAGTTGATGTAAGACTACTCTTTTTCATGGAATATTTTGAAATAAGAGCAACTGTTGTTAATTCTTAGAAGATTCTCCATTTGCTTTAACTATTATTGTTTTATTTGTAAACAAGGCATTATGTATGCATGTTCACAATCACATTTCATGTTGATGCCCTTGATGATAATTCACTTGAGCAATTGATCCTCTATGATTTTCAATTCATTGCACTGTCAGACTTGACTATACTAGATGATCACTTGCTTGAGCTTTCATGGCACTTGGATGCACTCCTTCAAATGCATATCTCCTTCAGCAACATTGAATTATTTCTTTCTGAAAAACCCTCTAACAAATGTTGAGGGGAAGCATGTCAGGTCTCAACCCTTGTGGGAACCCGTTTTACACCACATGCTTTATGATATTCAAAACAAGACAGCAACATGGCTTTTCCTATACCTACACAAGAAACAAACAATTTTAGATTAAAACAATAAATTTAGAAGTTTCTCGTGATGTTTTCTCCTTGGTATTCTCTTGCTTAGTTGATTCAATGCATCATAGACAATACTCTACATTACTGTTGTTGGATCATGTAGGAATGTTCATAGTCTAAGCTCTAACAAAACTTTCATCCACTTGCAGGTTCACTTGGAGCATGGGAGCATAAAGGAGAGCTCAACACTGATGGAAACTCAAAGGCACAACCAGGGAATGACGATTATGTTCTTTCTTACATGCTCTTTCTCCTTTTCAATCTTCAATAGTGTAGAATATTCTTTGTGATTCATTGTTACAGCTACTCCCATGGCTTGTGTGGGACACTTGATTCTCCTTTTACTCCAATGAATACAAAAATAACATTTGTGAAATACTTGTTCAATTCTATACTTTTCTTTTCTTGCAATCAATGTATGAAACATTGTGAATGAATTAATAGAATGAAAGAACCTCTTTTACTTTTTATGCACTATTAAATGTTGTGAATCATATAAGGAAATTGAAAACACATTGCACTTCTCAAGAACTCAACAATTCAAATATTTGCAATGGTTAAACATCTGCAGAAACAAACTAAAATTCTTCACCGTAAAATGAACTTGCATAACCAGCTCTATCAATTTGAGTTGTGTGAAAAATTGATAAAACTTTTGGTGACCTCTGCTAGATGCTTGCCTACTAAGCACTAGGCCAATTTCCTTATGAATATCCATTGGGCATGGATTCAATTTTTCCCTTTTGAAACTCAAAATTTCTGAAAGATCTGAAACTTGCAACTCCAAACAGTAGCAAAACCAACACCAAAACAATAAAACAATAAACAAACAAGACCTTGGTGGCCAGAAAGCAATGTGCAGAAGCACTTATTGAAAAGAAACTACTAAAAAGAAAGTGCTCCAAGAAATTATTAGTAGCAACTACTCTACTATAGTACAAGGGTAGAACATAGAACCTCAGAAACAATGTTTCAAATGGATCCCATTGACAGGGATCAGAAGTACTTCTCTAGTTAACCTCGAGAGCTGAAATGAATTACGCTCTCTACATTTTGTTATGACATACAAGCCCTCCCAAATTTCATAAAATTTGGAATGCCTTCCTAGTTTATTCTTGTTCTCATCCCACTTGAGCATGACGTCTTCGACAACAAATTCTCTAAACTTTGTTTCACAGAATTCTCTTACCATATTATCATTTAGCTCCTCATTCAACTAAAAATTTACTCTCTGAGATAATATTTTGTCAAAGTACCTCTCGTAGAATGTTTTTTCACCTGTAGCCATTGACCCCCGTCATGGCCATATTTCTCTTAACTTCAACATCAAAGTTAGGTAACCCTTTTGACCATTCAATTGGAAGTTGTAACTCAATAATGGTTGTATCTTTACAATTTTCAATAGAGAAATCAAAATCATCCAGCAATGGATTTTCTTTAGCCATAAGATCTTCTCTCTCAAAATATTTTTCAATAGCACTACTTACCTCAATGAGAAATTCTTCTTCAAAGACCTCTCCTTGATCCAAAATTGGATCATCAATTTGCATCTCCATCCATTCTGGATTAGCAAATCCATGTTCTTTGGGACTTTCTTCTTTATCTGAAACTTCATTTTCAAAAATTATTTTCATCCATTCTTGGATAGATGTTTCATCCTCTCCAAGGTCTTCATCTTGATCTGAAACTTGTCCTTCAAAGAGGAGCTATTTCCATTCCTTAACCACCTCTTCATCTTTGAGGAACTTTGTGTCACCAACTAGGGGTTGATCTTGACCTTTAACCAAATTGGGGACTACTGTATCAGACTCCTAGATCATGTAAATTCCTAACCTTTCCTCCTTGATGTGGCTGAAAGGATCAAGGTTATGATCTTGGGTAGCCCATTCATCCACATTATCTTCTTTGTTGGGTGCGTTGGGGTCTATGGTCATGAGTTGATTCTCCAGCCCATTTGTGGAGTATAGGTTAGCATTTATTGGGTTAGGAATGTAAGGTTCAATGTGGTCTTTTGCTAATGGCTTGGACCTAATGTTCACTTTTGTGCCATATCCAGTTCTAAAAAAAAGGTGAGACCAATCAACTGACAAAAATCCTCCTAGTTTGGCAATAAAATCTCTCGAAAGGTAGAGTGCAAAATGGGGAGGCAACTCTATCACATGAACATCTTGGGAAACTATAAAGTTGGGGCAGGCATGTAATGTGAGGGACAAATTTTTAATGATTCATGTTGTTTGAACAACAGATCCATCTAATTGCACAACTCCCTTTGACATGGGTTCATAAACTAAGCCTAATCTACCAGCTAAGCTTTTAGGCATGACCAAGTTGCTAGCTCCTGAGTCTATCATGTAGTTATGGACAAGTTTATCACCTATAATCATACTTAAATAGAATGGTGGGGGTTTAACCTCTTGATTTTTCTTCCCATCCTTGATATTTGGGTTGTTCGCAAGCACCATTCTGCTCTTTTCTGCATTCACAACATCTGAAGATGAAATTTCAGTCAATGCATTTTGCAATAAATCTTTCTAGCCTGGGATATGCAAGGCATCCATAATTGATAAGCTGACTATAGATTTCTTTAAATGCTCAACCACAATGAAAGAGGCGGGATTTACCTTTTTTTGTCCTGAAGAATTATCAGTGTTGTTATTTACCTTCTGCTATTCTCTTTGTAGAATATGTACCTTCGATTGAGCTGCAAGAAAGTTTTAAGATGGAACAACATATTTTTTGTCTCTCACAGCTTGCTATTGTGATTTTACAGCTTGTTGTTGTGAGCTTGCCGCTTGTTGTTTAGCTTCAACCACTCTCCATTTTGACCTTGTGTTCGCAGCAATGAATGAGCCTTGTTGGTTCTGGCTCTAGATATGATTAACCCTACAATATTTAGTACTTTTCCAGTTCACCAGAGAAATTTCAGAATTGCTTGGTTTTTCCACATTCACATTTAGCAAATTTTTTAGGACCAACGTACTGATTCTGCACCATGAGAGCTTGACTCTCCATTCTATCCATACAAGTAACATGGTTGTGTGGCTAATTGCACGGATAACATCAATCATGCTCTTGAGCCAAATTATTTTGTGGTACAAGCTCTCTTGAAGGGCCAGCTACATTAGGATCATGAGGCCAAAAAAGCTTGGGGTTAAAAACCCTCCTTTGTCCTTGAAAATCATTCTAAAATGGTGGCCTATTTTGCTATTTTTGCTGAAAAGGAGCTTGGTAAGGTCAATGTTCTTGACCAACTTGCATCTTGAGACTCATGAACTCATTGCTAAATGTTTTACCAAAGTTTTGTAGCATGCTTTTGATCTCTTGGATCTCTTTGGTTTGGTCTGTAAGGGAATTTTCTTGAACAACAACTTTATAACCTATTGTTGGGATTGGTGGAATAGTAGCAATAGGAGGAAAACTCATAGGGATGGGTGGTCTAGGTGTTATCTTCCCAGCTTGAATAAGACAATTTTTAGCCCTTATAGCAATGTCATAGGCATTTGGAAAAATAAAACCCCCCATAGACTGTATCATAACTGATATCTCAGCATTCAAGGCTTTTAGGAAAAATAGAAAGGCATGTTCAAGTGTGGGTTTGACAATTAGTAGTATCCTATCTTAGGTTCTTTGAAACCTAAAATTGAAGTCATCCATATGCTCATGGGAAGCACACTTGATGGTACTTAGTTTCTCAAGCAACAAAAGGTGGTTGGACTTGTTTACGAACTACTAGTGAAGACCATCGCCAAGTTGGTCCCATGTTGCTATGGAATTGGCTAGGAGTCCTCTGAATCACTGAAGGGCCTTCCCCATCAATGAAGTAGCCAACAACCTTATAGCTATGTTTTCCTTTGTTATGTTGTCCACTGAACATAATTTGGCCACATCCTGAATGTGTTCAACATGGGTAGTTTGGTCCTCACCAATGAAGTAAGGTATTCCTTTGAGTGTTGCTACTGGTATGTCATCATGTCGAGCCAGCAATAATGGGTTGCCCCCATTGAATGGCGCAAAAGAAAATTATCTCGCCATAGGTGGTGCTTGAGAGATTGGGGTCAGATTCCTCTTTATGGAGACAATGGGATTGAGCTCTAGTGGTGCGGACTTTGCTCTTCTCACTAAATCAAATGTTATTCTAGGTGTTCTGCCTCTTCTTCTCAATGGGGAGAGCTACAAATACTTGAAAGGTACTGGACTAGATCTGGTCTGGAACCTTCTCATAATTTATTTGTACCAAATCTACAAGGAAACTAGGATTAGGAGTTACCAGGTATATTTTTTAGACCTCTATAGGAAAAAAATTGTTGCTACATATACCGAATAGAAGTTTACAACTCTAAAAATGACTCTAAAGACAAGACTCTAGAGTCCCATCGGGCGTGCCAAAAACTGTTGGCAACCAAGATTGCACCCTTATTCAAGCTAGGATGTGATATCCTGTTGCAACATGGAAATGCTCTCAGATTTGTGAGTCAATCAATTGGTGAGAGTGAATCTCCAGAGTGGGATAGTTCCCTCTAGCTAATCACCTAACCTATGAACTTTCAAAGGAAAAGGGGTAGAAAGAAGGTTGAAAATGAAACCTACAGCTAAAGATAATCAACTAGATATTCAGATATTTTGAAAAACGTAACCCAAAACAATCTCTTTTAAAACATTATCCCTCACAATCCACATTAAGACATTTAGCTCAATAGTGTTTTTCATAAAGATTCGAGAACAATTGAATACAATATGCAACCTGAATCATTTGCAATTCTTTCCTACAGCCCACAATAATAAGACAATAGAAGGATTCACTGCTTTTGAATCACAAACAATCATCATATTATCACTGTAAGAGCATGACAAGAGAAAGGGAAAGGAGAACTCTAGTGGTTATATTGAAATTGAAGGAGTAAGATATCAAAATCTGATTCAAAATTTTATTAAACTCTTTGCAATGCATATGAGAGCAAGAAATAGAATTCGGAACCCTGAGAAATTTAAATTTCTCAAACTATATAGCCTCCAAGTGACATCCATGGTGAGAAAATAGAAAAATTTGGCCCACTGCCTCTCCAAAAAGCAAGTCATTCTGCATTTTTTAGCTCAAGCAAAAGCCTGGAAAATAGTGTCAAAAATCAGCTCTAAACTGCCTCAAAAAGATGGAAACTTTCCATTTCCAAAGGGTCCATCCAAATGATCCTCCAAAACAAGTACAAATAGCTAGAAACTGAAAATAGAAACTTCAGTTTGTCACCCTCTTTCCAAATCCGCCCAAGAACTCAACTCAAAATGGAAAATTTTGTTGTCAACTCAATGTGCATCATCTAACTGCATTCAAACACTAACAAACACCAAGGTAATTTATAGAAACATTACCATTAGTGTTGTTTTACAATCATGTGTAGTTTCTAAATTACAATATAGAAAGCCTGATTGCATTTGATTTTTACAATTCTCCTCCAGTTACTCTGATTTTTTCTTTTTCTATCTCCAAATATTTTGATTTTTTGCATCAAAGTTTACAAAAAAAAATAAAAAACATTGTACAAGGCTCTCTACACACTTGATTTTTCTACAAAAAATCATAAAAGGAATAAGCCTCCATCACATATAGTAACTCAAACTTCAAGGGGGCCCTAAACTGCATGGGACTTAGGCAACAATCAAAAAGGCCTACAGTCACTATTTTGATTTTACAAGGCAAGGTGCATGAAATGTTCCTAAGGAATTGCAAAGGAATCCTACCCTAATATGAGGGGAAATGTGCATGTTTTTTAATTTTATTTTCTTTAAAAACCACACAAAAAAAATGCCAAAGGCATTCAACCTAGGCAACAAGGCATTAATAAAGTGTTTGAAAGACAAAAGAATATGATAAAAATCACATTCAATTTAGGGCATGGGGAAAACCCCAGCCACAAAATTTCCTCCAAACACATTTTTCACCATCATTTGCATTGGCCATATTGAGAAAAATGGGGCTCTGTTGGGTGCCGCCATGGGAGTTAAGGTTTGAAGTTTGTACACCACCATTTGAGCTTTGTTCTTGGCCATTCTTATCGAGCCCTCCTCTACATTCACTAGTAAGTTATTTGTTTGCATTTTAATGCACCTTTGACTCCATTTTGAAAAGAAATCATGCCTTTAGGTCGTGGCCGTGACTGTGGTTTTTGATGCATTTTATGTTTTCTTTGCCACTCTTTGTGACCACCATTTGAGAGTTTGTTCGAGCTCCATGGAAGCTTAGGCCATAGGTTTTGATGAGCTTCTCCACATCGACATTGAAGGTAAGCTCCACTTCTCCATTCTTAAAGGAATTTCCCTCTTAAATAAAGCTTATTCAAGCTTTTCTTTACAAAAAATAATTAATATTTTATGGATTTCTAAGATGGGCCATTGTGCAGGCCACAACTAGGTTATATCATTCTTCTTTTATGTAGAACAAAATCTCCTTCTAGGCTCGACCCATGATATCGAATGATTTCAATGTTAACAAGAAAGAAATTTTGCATTATTTCTTACCCTTTTTTGAGTTTGCAAGGCTCTTCATGGTCGCGGCCATTAGCTCCATCAACTCAGTTTTCTAAAAGAGCTTAATTCTGTTGTGAGCTTGAATCTTTGTAACTTCTCCATTACTTGCATTTTGAATACAAAACCCTAAGTGAGTATGTGATTTATGAAGAGGAAATTCCCTTTCCAGGCCGTGGGCATGAGAGCATAAACTAGGGTTTTTCTCCATTCTTGAACAAACTCAAACTCTTTCATTTGAAATTCCACAACACAAAATTATGTGGGTTTCTTCCTTCCTCTCAAAATGGGTTCCATTGCATTGGTTTCACTTCAAAACCCTAGCTTGTTGTACTATTTTTTGAAAGAAAAATGACTTCAATGTATGTGCTCACCATGGTCATTTCATTTGTTCACTTTCTAGCATGACTTGACTTCTTTTAAACATGGTTACTCTCAGAAAGTAGACTTGCTTTGCTTAGAAATTACTCTTAATTGAACATGTCTTCTCTTGTACTGTTTGCTTTTAATTTTTTTTGAAGTGCACAACACAATAAGAATAAAATCCATTTGAACATTTTTCAATAGCTTACCAAACAAAATGCTTTCTCATTCCTTTATGCACCTTTTCATGCACTATTTAACATGTCTACCATACACTTGCTTACTTTTAGATATATTGCATATTGATGCATTCATTTCATTTCATGCACTATGATACTCCTATTGGTCACTTTTTTGCTTATTTCCTTTCATCTTGTGCACCTAAATAACTCAGAAAAATGTATTTCTAGCTCTGCATTTTGTTTTGATCAATGCAATGTGTAGAACCAAAATCTTAGAAACTAGAAAACACAAAAAACAAACAAATTAGAAGATTTCAATGCAAGCCAAGATCAAAGTTCCCCATAAAATCCATTAGCAATGTTCAAAATAGGAATAAAATCAAGAAAACAATAAGAAAGAAAAGAGATAAATCAAATCCTATTAAAAACATGCAAACTCTTGATCTTATGAGGGATTTGGTGCCAATTTGATGTGGAAATTGGCCCCTTTCCAAACTCCTATGCAAGCTTTTGATGATTTGGTGATGATTGATCCACTTGGTGATTGCTTCAAATTAACTCCATGGAGAAAACCTACAATAACCTAGCTATGCCTTGATGAAAATGTTAATGCTTGAAGATGAAAATGAGTATAGTAAGTTTTCTCAAATTATGGATGATCAAATGAGGAGAGAAACCTCTTATTTATAGAAAGACAAGATGGAGAAATGACTAAAATGAAGCAATGTGGGACTAACTTTCAACCAATGGCAAGATGCCACTTGTCAAGAGATGGATGGATGAAGGATGTGCACATTTTGATGTGTGTGCCCATAAATGCCTTTATTTGAAATTTGAAATTTGTGAAATGACAAGGTGGATGAAGAGTCAAATAGAGTAATGGCCACTTGGCTCAAGGAAAAAGGATGTGTAAGATTAAATAAATGTCTTTGTTGGAAGGACTAAGTCCACTTTGAGGGATTTCAAATTTGAAGGAATATTCCTCTATTATGCCATGTTGAGAGAAAATGGAGATTTAATAAATGAATTAAATCTAATTTCATGTGCAAGTGGAAAAATCTAGAGGATGGGACATGGATTAAGATTAAATTAATCAAGTGTTAATTAATTTAATGAAGGGTTAGATGATGTGACAAATTTGACTTAGATTTATGGGTTGATTTAAATCAAAGATGAGAAGAATGTGATTTTAGAGATAGTTAAATAAATATTTTGTTTTATTTAACTAAAAGGGGTGATTGGTTATATTAAATCAAATAAGGTTTTAATTTATTTAATTTAATGAGATAGACTTTAGAAATTAATTAAATAAAATTGATTTATTTAATTAATAAAGAGTTGGGGTTAATTAGATCAGATTGATTGATTTAATTAACGAGAGAGAATGACTTAATCAAATTGAGGAATTTAATCAAATAAGGGTATTTGATTATATGGTTAGACTGAGGGATGATTTAGGATGAAAATGGTGTTATTAATCAAGATTAGATATGCAATGTCAATTGGTACATTTTACGTGTTTACATTTTTCCCCTCTTTGAATTAGTGCACTTGTTGTGCTAATTCAAAGAATAAACTGTCTCGATCAAAAGCTAAAAAAAAATTGATTTTCAAAAAATTCCCTGATGCTATCCCAATGGACAAAACATGCTACTATACTGCCCCCTTGAGAGATCAGATGGAAAATTTTGATTTTTGGGTGATCTTGCAAAAAAAGAGGACAAGGTGCTTGACAGGTCCAGAAAGGCTCCGAAAGGTCAAAAAATGAGATAAAACACAAAAAATGGTATAAAATGGCCTTCATACAAACAAAAACGGGATCGGGGGTCCAAAATCCTGACAGGACGGCCAAACGAGGTCAAAAAACCCTAATTTTCAGGCTTAAATAGACCTTAAGGGGCCACTTCCAATTCATTTTCACATTCAGCCTTGAGAGATTTTGCAATTTTGAGCTCTGACACCCTCGCAAGATGGCGCAACAACAGCTTCCCATGCACATTTTTGACAGAGTATGGACGCATCAGAGGCTTCCCGGCACTGGACCACCAGTGAGTCAACTTGACCCAAGCTTGTTTTTCAATTTTCATGCTCATTTAATGCATTAGGAAACTAAGCCTCTAGGAGCGGTGCTATATTGTGCCGCTAGAATTTTCAAACAGTGTCGCTCGGCATCAAATTGTGTCGTCGTAACGAGTAGTGACATCGCAGCGTAGTTTAGAGTTTAGGGTTAAATTCCAAACTCAACTACTTTTGCAAGGTGCACCGCCACAGTGCCCTTTAGAATTAGGGTTTTCTCTCAAACTCAAACACCTTTGCAAATTGCAGCGTCGCGGTGGAGTTTAGAGTTTGCAAACTACACCGCCTTCATAGGCAGCAATGCTAAGGTTATTTTCGGGATGCTGCGACAAGCCAGGATCAAGATTTTTTCGATGAATTTTAACATGGTGAGTTTCTTGATGCAGGAGGAGGTGAGAGAGATCTACTCACGTGAGCATAGGTCCCGAGAGATTTTCAGCCTTTTGGATGATTTGACCGAGCGACAGCAAGAGTACCTAGGAGAGATGGGACTTTGGTATATTGCCTATGCATCGCCCATGCGGACACACTTGAGCATGATGATGACACTTGCTGAGAGATGGCACAATGAGACATCCTCATTCCATCTTCTAACGAGGGAGGCCACAGTCACACTAGAGGACATGAGGCAGATTTTGAGATTGCCCATCCATGGCGAGCAGGTGATATACGACACAAATGCTAGGAGGGATGTCTGCTACGACATTATGGGAACCAATGAGATTATATTTTTTGAGGGCCAGATCGAGATAGAGCATCACAAGCCTGTCGTATCATCCTACCACTTGGTTATTGTAGCTACTATTTCAGGTTTCATCGCACCAGATCGGCGGGGTCGTTATTATAGTCCTAGATGGGGGCTCGCTTGGGAGTAGATGGTTCATCGCCGGATACTGTTTGCATGGGGATCATTCCTTCTAGCCTCACTTTATAGATATTTACATGATTTTTCTTATTTGGATGGCAGAGCACTTGTGGTGGGAGTCACCCTCCTACATGTCTGGGCTTGGGAGCACATCTTTGTGCTTCATCCTTGAGTTGTTCAGGTTCCCATGGAGCCAGATGATCCACTTGTCTGGTGATACAGAGGAGGTCTCTCCTTTACACATACAAGACAACATAGGATTCCTCATTGGAGGAGGGTCCTTGATGACATGTGAGTGTTCACCTGGCAGCCATACCTTGGTGAACTCACTTGGTTCGATGATGTCAATAGTTGTTCTTTGCTCGCTAAGACCGACTAATGCAGGGGCAAGAGCACATGATGATTGAGAGATAACTATCAAGCAAGGTACAAAGGCAGTTCAGAGAGGCACAGGATCAGCCTGACGATTAGTACGTGGCCATTTTTGTGAGGACCGTGAGCCTGAGTTCTTGGGGTCGCTACATACCATCCCAAGAGGCAGTTGATTCTTTCAGACAGCTAGTGGCTAGGCCATGGCCATATGATTAGGGACTACACAGGCCTACAAATATTGGTTTCAGCCATCGCTGAGGCTTATAGTTTTAGGGACGCCATCTGCTTGATAGAGAGCCAAAGGCAGGGGTACAGGACGGGGCTAGGGGGATGAAGATCAGGATTAGGGAAGTGGTGGGCCACCACCAATTCATTAGGTTCAGGATCATGGACCTCAAGATCAGCCACCCAGAGACCTACAGAAGGGAGAGCAAAGATAGGATGCCCCCCGATAGGACCAGGATCTGGGACGTCAGGATAGGATCCCGACACCACCCAGAGATGGGGATCAAGATCAACCAGATGTACAGCCACCTCTATAGCCAAACCCTAGAGATGAGTAGATTTTACAGTTATAGGTATAGGTGTAGGTATTGACAGCCAAGAGAGATCAGCTACGACTAGAGTGGGACCAAGTGGTCCAGCAAAGATAGGCTGCAGAGCTATAGGTAGTGGTTGAGATGGGTAGACAGTAGCAGCTAGAGAGCATGGCTGCATCCTCCTCCCAGAGTACAGTATCGCTTCGAGCATATAGGGAGGCCATCCAGGAGGCCGATTATTATAGATTGTATTATTACCAGGCAATGCTAAGGGCAGCTCGAGTTCTAGACTTCTCATAGAGGATAGGGTACAAATCTGTAGAGGATCACAGAGAGAGAGCAGGTGGCGAGGGCAATGGTCAGCAGGGTTAGGCCCATTTTTTGATCGAGACAGGATTCTTTTTGCACCCCATGGGCTCATTTTT